>CM040242.1:178559777-178999091 GCA_022545495.1 Chrysanthemum lavandulifolium | reverse complement strand
CTTGGGATTATCATTGATTTGAATGTCTTGGGATTATCATTGTCTTGAATGTCTTGGGATTATCATTGTCTTTGAATGTCTTGGGATTATCATTGACTATACATATCTTGGCAATGGGTTGTGAACACTTGAGTTGCAAGTTTTGTATGGGCGGGACTTGGAGGCGAGTGGATTCACAATGCCTTTCTGCATAAGCAATTCTAAAGGCTTTACATTTCAAAACAAACTCTATGAACTCACTCAACCTTTGTGTTGACACTTTTAGCATGTTTTATCTCGGGTTTCTAAGGCATTCACTTCATGGCATGCATTTGGACACATCATGGAGTCGTGGTGACGACGCGTCTCACTGGGTTTCGTGCTTTAAAACATCGTTTGAATTGTAACAAACTTATTTCCGCAAGTTGATTTACATTTGGGACCTACTTTGTAAACTCGATTATTTTATTAAATCAAGCGATGTATTTTCCAACGACACTTTGGGTGGTTCAATATACTTGTGATTATGATGCTATGATGATTGATCCGTGAATTCCATTCATTGCAAACAGTAATTTGGGGTGTGTGATTGGCATCGAGCTTCGATTATAGAGAACTAGGTTGCATCATTGACCTAGACTATAACTACATTATCATAGCATCTCATCATTTCATCACAAGTGCATGTTCACTTTACATGCGGTTTTACGTACATTTTTCGAGTTATTCACTTTCATCTCACACCGATTGTCACATGGATGCCCTAAATGCCCATTCCATTATTCTTTCTTCATACTCTAACGTGGAGAATTCCTTGTCATTCCCTATCACAATTTTCACATCAATCGACTCATCACAGATAGCGTCGAATGCGAGATAAACTTTTAAATAGGGTGAGGTCGCTCTCACTCCTTTGTTTCACCACTAACATGTCGAGTTACACTTTATTCACACATTAAGTCTCTAAACCATCATACATTTGAAGCACTTACAACACCTCATAACCCATCTTTTCGAAACCGTCGATCATTTTGAAAAATAACCTCAAACTTATCATTCTTATCACATTTCTTTGGGCGTTTATTATTAACATCGGACTTTGCTACGTCTCATATTTCCTCTTGTTTTGAAGAAGATATGGCATCAAGAAAGCTACACACAAATGACTCAAGCGGCTATTCAAAAGTTGGTAAGGATAGTGTAGCGAGGCATTAAGGTTGAAAAGAACGAACGACAATAGTCTGCTATCATCGAGGCATAACTCAGCTCTGGCTGCGAGACTTGCTTACATCAAAAGGTTTCAAGAGTTGTTGTTCTTTGTCCACTATGGTTTCGGACAAGGAGAAACTATTGAAAAATTTCATTGGAGGACTTTCACAAAATATCCAAGGAGATGTAACTTCTTCGATCCATGAACCATTGAAGAATCTACAGTATTACTCAAATACTCATGGCTCAAGTTGTGAAAAGGGAAAACATTATCAACAATAACCACCACAACAATAACAACAATCACACCATCAACAACAATAACAACCGCACCAACTACCACAATAACCAAAACAACAACTACAACGACGATAACCAAATCAACCACAACAAAAGGAAATGGGAAATGACCGGGGAGGTTATAACAACAACCAAAGTCAGAACACTAACCATCACCAACAACATAATAGAAGACAAGAAGTCGCTGTGGTCTATGTTCTTTGCACCAACCAGGGAAGAGCTTATGCGAAACTTACCACGATGCCGCCAATGCACGCTACATCATAATGGTCCATGTGGTATATGCTTTAGCTGTCACAAAGTAGGACACCTTGCTAAGGACTGTAAGGGCAAAGCCGTAGTCACATGCTTCGGATGTGGGGAGCAAGGACACTATCGGAATCAATGTCCTCAAAAACAAGGTCAACAAGTCGAAGGTGCTCATGGGAATGTATATATGTTAGAAGGAGGAGGAGGAGCTCGTCAAGGTATCAACGACGCGGAAGACTGAAGAAGTTCGGAAACTAACAGTCTTATTTCTCCTTATGTACTATGTCGTACTCAAGTTTATGTCTAATCATCGTGTCCAAACTTTATAACTTAAAGATGTACTACTTTTCTTTGAACCACTCGTTGTAAAATATTCTCATCATCGTACTTTATTTTCTTTCCGATTTGTTATCATTTACTGAGGATTTTAATTCTTTTACTTCAACTATCATTTTAACGACACTTCTCCATGTCTTTTCTCCTCAATGTTCATCACAATTTTATCATCAGTTGACTCGACACCAAACAACATATGAGTCGATTAGTCCAAGCATTGCATAGTTACTCCTAAATTATACATAGCCCGATCACCTATGTCTAATTCAGGAAGAATCATGCAATGAAGGGAGTAGTAGTCTCATATGAGTAAGCAATTCCGTGTCGAGCCAAATTTTCAAAGATTTTCTTGAACCACTTGTTTCCGGTTTGATCCGCGTGATGCTCTTGTTTGATGAGTTGCAAAGATCGAGCTAGAAACAAGTCGTTATCTAAACCGATTTAGCCTAATCTCATGACGGTTCTTGTTTGATGAGTTGTGAGATTAAGTAAAATCGGTTACCAAAAAGTCTTTTGAGGGTTTTGCTCGGGAATGGGAAAGTTTGCCACATCAAACCCTAAACCCGTTAGACCTAACAACGATTGAATTCTGGGGGTGAATTCCTTTTGGATGGGCGAATGTGACAACCCGTGCTTCGGGTCATTTCTCGACCGTTCATGTCTCACTATTTCAACATTTATAGTAAACTTGGTTTACTTGTTTCAAATCAGCGTAACCTTGGAGGTTTAGCGGTAATCATGATCATGACATCACGTACATTTCATATGGACTATGATTAGTCTACATTTCATTGACATCATGTGCATCTCATTAGTACATTCACGACATTTCATTTCACCTTCAACGCGTAATTTTATTTAATAAACTTTATCGCGTGAGTTTTATTTTGTATATTTAACGTTACTTTCAAAATGATCCCAAGTATTTTTAAACTTACATTTAGTTTATAAAAACTATATTTTAGTTTTCCTAGTGTTTCAAATTTATTTGGTACTTAAATCGCTAAAATTTAATTATTACGCTGTTTTCTTAAAATTATACGATAATTATTTTATCACTCAATTTTCACAAGGAAAGTATTTTTACAATTTTTATCATCTCATTACAATCTATTTTGATTTACTAAAACTTACTTGTACCAAAAAGTCACAATTATCTACAATTTACTTACCTTTTCTTTACAACTTATACAAATTATACACAAAATTATACAAGTAATTGTTTTAAAAAATATATATATAGTTGAGACAATAGTCCCCAAAACCGGCCACCTGAGGGTTGGCATTAAATGGAGTTAGTAAAAATTCATTTGATTGTATAAGATCATACTCAAGTTCTTTTATTCATTCTTACATCTTAAATAATTCACCTAGTTAAAAGTCCTCTCCTTTGTTTCTTTGGCTTCCTCAAACCGCCAAGCATCAAGAACAACCAAGGGATCAAAGTTTTGCTAAAACAAGTGTTTACAACCTAGATTATATCCTTTATATGGTTTTGAAATAAAAACCAAGGATATTTAAGTTAATCCTTGTTACTTACACCTCTTCACTATCACTTGTAAGCATGTTTTTATCATTTTATGTTTCCTCTTCATTTCATAAGTTTCTTTTCATTTTGGAGCTTATATGCATGTTATGTGATTTATACCATTTATTTCATGATTTTTGAGTTATATATACAATATGGTCATCCTATAATTACTCCCATGGTATTCTTTGGTCTTGATGGTGATTAGGAACCCATGACACCCTAAGAAGGTGTATGGTAGGATTAGATTAGCTTTGGAGTTGATTTGAAGGGATTAGAATAGGTTTGTCCGAGAAAACTATTTTCGATAACTATATTTTACGTTCTGTCCTTAATTAATTTACGGAAAAACCACCGTTGGTACGACATTTTGGCCTTGATATTTGAAAAATATGCTTTAAAAGCGAATCCGTGGCCTTTTGAGCGGATAAAACGGAGTTATCTTGAAGCCGTGGTGAATTTTAAAGTTTGACGACGAAACGATATATTTCCGAAAATTCGACTTCTTTGTTTTACATATTCGGTCAAAAGCGAGCCTTAAGCTTCACAAATTATTTCGACTTCTCAAAATATATTAGTTTACTTGATCTGACTAAGGACATATTTTACGTGAAAGCGGTTTAAAGCGACAAAGATATGGCGTTTTCATAAAGTTCTTGTAAATATTATTTTTAAAACTATATTATTTTTACGATTCAAGTATTTCATTATTAGTCAAAGGGCTATGTTTGCGGTTTTTTTAACCATGATGCAAAACTTTTGGAACAAATTGTCTTCTAGTAAAATCAAGTTCACTACCATATTTTTCAAAACAAAAGCCGTTTGTCAAGCGGAGTCATAATAAATTATTTCTGGATGTTCAAACATTGGCGAAACTCATTTTCGCACACAATTAACAAAACCACCAACTTTAACCCTTGATATCTTTATGGTCGAGACCTTTTGAATGAAACTCTGAAGCGAAACTTCTAGATATTGATACAAACTTTCCAAAACCGTCGAGTTCGTTCTCTAACGATCGACGACACTATTTTATTCGACTACTTTTACGGAGCCATTTTGTTAATTTCAAGAAAATTCGACGACATTGTTTTGCGACGAAAGTAGTAATTTCACCAAAATCGTTATAAAACCATTATAGGATGACATTTTGACGTAAAAACATGTAAAGTCATTTTGAAGGGTCAAGGCGTCAAAAGAGTATTTTCGACGACGAGTAATATTTTCAAAACCGTAAATGGTATAAATAACATCTGAGTGCATGCATAACATTACATTGCAACTCATTACATATCATATCATTCGTAATAGGTCATTTACGAGATTCACGCTATACCTCGGTGTATCCACTTTTGCCATCGCATTATTGTCCATGTGAGTTTTCATAGCCCCGCTTTTATCGTTTTGAATTACTTTTGGGAGATACATGCTCAAACTGTTTTCATTTACTTTCACAAGTACATTAACTTTTATGGATTCTTGTGAGTTTCATAGCCCCTACCTTTACTTGCTTTCATAAGCTGCTTTGGGAGATACATGCTCATCATCTTTTATGACATTCATATCTATTTGCAAACTACATGCTTCACCAAACTTAAAGTTTAGTCATATCTATGTCATTATCATTGGATGAATGTCTTGGGATTATCATTGATTTGAATGTCTTGGGATTATCATTGTCTTGAATGTCTTGGGATTATCATTGTCTTTGAATGTCTTGGGATTATCATTGACTATACATATCTTGGCAATGGGTTGTGAACACAGTTGCAAGTTTTGTATGGTAGGGACTTGAACCGAGTGGATTCACAATGCCTTTCTTCGCATAAACAATTCTAAAGGCTTTACATTTCAAAACAAACTCTATGAACTCACTCAACCTTTGTGTTGACACTTTTAGCATGTTTTATCTCGTGTTTCTAAGGCATTCACTTCATGGCATGCATTTGGACACATCATGGAGTCGTGGTGACGACGTCTCACTCTGGGTTTTACGACTTTAAAACATCGTTTGAATTGTAACAAACTTATTTCCGCACAAGTTGATTTACATTTGGGACCTACTTTGTAAACTCGATTATTTTATTAAATCAGCGATGTATTTTCCAAAGCGACACTTTAGGTCGCTCAATATAACTCGTGATTATGATGCTATGACAATCAATCCTCGTGAATTCCATTCATTCGCAAAATGTAATTGGGGTGTGACAGGTTTGTGTGTGATAAAATAGCTCAATAACACCAAAATACACAAAAGTGTGAAACTTGATGAACCAAAGCCTCTAAAAGCAGTTAAGCGTGAGAATGAAACCCTCGTTAAAACCAAGCTTAAAACGATATATCTGCGTAGAAGGTTGAAACTTTTGCCAAAACAAGTATTTTAACACCTTAAAACATTGAAAGTACAAGAATCTTGGATTAAAAAGTGTAAAAAACAAGTTTTTAAGCTTAACCAAAGTATCACTCGTTAGTTTTACGCAGAGGACCAAAACCCACTTCAAAACAAAACGATTCACCCAACTAGTAGGCGATTGATACCATCGATAGGTCACTAGTTTTACAAACATAAGTAATATAGAAAGAGATAAAGCGATTGAACAAGTAAACAAGCACACATACACGATAAGAGTAGCACGGTTAGGTGTAGGAATATGTGAAAAGAAAACTTGAACAACCAACCTTAAATGAGGGTTTACAAGAGTATTTATAGGAGGAAGCTGTGGCAACACTCCTAGTTCCCTTCCTTTCCTTTATGGGCTTGGGCCTAAGCTCATGGGCCTTCTACATAAGCTTAAGGCTAATAACAAACATAAAGGTCATAATAAAGCTAACTATTACATATTAATTACTAACACCTGATTATGGTTTAGGAGTGATTCCAACACTAGTTTTTAAATTCTTGAAAACGTGTTTCATATATTAGGTCACTTTATTTTACAAAAACAATTTTCCACAAAATCAAATAGCATGTCACAATGAGCATGTTATTTAGGCGTGTAAATAAAGACCAATATTAATGTTATGGTTACGATATGTATTTTTCCATATTGCATACAATTAGGTTTCAAAGCAAGTAATAATGCACATATAGGAATCAGAAACATACAAGCATAAACATCAATATAAATAACCACATATTGTTCCGAGTTCTCTTGCGATTCTTCCCCAAACGGAGAATCATAAGACCGTCACTAGGATGTAATACCTAGATCGCCCCAAACATCACTTAGAAAAGCAATTGAGTGGGTCTTGTGGCCGGAAAAACACATAAAAAGCATGGCATTCTAATTAACAAGTTATTACGCAATTTATGTATTTATAAACCAATATGTAATTCTAATTATCATAATAATTCTAATTAACAATTAATAAATACAAATTAACTTTTAATTCTAATTAGCAAGTAATTTTAATTTAACATGTAATTCTAATTAACAATTAATTTCAATTAACAAATTAATTCTAATTATCAATATAATTTTAATTTGTGTGTGACTAGTTATTATTTATTAAAAATTGACAAGTATTGCATGTAATTGTCAAAATAAAATAAAATAAAACAAATAACTAAACTAGGTTTCATGCAGCATTTTAAAACATGTTTATTAATTGAAACGCAGTAACCCATAATCGCAAAAACGAGTTGACTCGTGATGCCAATGTTGGGATTTTAGAACCGGTTAACCATTAACCTCTACGAGTACACAACGGATATTGGATCTAGTTAACGCAATTATGTTAAGCACGTAATTAATAAACAAATAATTAATACAATATTAATTAATTAAAAGGATATAAAAGCTAACCTTGGCAATTGATCTCTAGTAACGGAACAAGAAACCAAACGAAAACTTAAGTATCTAAAATAGATACCTCAAGAGTATCACACACAAACCCGATTCACGATACGCTCGATTAACGCTAGTCGAACGTAAACAATAAAACCAAACAACCCTTGTTACTTGAATATTAAACCCACGTACAGAAACCACCAATGAACTTGTCACCTTCTGTCCGAGAACTACAAGCTGAAAAAAAAAACAGCTTCTAAGTTATACCCCATATCGGACACGCCTTGTCCGATATCCACCACTTTCTGTCCGAGATGATTAATAACGAGCAGGAGCAGTTTTCTCCTTTATTGCTGCTGTTAGTGTGTCGACAAGGAGACCAGAAGCAATTACAAATCAATTCAGCTAAACACTTGTTCTTAGATACAAGTTTAGAATCAAACCAAACACCCCTTTATCGACTTGTGTTACCAAACGATAAGGAAGCAAGAAGCAGAAGATGTGAATCGGTTTTAGGGATAAAAGAGTTAATGTTATGCGTGAGTTTTTGTGTAGGGTGTGTTTGTTTATATAGTCAAGCAATCCAAACCTAAGTAGGAGACTTTGGCTTGGTCGACAAGTCACAAACAAAACCCAAACCCATTCTCCCTTTAGTACCCGATCGGTGTGGATTAACTAGGCCCAAGGCACCACCCTAAACGACCCATATTACAAGCCAATAACAGGCCTTGGGTCAAATATATGATCGGGTCAATATTATGCAAAACAAGTAAAGAGTATTCAAGTATTAGTTTAACGCTCAACACGTATACTCGTGTTTATCGCAGGTGCCCCCATCGGCTCATACACAATTAGTCGTTTTGTCGTGTTTAAGACTCCCACAAACCAACATTTCTTTGTCAAAATGCAACTTTGTTCTTGAGTCTTATTCTTTAAGTTATTCATCTTCTTTGAAGTTCATGATGTGATTGCTTAGATACCATATCTACTTTTTACACCATTGTATGTTTCTGCAAATTGACCGTAATTTCTTTCGGAAGTGTCAAACTGGGATTATGGTTTATAAGGATGAATCACTTAGGACAAAATGTATCATTATTGTTGAATGCATACTTAAAATTGTGGTGATTCTTAGGTACATGTAATGTCTTCGGAGATTATTCTTTTTTATAAGATTTCAGAAGTATTTAACTTTTTATTTTTGAGCTTGAACTTTGTTCTATAAATTTAAAATATTTGTGTTTGTATTTGTTCAAGTGATCATCTGACCATCTTTCTCATATGATGAAGTTTTCTATTTTGTTGGGACATAAATGAGTTCTAATATAAGGTCTTACTTCTCATTTCACTTCTCAAATTCAGAGTTCTGTAACATTTGACTTGTTGAATAAGTCAGCATTACCTTGAATTGCAGATTCATCCTAGATTCTTTATTTAAATTGCAAGACCTATAATGTTTTTTTTGCTAATTTTGGTTTTAGGATTGCTACGGGTTTGGTTTTTTAATCCCTTTTACAACAGAGGGAGTCAATTTGAGTTTGAAGATGTATATAGTTGAGAGCAAAGGAGGAGCAATAACATGTATGCTGTTTGCGCTCTTCTTCCTAGGAACATGGCCCGCCGTTCTAACTTTGCTAGAAAGACGTGGCCGGCTTCCTCAACACACTTATCTTGATTACACGATCACCAATCTTCTGGCTGCTGTCATTATTGCTTTTACATTTGGGGAGTTTGGCCATACCAATGATGATCAGCCCAACTTCCTAGTCCAGCTTTCTCAGGTACTGTCATGCACCTAAACCATTTTCCAATGCATTGTTGAGTGGTAAATTACAATACACTGTCACAGGATAACTGGCCAAGCGTTCTATTTGCAATGGCAGGCGGGGTGGTTTTAAGCTTGGGTAATCTGTCAACACAATATGCATGGGCATTTGTAGGTTTATCAGTAACAGAGGTGATTTGTGCAAGTATTGCTGTTGTTATAGGTATCATCGTCTATACATAAACATGCATATGAAACACTATGTTTAAACATCTTTGAGATCATTAAGTTTTTTACGGGTGTGCGGTTATAGGTACAACTTTGAACTACTTTCTAGACGACAAGATCAACAGAGCTGAGATACTTTTCCCAGGAGTTGTGTGTTTCTTGATTGCTGTTTGTCTTGGTTCAGTGCTGCATACATCTAATGCCAAAGATAATCAAGAAAAGCTTGATAGATTACAAGATTCTCACATGGGCAGAAAAGGGTATATCTTATTTCTTTATTTACGATCCTTTACCTGGCTATCAAGTTCTAGTTTTGAAACGTTAGTGACATGATTATGATGCATGACAGATTGATTAGTCATGGACCAAACACAGATTCAAGTAAGAACGCTATGCTTCATTTGGTTCAATTTTATCTTTACTAGTTTAAAGTTCTATTGAAATTCCAGGAATGGATTTGGAGTATGGGACTGGTACTGTAGAGAAAGCAAAAGCAGGAACTGCAGGTTTTCTTATTGAGCTCGAAAACCAAAGAGCAATCAAGGTTAAGTGATATATGATCAATTTATTAGTTTTCGCGTTTGTGTTGATTATAAGAAATTACTAAATGCCAATGATACTTGAGCCCTTTGGGTCCATATCATACAACTAGTCATTTACTTCAGCCAAAAGAATTTGCAGTTCCTAAATGAGTGTGGCACTAAACTTTTGCATCTGCTCAGGATTTCAGGTGTACGGGAAAAGTACTTTGACAGGTTTGGCTATATGTTTATTTGCTGGACTTTGTATCTCGCTCTTCACACCGGTTTTTAATCTTGCAACGAATGACCAATGGCATACATTGGAAGATGGTGTCCCTCACTTAAGTGTCTACACAGCTTTTTTCTACTTTTCTTGCTCATGTTTTGTGATCACCATAGTCTTAAACATGATATTCCTTTACCGCCCAATGTTCAACTTACCACGATCTTCAATCAAGGCGTACTTGAACGACTGGGACGGTCGAGGTTGGGCACTTCTGGCTGGTCTGTTGTGTGGTTTTGGGAATGGTCTCCAGTTTATGGGAGGCCAAGCCGCCGGTTATGCTGCTGCGGATGCAGTTCAGGTTAGTCCGAATTCTATAAATTTATGGCACCTAAAATGCATAGTTATACCTTATTAGCCATTAGAGCATTACACTAATATAAACCCTATCTTTGCATCGTTATACCTAGTGGACGCATTTATAGGTTCTAGTATACAACTTATCTACCGATCTGATTCTATACATTCATGTAAGATAACGTAAGATATAGTACAAAAAACACATCTTGATAAAATGCATTGCTAGTGTCCAACTTAGATCAGCATCTAATTGCTAGCATTATTGTGCCATTAATGAACGGACCCATGTATGCAGGTGTGGCATGCGCTACACCCGATTTAGGTCAAAGTGCAAAAGATTTCAAACGCCATTTTGTAGTATGTGCAACACCCAAAAAATTTTGCTACTTTCATTTTTCACGGTTTAACTTTAGTTAGCAACATTTCTTTCGCAAGCCTCTTAAAATCATGGGTCTGTTGGTACAAATAAACAATACATTTAATTCACAGCATTACTCGAGTCTCACCGTATCGTTTCCAAGGAATATGCATTCTAGGTTCTAGTTACAACTCATTTATGCATCTAGTTTTATGCATTTAACTGGAAGCATTATTAAGCGTGTTATATCTAGACACAATGTATTAACTAGGATGGTGTATAATCTAATCCCACTCACTTGGTACTATTTACTATATGGTAAATCTATCATTTTTCAAGCAGCATAACTCATCTATGCATTATTGTACTATACGGTACGTGTAACTAAATACTGCATTCATGCACATTATTCAGAGTGGTAAAAAGTAGAAACAGAGACATATCAGTTACACATCAAAATAGGTTTGGATCAAAACAAGTAACATTAGTACAAACCGACCAACAAAACTCTCTTATCTTTTGAATTTTATAAATAATGCTGTATAATAATATGATTAAAAAACTGTATTATTATACACATTATATTATCTATACTACTTTATAATGATTTAGCCTTCTAAAATTAGAGAGCTTAAAATTAAGACTTTTTACTTGCTTATTATGGAAAGAATTAAAAAAAAATAAGATAAGGGCTCAATCATCGAAAGTATATGTGTAAAAGGAGTAGAGGTTTAACTAGCTAAAATAAAGAAATTTCCGATAATGCATACATGTGGCACTTCCTAACTAATTAATCACCTTTATTTTTAAATTTAAATATCTTTAATCCGCTTAATTTTTATGATCTAATTTCACCATATTTTTAAAATTTTGTCTTTCTTTAATTCAACATCCATTTTGATATATTTTATGAGTTTTTTTAGAGTTCGGAAGAATCGGAGTTGAAAAAAATAAACTTACTGAATTAGACGTAAAATGAAAACATTTATTCCTCTGAAATAGTCATGGTCAGACCACGCATCACATGCAGACCCTTCTAGTAATAATGAATATGTAGTTCTTTTAAGTAAAACAATTTAGAAGGTTTTATGAATTTTAATTACACTTTGGGCGAGGCTCAATTCATTTACCTGTTCAACTTGTTTTGGCCCATTCCCATTGTAGCTAAAATATCTTAATTTAACTCAGCCGTTAGTGAACGGATACGCTCAATTCAACCCATTTACCCAAAAATCGGTTGAAACTGCCACATAGCAATACACTAGCTAGACAAACTGCATTGGTAGGTTATTTGGGTAAATTCTAAGAGTCATGAGTATGTTTACCTTACGCTTTATTGAATTCTTTCAGGCACTTCCACTTGTGAGTACGTTTTGGGGCGTGCTCTTATTTGGTGAATACCATAAATCATCAAGAAGAACATATTACATATGTACTTCTCATAGGCATGCTTTCCATGTTTGTTGTGGCTGTTGGACTTCTTATGGCGTCATCTGGACATCGATCAAAAGGCAACAATGCTACACTCCTGTCACTAATTTATCAGGATTGTACAGGAAAAAAGCAAACATAAAGTCAGAAGAGATAAAAACCAGAAGGTTTACAATAAGAAAAAGTCAAATTCAGTGGTTATATTTAGTATATTTGGGGAGGGAGGGGAGGGAGGGGGTCGGGTAATATAATGCTATTCTTTCCTTCGGTTTCTTCAATAGTGGTGTACATCATGTCTCTATATATACTTATTTAGTTATCTACTCATAATACATGCATGCATAAACACATACACCAATGTCCCATCAGTCATAATATATTTCTTCTGTGTTGCCTATGTTATCTAGTGATGTTACCAAATTTGGCAAACACATGATAGGAACATATATCTAAACTCTTCTGAATATTAATTAAGCACCTTTTCATATGAATCGCAATTCATAGATAACTAAGCAACTACTAGTAACTTATTTCATATTATAAAAATAGTTGACAACTATATATGAATAAAGACTATTACAATGTAAATGACACAAGTCATCAAGAATAGTCCTACGTACTAGGACCAATTACAATCATCACGTGCGAACACACACCCTAAATGCATCCATCGAAACCCAACAACAACTTCGAATTTTAGCCGCTGATACTTTGGAAAGAATGAGGTTAATTACCATTTTATGCGAGAAACACGGTTGGTATAAGTTGTTGCGAGTTTTTCATTTTCCACATGATTAAAACAAGACTTTATTTATAGGTAAAACCGTAAAATATGATTAATAAAAACACAATTGTAGTTGTGTAAAAACCTTTGACTATTTGACTTGTTATAAATTTTCACACCCTTCGTATGAAATTATAATATATACTAAAACCATTGCGGGCACTGTAGCTACAGTGGATACTCAAATTTCATTTTAGCCCCTTTAGCCCTTTAGGTTATCGATCGATTGCAAAGTTAGTCCTTAACGTCTGCTAACTAACAATGAGGATTAAATTTGAAGCAGAACAATAACCGGTAATGCTTCGTGCAAATATTAAACACAAACAGACCCGAGGTTAACTTTTTTCATCGTTAGTCCCTAAGGACTAACGTTGCAACAACACGCTAGTTTCGTGGACTAAAAGCGAAAATATCATCGCTACAAGGCGTAATGTGATACCAAACGATTTGCTACGAGGTGCATATAGTTTGGAATAGTAAGTGTCTTGTTCATCCGTAATTTACACTTATAGTCCCTCGAGTTAGCTTCAAATCGCATCTGCTAGTCTCCGTTATCGACCTTTTGCAAATTTCGCCCCTTATTAACAAAACAAAAAAATACAATTTTTTCCCGACTTAGATTAAACACAACACTTTGTCGCAACGCTTGCTGGTGCCCCATTGCTTTTACTATTTTATACACACTAGACGAGTACCTCTGCATAACAATGGGATTTTATAACGACAGATCGTTCTTTTTTATGGGTTATAAACGAAAAATAATAAAAGTTTGAAGATTTGGGGATTAAACATAATGTTTTGAAACCCGGTTCAACCCGGGTGGTTCAACCATTCTGGTCGAAAACGGTCGATTAATGTAATTAACTTGAAGACGGGTTAGGTCAAACCGTCAACCCACGGGTTTGAAGTGTCCCGGTCAACCCGGTTTCGATATGTATTAATAGTTTCCTTTTGAAATATATATTTTCAACATTTCCTTTTTTAATTTCAACTTTTCACTTTTACTTTTTGGTTTTTCCTTTATATATAGTATAGCAGGATACCCGTGCGTTGCGGCGGCGGATACCCTGTGACAATTAACAGGAGAAATAGATCTCGATGAGACCTGATTCACCAGTTTGTATCGGTTTCAACGGGTCCTCTTTGGTTCATTTTCGGATGGCTTTTATTGGTTAGCGGGACTGGTGGCGACACCGGTTCCCGGTTGAACCCGTTGGTCCGGTCTGATTTTCAAAACTATATGTACCATCAATTTGTTAGCTTGTATGAATCTTTGTTTGTTTTATTAACTTGTATAATGTGTATAATAATATGTACTTTTCATTTTATGGTGTTTTAAAATAACATTAATTAGTGTGTTTAATTATTTTGTATTTTGGATTATGTTGTAGCTTGTTTAAATTGTACATTGTAAAAATTTTATTGTACTTTTTAGTAAGGGTGTTTTAATTGGTTGTTTTAATTTGGTATGTGCTTTTAATTGATTGTACAAATGAATAAATTATTGTACTTTTAAGTAATGGCATGTTTTAATAAAATATTAATTACATCATACATTTCTCTCACCTTTGACTTTCAACATTTCACTTTTCAAAGTTTGAATGTTTTTCTTTATATGTAGTATAGATTTTGCAAATGTTGAGATCGTACATAATTCATCGCTCAACTTTTATCCACGCACTAAAAAATAGTATACTTTGATGTATTATGCATTTATAAGTGTTATCCATTAGGTACAAAATTGGATCAATGGATCATTTTTTGTAGTGAGGGAAACAATAACTAATGGTATAAAGGCTAAAGTGAATACTACTATTACATTGAACATAGGAAACGGGCAAGTGTGATGCCGGTCAATACAGTGCGATCAAGTCAAGTTGTGCAGACTTCACATTTCACCACATTGCATCAAGCATCAAAGATCTTTAGTGAATTGTGATGTAACTAGATAGCTAGATAGTTTTATTGTTGTATTGATATATACGGTCTTTACTAGTTTAGTAGTTTGGTGTAGCTTATTAGATGTAGTATAAATACCGCTTGTTACTACATTTCTCATTAGTTAAATGAAATACAATTTTCACATTCTCTCAACTCTCTCACTTTATAAAATGGTATCGTAACCAACCTAAAAGATCCTCTACAATCACCAACAACCACCATAACAAACTATCATAATCTGCTGTTGACCACCACAACAAACTTTGACCATCCACCATAACCGCTTTTATTAGAGGTAATCCTAGAGAAAAAAAAAAAAAAAATCATCACTTTACATCGATAATCTTTGCCGTCATTTTTTTTCGCCGAGTAAGAAGTGGTCGATTGCAATGGATGGAGGCTTTACTACCAATGGGTATCATCGCTTGCTAGCTCTGCTCAATATACCATCCACCAAAGTCGCTCATGATGTGGGATGTTGCAAGGAAAGACGCGTGACAAGAAGGCCGTTGACCACTCTCAACAATTATTTGGTTCATTCATAACTAGCTTAACTAAAAAGAAGGAAAAAAAGTTATATAATTGTTTGTTTTTGTTTTATGTCGAATCGTGGTATTAATTCCCAAGACGATTTTGTTGGTGTCGAATCTAAGGTTCTTATTCTAGACGACTTTTGTTGGTGTCAAATCTAGGGTTCTTATTCAGGAGACGACTTTTGTTGGTGTCGAATCTAGGGTTCTTATTCAGACGACTGTTTGGGATACTTTGGTTTATCCTTGAAACTTTGGTTATCCGTAAACAAAAAAATTAGAATAGGGATACGCTGGGTTATCCCGCTTTATTTTGGTTATTGTTTTAATTTATTTTCTTAGTTTACTACTCGATTCGAGCTTTGCGATATCGCTCGAACTATTGGGAGTATTAGAGTAATCGCCCAAGCCCGTCTATGGGCTTAAGGTCCATTAGGGTTTACTCATGTAATCTCTATATAATGTGCATGAATAATAATCATAACCTACGGGGTTTTAATGTTCTAACAATTTTTTCCTCCAAATATTTCCACCATTAACAATCATCAAGAACTTGTCAATAACCACTAAAATCACCACCAAAAATATTCAAATCAACCACGGAATTCACCAAATCACATCAATAAACAAGTTACACTATCAAATCAATCAAAACAGTTGAAATCATGACTGATTCATCATCAAACAGCAACAATGAAGATACAAGTTCAGTTTAATCCACTATTCCTTCACCAGAATATCACCCTGGCCTAATCTTGATCTCAAAGAAGTTGTTGGGATCAGAAAACTGCAGCTCATGGAGGAGATCCATGATGATTGCACTTAATGCTAAGAACAAACTCAAAATCATCACAAATGAGTACACTGAACCAGATGTGAATTCACCATTGAGAGCCTTATGGGAGAGGAATAATGACATGATAATTTCATGGATCTTGAACACAGTCACTGATCAAATCAGCAACAATTTGAGTTTGTACACTCTGCATCAGCCTTAGGGCTTGAACTACATGATCAATACTCACAATGGGATGGGCATAGAATCTATCAAGTAACCAATGAGATCACTCAGTTGAAACAAGCAAACAGTTAAGTTGAAGTTTATTATCAGAAACTCAACGGTCTTTGGGATGAATTAGGTGCCTTGGAAGCCCCTTACATGTGTACTTACACTTGTGTGTGTGTGCTAATTGGAGGCTCAAAAGCGGCAAGAGAAACAAGAAAGAGGTTGTTACAGTTTCTAATGGGTTAAATGATTGTTTCTCAAATGTGAGTGGTCAGATCTTGTTGATGCACCAATGCCAAATGCAACCAAAGCATATGGTATGTTGAGACAGGAAGAGAAGTAAAGGGAAACCAACACTCCTAAGTATATTACACCCACAATCATGAACACCTTCACAAATCCAAGAAAATCACTCAATTCCAACACTATCCCAAACACCAGGCAAACCAGACCCAACAATGTCCCAAACATCAGGATAAGTACCTTTAAACCAGGAATGATCTATGGGAATTTTCAGAAAGAGGGACATTACAAAAATGAATGCTATCAACTAGTTGGGTATCCTATTGGGCATCCATTGCATGGAAAGGTCAAGCCAGGGAACTATGGATCGAACAGGCCAAGTAATTTCAAGCGAGAGAACTGTCAATATGGTCACATGACAACGTGGTCAAGATGAGGGTTCAACAGATGAAGCAAGATCAAGTGGAACAAAGCTTGATGAAGTAGTTTTGCCATGATGAATTCTCTAAAAACCATCTCAACCAAGTCATGATGATGCTTCAAAACTCCCAAGGTAAATTTGATCCTAAACTCTTAGCTGTAGGGAGATATTTGTTCATAGCTTCATGTGTTTCATTTTTTTTAAATGCTTGGTAGATAGTGGAGCCACTGATCACATATGTACTGCACTCACTTTCATGTTTAACATCATACACTGCACAATCCCAATTATAGTCTCCTTACCAAATGGACATATTGTCACAGTCACCACAATTGGATCGGTAAGAGTTAAGCCTAACCTTATCCTACACAATGTGCTTTATATCCCATCATTTGCTTATAACCTACTCTCAGTGGTTCAAGTGACCAAAACAACTAGCTTCTCAATCATATTTAACAACTCAACTTGCATATTTCAAGGCAACAACAAAAGGATTGCCTATGGAATCCAGTCTGATGGCCTTTACATCATCAAATCAGATGATAGCCAAACACCACCTTCCACAGCTTCATCAATATCACCTCATACTATTGGGCTTTCACATAGTAGCAATTTACATTTTTGGCATGCTAGATTAGGCCATCCTTCTACCCATGTAATCAAAAAAATAAAACAACTACCTGCATTTACTACTGATGTATCAAAGTTGCATTATAAAATTTGCTCTATTGCCAAACAAACTGCTTTACCTTTTCTCAGAAGTGTTTCACATGCTCATGGTTTATTTGATTTACTACATGTCGACACATGGGGACCATCTGACATACCACATAAAACAACTATAAATACTTCTTAACATTTATAGATGACTGCAAGAGTATGTCACAACCGATCACAACCACAAGAACAAAGACACAAGGCACAAGGCACAAGGACGCCACGAACACAAAACTTCAAAGCCTAAAGGACGTCAATGACCTATGATGACCAACCCTTAGGGGGAGATTATTAGGAAACGATAAAGTATCGGTCATTAGTTTATGTAATAGGTCGTTTATTTATATCAGGCTTGTATGTTTAGTTAAAGGGTCGCCATGTAGCAAGCCCATAGGCGGCCCAACGCTTGTATGGGTATATATATAGCCCTTTCTCAAAATGAGAAGGGTGTTGGTTCTAGTCATTTCCTTTTCATTATTCATATACTAGTTCCATCCTCTCTTTCTCTCTCTATTCTCTTCTCTCTAGAATAACATCTTATATAAGTAACTATAAATGAATATATGACCTAAGACCTAGAATTTGAAATTCATTGCACATTGTCTTATCTTTGCCTCGAACTCACTCGGATAATCCGCACGGTTTAGTTCTCAACCGAGGTCGATGGAAAGTTTAAAGGCGCTTTGATACTCTCCCGACAATCCATCCACGACACCAAATTGCGGTGTTGGACCAAAGCTACAAAATGGGTGTGGTATCCTCATCTCAATTGGATGGCAAGACTAAAATTCTATAGGTAACTTATAAAATGCGTGTCATAAGTAATACATGCATATCTCTTATGATGGAATTTTGTCAAAATGGTTTTAACAGATTTAAACTCTTTAAAATTAATTTTGGCATTTAAAAAACCCTTTTTAACTCTTAAACCCAAAACAAGTATACCACATGCATAATCAAATCAAGCAATAAAGTACACGCATTTATGCAAACATAAATTATGTATAGCCTAGCCAAAAATCTTATAGTTGTATTTGTGAGCCAACACATATACAATGGTCATCTAGGGTTTCTCCAATGCTCTCACTTGACTCAAGATCCTAGTATTTCATTCAAGCAGAGCATAATCCACGCCTTCTTGCTCTATGCATCCAACCTTGAACTTCGTCTTGTTACATTTATAAAACTGAGAAGTACGATCATATTCTAGTACTTACAATTGAAATGAATGCAAAAACATATGCTAAATACAATTACAACTTGGCATCGAGGCCGAAAAACCTAGGCGCCTTAACCAGGGTGTAAAAACTAATTATGAATTAATTAAATCATGAAAAACAGGCTATGGGCATGACGGGCTATAGACAATAATAATAACAATTATTCATCTAAAATTGGCTTGCTCATAATCAACTTTGCATGAGGTTGATCATGATAGATATATAAATTTAAAACAATTAGTTTTAAACAAGCCAATTTGAACAATTAAACACAATATTTAATTTTCATCTATTATTATGATCTCGTATACACAAATCTGACATATGTCGCCAGATCTACTAGAAAAAGAGATATCAAAAGAATAAACACGAAAGGTGATAAATTTTACATCACTTATTTATGCACCATCTAATGAGATCTACTTTTGTGTTTACTACATACCAAAATCCAACAGGATTTAGATCTGACACCATAACCATGAAACTCATGTTTAAAATAAATCACAAATAGTTATAAACTCGTATAAGTGGTTCTGATACCACTGATAAAAAACGTAAGGTCGGATTTTAAAATTTCCGATAACCATTAACTAGAAAAACAAGTAGTAAAGGATACAAAAATCCCTACAATGATTTTCAAAGAGCGAGTGATCCAGTTAAAATTTATAACTAATCAAATAAAACACAACACTTGCATACCTATTTGTTTACAGTGAGAGATCAACACGGATCAAAGAACCTAAAGCAAAGTTCCTCACGGTTTAGCCCACTAGCCTTCAAGCGATTACTATACCGCTAACGGTTGATCCGCATAAAGAACACGTAGATTAAATCGAAACATACAAACAAAATATATTTGTGTGTCTTGGGTGGTGTTCAAATTGACGAGAGCAAAAGAAAGGAGATGAGAGGGCTTTTATTGCAATTGTGATCTTTAATAACTCTATAATTGTGATCTTTAATAACTCTATAATTATCTTTATATTTATCTTGTTTTAATTGCTTGTACGTTATAGTATGTAAATTAATTTCGTGCAAATTATCTCCCATTGCAAAATGGTCTACAAAATTTGTTTAATCTTTTGCATGTGCTTGAATGTGACATCGGTATAATACTCTAATATTTGTCACTATCCATGATTGCTTGGAATTATGTCACATTATTATTTTTATTATTTTGTGGGGTGTTTGGTGGATAATTGTTACCTGAAGATTTTTTTGGAGATTCATCCCGTTGATTGCTACTTTTTCAGGTTTTTTGAGCTATGGTACGGTTTACTTCTTCTATTACTATACGACTTTTTATTTGATCTTTAGGAGAGTCACATATGCATGATCACATTAGTTATTTCCTGTATATCATATCGACCTCTTAAACCATTGTATTTCGCTAGCTTTTCGTTGCATAGGAACCATATTACTTTTCTAAAGTGCCGAACGGAACAATATGGTCATGATACAAAAGTTGGCGTGCCTTGTTTGGAGCTCGGCTCTCGTACCAATTGAGAATCGTTGCTTGAGACACCGCGCGACTAAGAGACAGAAAACACCGTTAGGCTTACCGTGGGATTGTCTCCCACGATTATCCTCTGGCGTGAGAGTAAGTAATCGGTTTAGGGTTAAAGGAGAGTTAGGGTTTTGTAGATCGTTACCTTTAACGAGGGATGTGATTCCCTTTATATACACGGAGTCCTTGTTGGTTTAGTGTTCCTCAACCTTCGCGTATCCGTCTAAGTCGGTTGGGAATGATTATCTCTTGATTAAGAGATATCCGATATCTATTCCGTAAATAGATTTGTATTTGGGCCTTCGTGGGCCTAAACGCTTATCGCAGTAGCCCAGTAGCGTGTTGGGCTTATCGGTGATTGGGTTTCAGGCGGGTCCATGACCGGATATGAACTATCGCCATCATGTCCCCAGGTCTAGTATGCGAGTGAATAACTACGGATGCTAGACTAATAACCGTAGTCATTGAAAAAACTTGAGCGTAGCGAAGCCATAAAAATATACCCACGGTACATTGTATCTAGACATGGGATTAAAAATGGGCGCCTCGTAAGTGGGAAAGTAAGCGCAAGGCGTCCCATCAAGCTATCTCACCGCACGCTTAGTGCAAGTGGGGTCCACGTGTCACCCATCGCGTGGATGAGAAAAAGTATATAACACATATCTTCATTTTCACTGTGTTTCTCACAGTAAAAACTAAACTCAATCCGCCATTGTTCAAGAAAGCTTGCAGTTGCAATCCAGAAACCAACCTATTTCAAAGGTAGCCGCGCGTGCGCTTTCTAAAAAAAACAACAACACCATGGTCAAACAATTGTCTGACTTCACTTCCCACCTCACCGAGAGCGATCTCTTAGAGTTCACCTCAGATTACTTTATACCCCTTGATGTGCATCCGGTTGTTCCGGGTGCGCGGGCATCTATTGCGGACTTCCCCGAAGAAAGTAGGGTATATACACGTTTTCAATTCTCGAATCAACGTGTGCCCTCGTCCCGCTTCGTGCGATGTATTAAACTATTACAATCGCACATATCCCGGTTATCGTGATCGGTGCGGCTAAGATTACCAATTTTGTGGTGAATTGTTCTTGGCGATTAACCCAACCATCCACCTATTCCGCGCCTCTATCACACGACATGGGCGCATGGGTGGGTATCCTTTGCTAAGCCTTGTTGGTAGACTTGATGTTACAGCGATAAACTAGACTCGCTTAGGAATTTGAGGGAGTTCTTTTCTAGGTAGATGACACATGCTTTCCGTGGCATTATAATTTTATACCCGAGGTGCGTTAGAGAGGGATGAGTGCCCTTGCACCGGATCTTATGTCGCCGAGGATGCGAATCGATAAATGCTAACCGCATCCCCATTAGTTCCTACCAGAGGAATTTTTGTGCATATGGGCATCGGTAGTAATTATTTTGGTATCTTGGGATGAGATGCCAATTTTCTAGGCGCCAATGGCGGTGGGTACTCATTCTTCCGCACCCCTTTTGTAATTAATGTAAGAGCTTACGCCTTTGTCGCGCATTATATAACTTGTGTTATTTGTTGTCTTTCATTGCGCAGGTACGGCCCTTGAAAGAGGGTGAAGAGCCGATACTGGACGCCACCGCAGGGCATACCCTGGAGTTGAACGTGGGAGAAGCAGGGACCAGTTCTTCCATTGCAGTAGAAGCAACGCCGTTGCAAAGCGTGCCAAACCCTCGGGTGCCCTCCCCAATAGCGCAGCCACCACCCGTAGCAGTGGCGCAGCCCATGGACGAGGAGGTGGAGGAGCATGAGTCTGGGTTAAAGCGTAAAAGGACGCTCGGAGATGATGGCGCGAGCTCCTCGAGGAAGAAACGCCCGGTGGTCTTCAATGTGGAGTCATCTGCAAGTGAGGTGCGTCCTCGCACCATCGGCCGAATGTATCGGCCCATGAAGTAATCTCGACAATACGTGCTTCCTTTTCATTTGCTTGTCAACCGCGCATATGGAAGCCCGACAATTTGAGGTGTGTCTGCGGGTTTGAGCAGGCGTGAGTCGCCCCATAATATTCCGTGCATTCCTCTCACTCTGCTTGTGGTCCGAACCGCGTAGCCACAAGGATGAGGATGTATCTGCTGGGGATGCATCAGTGGGGCAACTGGTTGAAGAATTGGTGCAAGTATCTGCGCATCAAGCTTCGCTGGTAGAAAAGCTAAAGGCTCAACTCTCTTGTGAAAACAGCCAAGGCGTTCAAAAGGATCAGGCAATTGCGTTGCTGGAGGCGCAATTAGCTACTGCCCGGACTGAGGTAGAAGCGGCAAATGCGTATCTGGAGAAGCTTGCAGAAGAGAAAATGTCGCTGCTATCCCAAATAAACCAGGAGCGTGTTGAGGTAGCGCAGTATAAGGCGTCATGTGGGTGGGCTCAAGTATCTTGGCGGTGGTAAGAAGGAGTTGGTAGCACGGTTAGAAGATCTTGGCGCCATGTGAGCGGTGTATTGGAGGTGCAAGAGGCCAAAGTGCGTAAACTCGTGATTGAGTCTGACGAGGAGTTGTATCCCAATTCTTGTCTACTATAGCGGGCGCGGTGGCTCGTAAGCCATGGTCTACGCCTTCTTGCTCCCGAGTACTCTAGAGTCACAGGAAGTGGTTAATGCCTTCGGGGAGGTAGTTCAGTGCGCTCTGGAGCGCGGCAAAGCAGAAGCTGTGGAGAAGCTGCATGAGGCGGAGCTTCTAAATGTGCCCGTTGACAAGGTACCGAATTATGATGCTAAGTCTTATGACCACCTGGTCGCTGCTATGAAAAGGATGAAGGACTTAGAGCTCCCCATGATTGCTGAACTGGAGCGCGATCAGGATTATCCTATAGATGTTATCATGGCGGGGTTGACTTTAGCGCGTCATCGTGCCGAGGGTGCAGAAGCCCAGCCGGACTACTTTTTGAAGCCCCATGATTCTCAGCTGCAAGTACCTGTCTTCGCTCGTCCCAGGGATATTCTGAATCCCTTTGCCTTAGAGAAAGAAGTGCCTTTGAAGGAAGTGTTGGAAGCGCATGCGACCAGACTTGCTAAAAAAGAAGGTATTAAAGGTAAAGCGGTTTTATGTGGGGTTGGTGCAGCTCACTTGCCAAGGTCTGACGGGGTGCCAGTGAGTGTTGCTACTGTGTCTCGGCAGGACTCAGACTTGTTGAAGAGGCTTGACGAGGCAAAAGATACCGCAAACCGTGTGGGTAGCTCATCTATTGAGCGTTGTCATAGTTGTTAGGTTGTACTTTCTAAAGTAACCATCCTTGTGTAATAACTTGTAGCTATTAATAAAAATCTCCTTTTGCTAATTGTATGTGAGTAGTATTGCAACTTGTAATGTACATACTTATCAGTTTGTCTTTGTGTATTCGTTGCCGGAAAATCAAATGTGTACGCCAGCGCGAATAATATAGGAAATCCATAATCATGTATGAAGATCATAGTATACTTGAGAAATAATTTCTAAGTACTTTATCATAGTCGTGTATGTTATGATATGCAAAGATAACGTAAATATCACATTAAGGAATCAAGTGTCTTGGTTCCTAAGTTGTTAACGTGCACCATATGCGATGTTGCGCACCGTCGTGGGATGCGTACAAAACTTATTCCAACGTCTCGAGAACAAGGTGTTTAACAAGGATACGTGATCCGGTGTTGATGGGTTTGCAACCCTCTTACTCAACAAGTTGTTTAGTAGGTTAACTTATCCTTTTACCATCGTGGGTTTATTTATTGCATGCACGCCATGTATACAAGAAATAGAAAAATGTTAAGACATACAAGATATGGAAATAACAAATTGAAATGTGTCACGGAGTTAGCTAGAAACCATGACGTTTATTAATACTTGCAAGTGTTTGTGAGAAACAAATAAGACATTATACTAAGGAAATAAAAAGTAAATACATAGATGTTTATTGGGTACTTTAGTAAAGTGCTCGAGCGCTTGTACGCTGGGCCGTAGCCACTCTATAGGTAGCACCTCTTGAGGTTGCAGATGTTCCATGTCTTGGCGGTTCTCGACCATCCAAGCCTCGTAACTTGTACGCGCATGTTCCTAGTGCTTGAAGAACTCGTAGGGTCCTTCCCACTTTGGTCCAAGCTTACATGTGTCTTCGCATGGCTCGCATCATTGGCGCGGTAAACAAAGTCACCGGTGCGAATGAAACATCGCGCGACTTTAGCGCCATAGTATCCTTTCATCCTTGACTTTGATTTTGCCTCCCGTATAGTCGCGTTCGCGCCTTTCTTCTAGCAGTCTAAGTCGACCGTCTCGTCATCATTGGTTGCCCAATGATTTCAAGATCGCGGATAGTTGGCATGCCGATTTCGGCCGGTATGACGGCTTCATCCGTAGACTAGAGAAAGGAGTGTCTCGTCTTTGGTTTTGATTGAGTGCGATCGCCCATAAGACATGTGATAGCTCTTCCACCCACCTTCTTTTGTGCTTGTCTAGGCGTGCCTTAATTCCTTGATGTTTCCACCAAAGACTTGCTTTGATGGGTGTCTGAAGCTTGTCGAGGCGATCTTGCTTAGTGCATCGCCTTGCGATTTTCCCTCTAGGAACTTGCTTGATGATGAATCACAAAGCCTTTGATCATTGTCTTGGTCTTGTCGAGATCTTGAATCATATTTTCTTCTTTAGCCACGTATTAAGCCCAACACGTGGTTGGCCACTAGTCGGGAGTCCACATTTCCTTCTAGGTTACGTACACCCATCCGAGTGCAATGCGTAGTCAATGATTAGAGCTTCATATTTTGCCTCATTGTTTGTCGTTTGTAAATTAAAACGCAATGCGTAAGTGAATTCCATTCCTACGGGTTTGTGAGAATGAGGCACGCTCTCGAACCATCAGCGCATGAGGATCCATTCAGTAAACAAGATCCATGGATCATGCGGTTCCATCCTACTTGGTGTGGGTACCTCCTCGGTGTCGGCTTTTCGATGATGAAGTCGCGAATACGTCCTTTGATTGCGATGCGTGGTCTATAAGAAATGTTGTGCTCACCTAGCAATACACTCCACTTCTTGATCGACTGATCGTCGGTTTGGAGATGATCCGCTGATCGGTTGATGCGTGATTCTTGCTATGGATGCGCTGAAGTACTGCGTGGCGTTTAGAAACAAACACTAACGCCATAACTAATTTTTCCATGGCGCTATAGTTCATCTCCATCTTCTTGAGCGCCTTGCTTACAAAGAAGACGAGGGGTTTGTATTGAATCCCTATCTCATGAGTAGCATCATACTGTTCGCTCCATCGATTCGCAGACGGATACATAATTAACTCTTCCCACAGTCGGGTGCGACAAGTGTGGGAGCGTTGCGGTGTTGTTTAAGTTGTGTGAAACCTTACGCCTCCGTAGTCCACGAAAATTTCCTTTTGATACACTTCTTGAGTGTTTTGAAGAGAGTAGAGACTTGTCTCGACTTAGACAGAACACATTAAGACCGCCTAGCTTTCCATTGAGAGATTGGACCTCCTTCATGTCTTGCGGTGAAGGAAGTTCGATGGACCTTTGTCTTTTTTGGACATGGTTTTATACCGTCGAGCTCTATTAGGTATCCGAGGAACATGCCTTGATGGCGCCCGAAGGTACATTTTGGGATTTAGCTTCATATTTATCTCTCGTAGAGTTTTGAACGTTCCTCAATATCGCACTAACTCATCTTCAAGATGGCTCTTTATGACCGAGTCATCAACATAGACCTCTAGGTTGCGACCCCCTTTGCTTTTTCGAAAGCAATATCTACTAACCGGTGGTAGGTGGCGCTGCATTCTTCGAGCCAAAGGGCATTTTGTGTAACAAGAGACGCCTTGGCTTGTGTAAAAGGCCGTTTTCCTCATCCTCCTTAGCCATCGGATTTGATGATATCCTTTATACGCATCGAGGAAACACTTCAATGGATATCCGCATTGCAGACTCTATTTTCGGTCTATCTCGGTAATGGGTAGCGATCTTGTGGACATGCTTTGTTAAGATCGGTGAAGTCACGCGCATTCGCCACCACCGTCGCTCTTTTGACCATTCTTGGGTTAGAAAGCCGTCATGGTAGTAGACTTCGCGATAATTCCGCATCCACCGGTTTGGTACCGCGGAGATCGCCACGCTACGGGGCTTAGCAGCGCTTCTTACGGCGTATTGGTGAGTACCCTTGTCGGATTCTCGCTTATGCTCGTGATTGAGCGTGGTATCCGATCATGTCTTGGCTCCCATGCAAAATGACCAAGTTCTTTTGCAAGAGCGCACATTGCTTTGCCATTGTCCGACGGTGACCCTCCAGATGGATATTTCTGTTCGGGTATTACGGGTGAATCGCAACCTTCGATTTGGAACTTTGGTTTCTTGTGCTGATACGGGATCGGTGTCGTTTCGCATGTAATCGTGTTACATTCTCTATGCGGTACAATGGCATTGTAAAAGTAACAATGCCCCTTCCACCGGGAATTTAAGCATCCGTGCGTTGTTGATGGCATCACAAGATAGTCGATATCCGTGTCTCCCGATATTGCCGCTTGTATGGCGAGGAGATTTGATCACCATAAATTCCATCCAAGCCGTCATGGTGTTTTCGTTTCAATCTTGGTAATCGTGTTGCCCATAGGCCATATCTTTTCACCAGTAAAACCGATCGGTGCCGTTCGGCTTAACTTAGCGATTGCGTATTTCGGTCGCGATCGCTTGAAGCGATGCTCATACATGATGTCCGCCGATGCTCCACCATCAACATACATGCGATGGATGTCGTGACCACTGCACTAATCTCAATGGTGAGTGGCTCGACCGCTGCGTTGTCCGCGATTAAGGCGAGGAAGAGATTTCGCTTCCTCGGGAAAACTCATGGTCGACCTTCCGTCTAGTGACCCCGCCATGATTGTATCATGTAGATGGTGTCGGCCTTTTCCTTGGGTGTCTCCTTCTTGTTTCCACTCTTGCCTATCCTTTCCTCCTTGATATTTTTGACCAAATGGTCCAATCGCCTTCTTTAACCATTTTGTCAATGAGTCCTGATTGGACACATTCGTTAGTGGTGTGGCCCTTCCGTGCGTGGTAGTCTGATATCCATTCCCCACTCACCGATCCTCCGGAGTGCGCATTTGTGGTGGTCTTGGAAAGTTTGCACCTACATTGCAGTATTTCCTTGGCGTTTTTGTCGATGGGGTGTACTTGTCGTTGTCGCGCCCACTCCCTTGGTTGCGATAGTTCTATTACGGTTACTATTCGTGCATGGATTGTCTCCGAGTTGTTCTGTGACGGTAGTTTGAATAGCTTCTCTTGCTATCCGCCGCATGACTTCTCCTTGGACGAAGGACCGTGTGCGTTTCATGACTTCATCAAAGGTTGGGGAATCTTGTCATTCAATCTTTTGATGAGTTACGGGTTCTTGATCCCATTCATAAACCACGAAATTTTGAGTACCGGGACATGCTTTAACTTGCATACATTCGTCCTTGAGCGCTCCATAAAAGCGCCGTGGATTCCCTTGGCTGTTTGACCCTAGCGAGTTCAATAGGGTTTTCACACACTTTTTCCGTTGAGTAAAATTTAGGCGAACGCCTTTCTCAATTCTTCAAAACCATTGATGCTTCGTGGAAGCTTGTTGAACCAGTTCAGCGTGCTTCCACTAGTGTGGAATTAAACATGTGGCACCACACTGCGTGTGGCCAGTTCTCAATAGTTGCGGCTGATTCGAAAATTTTTAGGTGATCGTCAGGGTCACCTGTTCCGTCATAGGTTTTGACATTAGCAGCATGCGCCTCTTCTTGTTTTCGAGAAATCAGCGATCGTCTAGTGAACGCATCCACCTTCCGACGACGCCACGGAGAGACATGTCTTCCTCCTCTTGGTCACGGTATTTCCTTCGGACTTCCGGTGTCGGTCTCGCTATCCTCGTTGTCAGGAATTATCGAGGATGAATCTTCCTCCTTCGGCGCTTGCGCAGACCGTCCCTCGAATTTGTGCTTGAAGGACTTTTACTTGGGAGTATCGTCGCCCAAGTCATCCGGACTCTGCGACTACCAAGTCCAGGCGTGGACATTGGTGCGCCTTTCATCCTCCTCACTTTCTTCCACATCTTTGTGAGTCGGATGTATCATCTTCCTCGACTCTCCTTCCGATTCTGCTGAACACGGGGTCGGCGACTATCCTCCGCGCTTCTCCTTCTGACGACGCGGTGGGGATGTCTCAAACTCCGGGCCAAAGTCGAGTCGAGCATGGACTCGACCGACCTTTTCTTTGCTTCCTCTTGCATGAGAGTAGCTAAGGCTCAGTAGTTTGAGAGACAAAACTACTTGGTTCTAATTCCGTCGACCCCTCAGAACAGGGTATATGTTTCCATCAATATGCCCTTGTTCTTATCGGGTCGTCGGTGCTTTTGTGAAGTTAGCTTCAGCACCGATTGAAGTGGAGTAAAAGGTCTTGGTGGATCTCTAGCACCGGTGGCGGTGGTGGTTGTGCAGGTTGTCCCGCGCGGTTCCACCGGAGGAAGACCGAGTCTGGCACGATCCACGATTTTAGCGACCTTGGTTGTCCAGTGCGCTTAGGAGTTGATCCATTTGTGCGTCTTTTTCCCGTGAGGTCTGTTTGCGATCGCTGACTTCCATGCTTCGTCATTCTAGTTCTTGGTTCTTAGTGAATGGTCCCACGGATGGCGCCACTTGTTGATACAAAAGTTGGGCGTTCCTTGTTTGGAGCTCCGGCTCTCGTACCAATTGAGAATCGTTGCTTGAGACATGCGCACTAAGAGACAGAAAACACCGTTAGGCTTACCGTGGGATTGTCTCCCACTAAATGAATTTTGGACAGGAAGTATCATTTCTTTTTTGTGTGTTTTCTGCAGTTTTGGTGATACCTATAATGTCATGTGCTGGTTTCGTTCATGTGAACGTTTACCATCATCTTTTTTATATACTTACAGTTTATTAATTTTGTGGGATAAGCTCTTACTTCTGAATATTAACCATTAAATTTTAGATTTTTACTGCGACTTGTTATAAAAGTCAACCTTATGAATTGCAGTTTCTATCACCAATACTAACATATTCATTGAAGTTTCATGAAAATGCCAAGACCCTTTACTCTTTTTGGTAATTTTGTTTGAGGTTATCTTGATTTTCGGTTCTTGGTCACTTTTGCAATGGAGGAGTCGATTCTGATTTAAAGATGTATGTAGTGGACGGAAGGTGGGCGATAGCATGCATCTTCTTGGCTCTTTTTCTAGGAACATGGCCCGCCATTCTAACATTGTTAGAAAGGCGTGGCCGGCTTCCTCAACATACATATGTTGATTACACAATTACCAATCTTCCGTCATGTCATAATTGTTTTTACACTTGGGAATTTGGACATACGGTGATGATACACCCAACTTCCTAGTCCGGTGTCATGGAATAATTGGCCAGCGTTACATTTTGCAATGGCGGGCGGAGTGGTTTTAAGCCTCGGTAATCTTTCAACATAATATGCATGGGCATTTGTCGGTTTATCGATAACCTCGGTGATCTGCTCAAGTATTAAGCGTTATTATAGGTATCATCAAAGTCGCCATCATCATATCTTTACATAAACATGGATATAAATAGCTATTTTCAAGCGTATTTAGGTACAACTTTGAATTACTTTTTAGCGGAAAAATCAGCGGTGGCGAGATACTTTTCCCAGGCGTTGCGTGTTTCTTGATTCTTTGTTTGTTTTGGTTCCTTGTTGCATACATCAAGCGCAAAGATAATCATGAAAAGCTTGATAGATTAGAAAATTCTCACACAAGTGGAAAGCGGTACATCTTCTTTCTTTGAATATGATTCTTTTCCAATAGTTTTGGAACTCTGTGACATGATTATATGATACTCAACAGATTAATCAAGAATGCATCAAACACGGTTTCAAGTAAGAACTCTCTAACTCCATCCTGGCCGACTAACTTTTGCTCTTGCTCTTGGATACTAGTTTAATCCTTTTTACGGTATCGAGGAAATGATATGGAGTATGGAAACAATAATGTAGATAAAGCAAACGCGAGGCGCAAATTTTCTTATTGAGCTCGAGAGCGAAGAGCAATCAAGGTTATGTGATATATGATTTATCGATTCGCTTTTGTTTTAATAATAAAGAAGATGGCTTCGTGTTGTCTTTGAACTTTAGCATATTTGTCGAGTTTGGTGTTTGGGAAAAGCACTTTGAGGTTTGGCCATATGTTTATTCATAGGAATTTGTTTTGGTCTTCACACCAATTTTAATGTTGCAACCAATGACCAATGGCATACATTGGAGGATGGAGTCCACATCTAAGTGTCTATCTGACTTTTTCTACTTTTCTTGCTCATGTTTTGTGATAGCCATAACCTTGAACATTATGCTCCTACCGCCCGATGTTCAACTTGCCTCGATCTTCGATTAATGCATATTTGAATGACCGGGATGGTAGAGGTTGGGCACTTCGTCATTTTTTGTGTGGTTTCGGAATGGTCTCCGGTTTATGGGAGGACAAGTCAAGTTATCGCGACATCGATCACGATTCATGTTAGTTTTAAGTTGTTAGTTTTATCACCGTGTACTTACACGATGGTGATGAGGTTGTTGTGAATTCATTTCAGGCACTTCCACTTGTGAGTACCTTTTGGGGTGTGCTCCTTTTTGGTGAATACCGCAAATCTTCCAAGAGAACATATGCACTTCTCGACGGAATGTTATCCATGTTTATTGTAGTGGTTGGAGTTCTAATAGCATCACCGCCATAGGAAGAATTAAAGACATTTCCTCAAACGATCAAAAAGAAAATTTGTTAGACTAGGCAATCACTGCAAATGAACATTGTAAAGGAAACAGGCACCTAAAGTTACGAAGCATAAAAATTGAAACTTGTACATTAGGAATAAGTTAAAGATTCATTACTTCTATTCAGTACATCGGGTTCTTGATATCATGCAATTTCTTTTTTGTCTTTCTTCAATGATGGTATGCATATATTTCATGATTCTTGGTTTGGTTATATACATTTTCATGTGAACTAAATGCGAGAAATTATTTCATGGAAAATCTAAGCGCTAAAAAAAGCGCATAACATAGGGGAATTTAGTGATTATTACTGTTGGTTTAATGGACAAAATATTAATAGATATGTGTTAGGATCGAACTCGAGACCACGGGATTGCACACTTTACATATGAGAATTAAAGATTAATAATTAATATAAAATGTTATATTAATTATTAAATAAACACAAAACATAACGACCGTTAGTATTTAACGGAATAATGACTAACGATCGTTAGACGAATAAAAGGAAAGTATTGTATATGGATTATTTAGAGAACAAGAAAGATCTAGAACCCCTTGTGGGTTATGGATCGACCGGTCATGGGTTACGGGAAACCCAAACCCAACCTAACTTGTTCACTAAGTTTTCTAATCCTATAAATACAAAACCAAGGATTCATTGTTGACAACTCTTGTACACGCAATTAATCTTGGGTTTTGGTTTCTTTCTTTTGGTCCTAAAACTCGGTCGAATATCCTTATGAATAAGGGTTTCGATTTTTGTTTTGTTAAAACAAATTGTTTTGTGTTTTCCTTTAAACTAGCATTTACTTTAATTCGTTAATAGTACGTGTGTACAAGAACGTGGTACAATCACGCTATTGATTGTATCTTGGATTGAATTACAAAAAGGTAAGGGGTAATTCTTATAATCCTATATTCATCAATTGCTAGTTTTGTGGAATTGATTCTTGTTCGGCTATAATAAAAAAGGTACGCATATTTTATGTTTATGTTAGTTAATTATTCATTATATCGTTCCTATACGCTTCGCACTTGCTTTGATGTTTATGTTTTTATATATGATTGTCATAGTATATAATTTCAATAGTGGCATCACGAGCTTGGTTTAATGAGTAATTAATTACTAAACACGTAAAAGCGAATATTGTATGTGTTTTTGATATGATTATTTTAGAGCTTTGGTTATGATTATGTAAACCCTAATTTTAGGGTTAGGGCTTTTGCCCTAATTTATTTTAAAAATTTTGTGGATCGAAATTTTTTTATGGGTCGAATCCCTAAAAAAAATTAGTCGATTTCTTTAATTTTTTAGGGTTTATATTAATTGTTATGTTATCAATATCGAAACCTAGAATTAATTATTTGTTACGTGATATATTCATGAATAAATTGTTATGTGACATGGAATTGTATGCGATCTTGTGACAACGTGAATAATTGTTATGTTAAATCCATGAAAACGTGCATGTTTGGCATGGATTATTGTCGATATATATATTTAATTGTTAAGATTGGTTATCACGAAAATTAATTGTTATGTTTTATACACATGTTTATTATTTTGATGAAATTTTGAATTGGGGAATACTTCATTAATATTAATGAATCAATTATGTGCAATTTGGTATATTTTAATTATGACTTACGCAATCGATTCGTCGATGTATGTGGCTCACTTTCAATTGTGCGAGTGAAAGCCCTAGTTAATATATACGTTAATTAACCTAGACATTGATTATTAATAGGTTTAATCAAATAAGTTGCATTTACTACTTGTTTACACGTATTAATTGTTAGTTATGTGCGCATTGTTTTAAGTTATTTATTTTTTATGGTTTATTTGTTTGTTTATTATGTGTGACAAGTTTTAAGCAAAGGGTAATTTTGAATAGAAAAATAAATTAGGGTTTGATTTGTTTTTTAAGAGTTAAATTTTCAATAAGTTTAATTGATTGATGGTTTTGGTACAAATAGTGAGAATGGCTCATCCAATTTTGACAAACTATAAGAGGGGTATAAGGAGGGGCGCATTAAATTGTGACCCGAAAGAAGGAGGTTAATTGCTTGAGACCAAATTCTCCGCTTCTTTGTGCGTCAAATTGGAGTTACCAAGTAGGCTATAAATGTACAAAATCATCTTAATGGCGAATTAGCTTTAATTCCATGCGCCACTTTGTGGTAATTATCCAAAACACTAAGTCTTTAGACTTATGCAAAAATACGATATAATGGATGATAATTAAAGGTAAATTCCTTGATTGGCTGAAACCAATACCTCAATCAAAACTTTGATAATTTGATCTTTCTGAATTGGTTAATAAAAATTTTTTTTATTAAGAACTATTGATACAAAGTTGTATGCATGACTTCTTTGTACATATTTGATTTGACACCATAAATCAAAACTAGTACCCTTTTAAAATTAAGTTAGTGCCATCTAGTTAAAGGAACACTCGAAGTTGCAATTTACATCATGTGGGAACTTGGCGAGATTGTGATGGATAGGTAAATCCATGTAGTCGACCTTGCATGAACATATTTGCGAGTTCTTTAAGTTAGACGACTTAAATTGAGTAGTAAGTGACACTGGACTAAAGGCACAAGATGGGATAAAACATGTTTACATTTTAATAGCGTTGGAAAATGTAAATCCCGTAATGATCTAGGAATTGGAAAATGTTTGCCAATTATTGTTCGACAAATTACCCTATTATATGCTTTTGTTACTAGCGGATCAAGCGATGTAATGAACCTATGATAATTTGGATCCTAGTTTTCAAGAAAATACTATGGTTACTGGAATATTACCTTGGGTATTTTATTTTCTTGAAAAGTTTAATTATCGAAAATACTAAAATTGAATTTTGAAATTTCTTTAAAAGTATTAATGCAACATTAAACCGTAAACGTAGGTTATTCCTGTATTGGTAAATTGATCTACACCTGTAAGGGTTTTTTGGTAGAGTCAACTTTGCTAAAAGAATAAACCTATTCCTCTTTTCATAAGAAAAAATGAGATTCAATCCTATTCCTTTTCATGAATGAGAAAGGTATGATAGGACAAATTAGAATTGTCTAAATTCTAAATAAATAACTCGTAAGCAAATTTTAATAGTTAAAAAAATTGCATATTTTATGAGATATTAAATTAGAAGCTAGACTAATTTACTGCAAAATTGGTAAAAGGCAAACTAGCATATTTTATCTAGTTGTTCGCTTTGACCATTTAAAAGTACTACTTACAATTGTTGGAATAGTAGAACTATTAAGAAAGAAATTGCATGCCAAAATTTTCAAGTTAATAGCATTGATGGATAATCCATCATCTACATAGTATAATACACTCTTTAAAAGTACATAAGTAATTGTTATGTATGAACTTTCTCAAAAGTGTAGGGAAGTAAATAGAACACTATTTTTTCTTTCTTTGGTTAATGAAACACTTACAATGTTGTCAAATCCGATTGGGAGTATTGTGTTCTTATTCTTGAATAAAGAATTAATGTAACGATCTCTAATTCGGTGGGAGTTACAAGCTTTGTCATCTTGGTAGTAACTCAGTTATCTCTAGAATGTCTTAAGATAATTACTTTCCACTTGTAGACACTTATGTTTTCAAAGATAGTCATGTACGTTTTCTTATTAGACAATGAAGTGGTTCTACATCTACTAGTTATGCTAATATCAATGACACAATCATATTAGTCACATAAACAAACATATGTCGTGTTGTTTATACGCTACATGATGTTGTTCCATGCATAAGTGGGAGAAATCTATATTGTGTGCAAGGTACAACATATAGGTATATGATTTATGAGTTCTCTTGACTGCAAGGTAAGAGACTAACGTTCTAATATGACTTGTACATATCTAATTCAAGAAACACTTGGTGTTGCAATTTACGTCATGTGAGAACTTGGCGAGATTGCAACAACAAAGTAAATCTCCATGTGAAGTCAGACCTTGCATGGACATATTTGCAGTTTCTAAATTAGACAAGTATTTAGAACATGTGTCAAAATGATATATAAGACTACTTTAAATTAAATATTTATGTATTATTAGAATGTAAATAAATGAAGTAATCTAATACTACTTCAATTTGTATATTTATGTATTTTGGAATGACATAAATGAAAAATAATGTAGTCCTACATTATTGAGAAGTAAATAAATTAACTTGAAATTACTATTGAAACCAAGAGTTGTGTTCATAATTACTTTAGTTAAACATGTTTATGATTCATTGTAAAGACATAAACATAAAGTCTTTTAAGACTTATAATAAAGTAAGACGTTAACTTGTTATGTTTTTAATTAAGACATATACAAGAAGTCATTGAGTTGATCAATGATTTATAACGTATAATGGGATTATAACTGTTTATGTTTTCTTGATGAGACATGGATATGAAGTGACTTGGTTAAAAAGTACTTGTGTTATAAAGCATGCAATTGGCTTGGAAAGTCTATTATACCATTAAGTTGACTTAGTTGGTAAATAGGTAAGCCAAAAGGAATATGTTTATCTTATATATTATTAGATTGTCTTACAATATTAACTCTAATGAATACCACAAGTTGATGGTATGTTCGAGTTTTAGGAGAATCAAACTCTATGTGATTTGTTTGATTCAAGATAATCATCACTTCTTTCTTAAAAGTAACAAGGTTAGAAAATTGAGTATGGATTGAATATACTCAATATGACTCCAACCTAGAAGATTAATAAAACACCACTTCTTTATTATGGAATGTGATGAATCACATTAAGTTTTAAAATTGAAGATTACGAATTGAAGTTTTGTTAAACTACTTTTGAATAGGTTATTAACAAACTAAAGTCGGGAATTATCGGTGTGTATTTGTAATGTCCCAAAAGAAAACAATGTAGTTTTGCTCTAATTGCTAAGTATATATAGATAGTCTATATATTACAAAAGGCAAGTGGGAGTTTTTTTTATCTTGAAAAGATAAAATTACAAGATACATAATCTTCTTAAATACACTAGTAAATATCATGATGAGGCTAGATATGTAAATGTTAACCTCAAGATGATGGAATTTTCATTCATAGATTTGCAAGGATATCTAAGATATTTGATTTATATGTTGAGAAGAACATGAGTTCTGGGATTATAATAAACACGATAATCATTATGATGGATTACCAAATATTGAATTGGGTAAATTACTCATACTATGAATGTTAAAGATGTTGTCCATAAAGATAATCAATTTTAGAAATTTGGTTTATCTTAATAGTTAGACTAGAGAATGAAGATGAGTTTCTTCAAAGATATGGAAAACTCTAGTGGTTTAAATCTCTTATATAGAAATCATATGGACAAAATTGTACATATATTTAATGCATGTTTTATGACAAGATTATTAATCATACTTAAGCAATTAATTGTGATTGAATATTCTTTCCTAAGACACATTAAATATATAAAGATGATAATTGTCATACTTGGTTTCATTAAGATGAAATATGATAATGGAATATAAAAACTCTTTCTTGAGAAATTACTTGAGCGAGGACGGTAAGTAATCGAAAGTTTTTTTTTTTTTAATTCTTATAATCTTTGGAAGTGTACGAAGTGCAATAATTCATGAATGGATAAATGCATGCATCTATGAAATTATTCTTACGTTATTAAATCCTAGTTTTGATTTATAATTGAAATAAGATAAATTTTAAGTATTCCTGAAAGCTAGTGGGATAAATTTTAAATCTCTGTATAGAAATCATATGGACAAAATTGTACACATATTTAATGCATGTTTTATGACAAGATTATTAATCATACTTAAGCAATTAATTGTGATTGAATCTTCTTTCTAAGACACATTAAATATATAAAGATGATAATTGTCATACTTGGTTTCATTAATATGAAATATGATAATGGAATATAAAAACTCTTTCTTGAGAAATTACTTGAGCGAGGACGGTAAGTAATCGAAAGGTTTTTTTTGAATTCATATAATCTTTGGAAGTGTACGAAGTGCAATAATTCATGAATGGATAAATGCATGTATCTATGAAATTATTCTTACGTTATTAAATCCTAGTTTTGATTTATAATTGAAATAAGATAAATTTTAAGTAATCCTGAAAGCTAGTGGAGTATTATGTTAAGGTTTTAAATCTTATATGTTGTATAACATATAGGAAGTAACATTCCTTGTAAGCTAAATGTTAAGTCTTAGATTGGAATGAAACTTCACTTGTAAGATATAAGAATTAAAACATACAACCTTTGAATATATGTTTAATAAACATGTGCAGTAAAATAAATGATTCTAATAAAACATGATATATCATTTGGGAAATGGATAACTATTTTTTGACAAGATAGAACATGAATGAAATCTAAGTTTGACCTGTAGATTCATCATGTACATCATGTTGTGTATTAAAATTGTTGTATCATTCTTGGATAATAGATGATTTGACAACATTGATATCTAACTAAAGTTATTAGATAACTTGTATAATAAATATTCTAATAGAATTACATCCTCATCTGGAATTGCTCCTAGATTTCATGGATGAACAATATGTCAATTGTTGTGCAAATTGTCATCAACAACAAACTTGAAAGTTTGGAAGACATCAAACATTGCACAATAAGATATTAAAGTTTCTGAGAGTTTTAATGAGCACATTGTTGTTTGTATACAATGATATTGGTTTAATTGAGATGACACTCAATACTAGTCATGGTAGGATTTCATCCTTGTTAATGGCCATGTGAACTAGTTGTGCTTATCTAAGAGCACAGTTGCATTATACATTAAAAGAATAAGAATACTTTAAAATTTAAAATGTTTGAAAGTTTAATTGTCATAAATTAGTGGTAGAGGATGTCACACACTTTATAAATTATTATGTGGATTGGTGAATGCACACATACAAGGACTTCACTAATTGAATTCTTGAAATAAGTATTCTCAAAATTACGATAGATCAAGTTGGTTGATTTATGCATTGTCAACAAGTATGATTATCATTACTTGAGGCATAATTCATCAACTGGAATTTTCATGCATTGATCTATTTAGTATTTGTATAAAGGGTGTTAAACAATTATTATAATAAATCAAATACTTGGTATGTTTGATTTTATAATATATTGTATCCTATATTTGCATGTTTAATCCGTGAATAAATTTATTTATTCTAAATCGTCGTTGTCAATTAATGATATGGGAGTATCGTTAAATTAAGACAAATCGAGTGATTTGGTAGAATATACTTAAAAGTATATTGATGAGAAAACATACAAATTTCGGATTATATTCAATGAATTGAATATAGGACTTATCCCAACTACATGATTTTACTTTATGGATATTGTTATTAAGTAAATCATGAATAGTTATCCTCGGACTTGAGATACGGATAAGTGTCATGAATGTAGTGTATACGTGGAACAACTTAACGCTATATGTATGCTGGTAGTCATAAGGGTTGTTTCGAAGTGTTGCAAAGTTTATGGGTTAGTCTTGTAGTCAAGATAGAATTTGTTCCTTCAAATTTATTTGGAGTTTAATCTTCTTTGGGCCCTCGTGGGTTGACAAGATGTTTGCATGGCCATGCCCAAAGATCTCCCGAATATGTTCGGAAGATTTGGTAATTTTGGTCAATCACTTAAAACGAGAAGCAGAATGGTTGAATAAAGAATGACTTAATTCCATATCTTTATTTAACATGGTATTAGAAACAAAGGATAATAATAATGAGAAATCATTAAAAGGTTTTCAGAGCCTTGAGAGTTGTACTAGAGGCATCGAAGTGTTGCTAGACGCTAACCGATGTGATCACACTATTAAGATATGTCCAGTGGGGCTGTTGGTTTAATGGACAAAATATTAATAGATGTGTGTTAGGATCGAACTCGAGACCAGCGGGATTGCTGTACTTTACGTATGAGAATTAAAGATTAATAATTAATATAAAATGTTATGTTAATTATTAAATAAACAAAACATAACGACCGTTAGTATTTAATGGAATAATGACTAACGATCGTTAGACGAATAAAAGGAAAGTATTGTATATGGATTATTTAGAGAACGAGAAAGATCTAGAACCCTTTGTGGGTTATGGATCGACCGGTCATGGGTTGAGGGAAGCCCAAACCCATCCTAACTTGTTCTCTAAGTTTTAATCCTATAAATACAAAACCAAGGATTCATTGTTGACAACTCTTGTACACACAATTAATCTTGGGTTTTTGTTTTTTCTTTGGTCCTAAAACTCGGTCGAACATCCTTATGAATAAGGGTTTCGATTTTTGTTTTGTTAAAACAAATTGTTTTGTGTTTTCCTTTAAACTATCATTTACTTTAATTAGTTAATAAATGCGTGTGTACATGAGCGAGATACAATCATATTATTGATTGTATCTTGGATTGAATTACAAAACGTGGCGGTAATTCTTATAATCCTATAAACCCTAATTAGGGTTCACTTCTAGTTTTGTGGAATTGATTAACGTTACGCTAGAATAAAAATGTACGCATATTTTATGTTTATATTAGTTAATTATTTATTATCGTTCTACTATACACTTCCGCACTTGATGTTTATGTACTTTTATATATGATTGCAACAATTACATCTAATGAAGTATCAAAAGACATGAGCCAAGTAGCCAACTTCAGTTAATCTAGTGAAATATACATAGAGTGGCGTTTGTTTGTAGCAAAGAAATGGAATGACATAGGATTTATTGGACCAAAATTTTGAAGCATGTTTGGTTCCATATATTGAATCTTCGAATAAACAATTCTCTTATCGAAAAATGGTGGTCTTAGTTACTGATATGATCAAGTGGAACTTATTTGTGAACATCTTTTGGATAATGTACTTTATAATAACTAGTTATTAATATTCAAAAACAGTCACTTAAAAGTGATTATTTACCATTTGAGAAAGCAATATTCAGATTAAAAAAAAACGCATGCTCAATCCACAAGACCACAATGCAATTCATATTTCGTCAAGAGGCATTAGAATATAGTTAACCTGATATATGCTTCATACCAAGTCTAGTTAACTCTTCTCAAATACTGAACCTTTGTCTAATTAAATTCCTTAACCTGTCTTCCCAATATTGCAAGAACACGAATGCAATCATGCATTAATAATGGTTCATGAATGTACGTATTAATTGTATCATCCAACGTTGCATAGTTTATTGACGTCCCAATTTTGATGTCTTTTACTCTTGTCGACAGTGATCACCATTGTATATGTTTGACACACAAGAGCGATACGTCATGTGTTTTTACATTATGTTATTTATAGAAACAAAGCTGTCTTCGAAACTTTAGCTTATATTATGAGTTTCTGTTTTAGTAATGTTATTTATTACACGTTTCAATAACAATTACTTTTGCAAAATCGTTCTGTTTAAAAATGTAGACTAGAATTCATTGAAAAACGTAATAGACATACAAACAAATGAATGATAATATATTTGTGTAGTTTACAGGCTTTTCATATATATATATATATATATATATATATATATATATATATATATATATATATATATATATATATATATATATATATATATATATATATAGAGAGAGAGTTAGGATCGAATAAAGTAAAATTAAAATAAGAATGATAAGAAGAAAGCCAACCTTCATTTCGGATCTGGCTCTGAAAATAGATAAATATCCTCTTAAATTCTCACTCTGTTTGAAATGTGTCTTTTTATTTGAAATGTGTGGGTAGAAATTCTTCTTATTCTAATTATTATTCTTATTAAATTCTTCCCATATATATATATATATATATATATATATATATATATATATATATATATATATATATATATATATATAGGATAAAGATCAAATAAAAGAAAAATATCAGTAAAAGATAAAGATTTTTTTTTCAAAAAAGTTCGAAAAATTCCCAAAAATCCCACAAGATCGGGTATGATGGTGCGTGAAAAAGTTGTGAAAACTTTTTTCTAAAAGTTGATATTTTTAGAAAAAATTATGAAAATATCGTTTTGCATTAATCTTTTTGTGCGTCAAAATTGGTTTTGAAACAACTTTGACTTTTTCATCAAATAACATTCGCGTGTTAAAACAAGTTAAAATTTTGTGCATCAATTTTTTTTGCGCATCAAAATTGTTTTTGTCGTTAAAAGCGATCAACTGAAATTATAAAAATGTTTTCACAAAAGTTTTATGCACCAACATACCGATCTTGTGGGTTTTTAGAATTTTAAAGATGTTTTTTGAAAAAATCTTTTTATTCTTTTACTTGATATTTAACTCTTTATTTTAACTTCACCCTATATATATATATATATATATATATATATATATATATATATATATATATATATATATATATATATATATATATATATATATATATATATATATATATATATATATATATATATATATATATATATATATATATATATATATATATATATATATATATATATATATATATAGGAAATGGGATCAAATAAGAAGAATAATTAAAATAAGAAGGGTAAGTAATAATTTAGCGCATTTTAATATGGGAGGAAAATTTGAATGAAGATCATCCAGTTTTGTAGGAGTGCGTCAGAATGGTGGTTGTGGTTCTTCCTCATCTTATTTTATTATTCTTCTTATTTGATCCTAACTTTATATATATATATATTTAACAAAATGGGTCCACCGTTAAAACAATTGCACATATCCCTCTTGCGTTTGGCTTGAGGTTATGAGGATGAAGAATGACATTCATTCTTAATTAGTTGTTTGGTTTTGAAAATAGATATGAAACTCACAATGATGGCGGGTTTATAAACCCATTCTATATCCATATCTATAGTCATTCCGATATACAAACCAAACGCCCATCATTCTACATGTGCTGAATGTGACATTAGTATTGTACTATCTTTTCTTGGTCCCATGATTAGTTTGGTACCATATAATTATAAATTGTTAGATACCATTGTTTTGGGTAAATATGGGTCCATTAACCTTCACAAAAGTGGACCTTTTCAATGACTTATTGCAAAATGGTACACAGATGGTTAACAATTTTGCTTTTGTCATTGTCCATGATTGGTTGGCATTATGTCATATTATTATTTTCTCTTTTTTGTGGTTGGTAAAATAGCTAAAGATTCTTTGGAGATTCATCTTGTTATTTGCAACTTTTTCAGATATTGAGCTATGGTAGGTTTTACTTTTTTTGTTCAAGATACAACTTTATGATTTGTCTGTGTTTGCTTTTGTTCATGTGATCAATTTACCAACTTCTTTGTATGATCAAGTTTTATGCAACAAGAGTCTTCACTTTTGAATTTCAATCCTTGGATTTGCAGCACTCAACTTATATCACCTATCCTAAACATATTCATTCAAGATTCTTAATTATAATGACATCCTTAAATCTTTTTGGTATTTTGGTTCCAGGGTCTTCTAGATTCTCGTTTCTTGGTCACTTTTACAACAGAGGGAGCCATTTCGGGTTTGAAGATGTATGTTGTGGATAGCAGAGGAGGAGCAATAGTATGCATGCTGCTAGCACTCTTTTTTCTAGGAACATGGCCTGCCATTCTAACGTTATTAGAAAGACGTGGCCGGCTTCCTCAACACACTTATCTTGATTACACAATCACCAACCTTCTGGCTGCTGTCATAATCGCATTTACATTTGGGGAATTCGGCCATACCAATGATGATATTCCCAATTTCCTAGTCCAGCTGTCACAAAATAATTGGCCGAGCGTTTTATTTGCAATGGTGGGCGGAGTGGTCTTAAGCCTCGGCAATCTTTCAACGCAATATGCATGGGCATTTGTCGGTTTATCAGTAACCTCAGTGATCTGCTCAAGTATTACCGTTGTTATAGGTATCATTATAGTCACCATCATCAGTCACTTTATAAACGCGGACATTAAATAACTTTCTTGAAACATATTTAGGTACAACTTTGAACTACTTTTTAGACGACAGAATCAACAGGGCCGAGATACTTTTCCCAGGTGTTGCATGCTTCTTGGTTGCTGTTTGTTTCGGTTCTGTGGTGCATGCATCCAACGCCAAAGATAATGAGGCAAAGCTTGATATAGTGGAAGATCCTCACATAGGCGGAAAAGGGTATATTTTCTTTCTTTGAATACAATCAATTACAAAGCTAAGTTTGGAACTCCAGTGACATTATTAATACATGGTACTTGACAGATCAGTTAGTCACGGAGTAGACACGAATTCAAGTAACAACGCTCTACTCCATCCGGTTCGACTATTATTTTTTAGGTTTTGTATACATGTTTAATCGTTCTTTTTAATTCTCAGTAAAGGATTTGGAGTATGGATCTGCTAATGCAGGGAAGGCAAATACAGGAACTGCCAATTTTCTTATTGAGCTCGAGAGCAGAAGAGCAATCAAGGTTATGTAATACATGATTACAAGATACATTTAGTGTATGTTGTATACCAGGAAATAAACTCCTTAATTAGGCGTATTAGGGCATTTATTACATTTCTTTTGTTCACATGAGGTCTTTGTCCGTTAACCTGTGCAATTCTGGTTCATGTCCTAACACAAGTCTTGTATGTAAGCCAATGAAAACTCAGTTCCTAAACTAGTGGTTTGCTAAACGTTTGCATTTTCTCAGGATTTCAGGTGTTTGGGAAAAGTACTTTGACTGGTTTGGCCATATGTTTATTTTCGGGACTTTGTTGCTCTCTCTTCACACCGCTTTTTAATCTTGCAACGAATGACCAATGGCATACATTGGAGGATGGTGTCCCTCACTTAAGTGTCTACACAACGTTTTTCTACTTTTCTTGCTCGTGTTTTGTGATTGCAATAATCTTAAACATTACGTTTCTTTACCACCCAATGTTCAACTTGCCTCGATCTTCAATCAAGGCATATTTGAATGACTGGGACGGTCGAGGTTGGGCATTTCTGGCTGGTTTGTTGTGTGGTTTTGGGAATGGTCTCCAGTTTATGGGAGGCCAAGCTGCTGGTTATGCTGCAGCAGACGCAGTTCAGGTTAGTTCGAAGTCTGTATTTTTCAACCTTATTGTGCAACTAAGCAATGCATTATTCTAGTGCTCAACTCATTTTAGCATCTAATTCGGTGCATTTGATTGGAAGCATTATTAACTGTGCTATATCTAGGGTGAGCAAAAAAAACCGAAAAAACCGAAACCGAACCGAAAACCGAAAAAACCGATCCACAATAACCGACCGAAACTAAAAACCGATGGTTTGGTTTTTCAGTTTTCATATAACCGAAACTTCGGTTCGGTTTCGGTTTTGATATAGAAACCGAACCATGCAAACCGAACCGAACCGAACCGTTGCATTAACTATAATATATTTTAATATTTTATGTACATCTGCTCATTCTTCCATATATTTGTTTATGTTCTAATAGGCGTGGGAGACATGTAGTAAAAAGAGGCTGTCCCTCCATACTTTATTCTTTATAGTTGTGGTCATCATGTTTGGAGCATCACTTCATTTAAATATTCTTGGGGTCTACAAGTCTAGTGCTTTTGATCATAATTATAATCAGTGGTTACATTTATATAGGATATAGTATGCTACATTGAAGTTTCACTTTGAGGTCTTATGTGACTGGTTCTCTAATTTCGTATTATGTTTGCTTCATTGCTTCGCATCAGTGAATTCTACAGTGAGAATTTCTGAGTTCGCTGCAGCCGGATTATTCAGTGCAAGTCAGTGTGTTTGGCAGCTGGGTGGTTAGTCTATATATGCTTCAGTGGTGTGTCCGATAGCATGTTGCGTTCCTTCTGTCTTTTTATTGTCCTTCATAGTGCGTTCATAGGTATAGCAGTAATAGTTTAGTCGCATGTCATTCGTTTTGGTCTTGCTTCTTGGCAGGTGCTTGTTATGGTTTTCGTTGTAAGTTCGAGTTTGTACTTTTCCTTTGTATGTTTCTTTCCGGGGCTCATCCTTTTAATTACCTTGTTAAGAAGGTGGGTCGCCTTGTATATCAGTTATCAAAAGTTTTCTGTAGTCCAAGTTTATCAAATGTGATGTGCCTTGTATAGTGTACTTGTAGCACAAGCCCAATTTAGTGGATAACCGAGAAACCGACCAAACCGAACCACGAAACCGAACAAAAACCGAAAAACCGAAACCGAGAAAAACCGACGGATTCGGTTATGGTTTTTAAAAAACCGAACATTCGGTTTTCGGTTTCGGTTTTGGTATAAAACCGAACCAAACCGAACCATGCATGCTAGTCAAAAGTATTAACTAGGTTCGTAGGTTGGTATATAATCTAATCCCATGAATGCTAGCTAGACAAACTACAGTAGTAGGTTCCAGTTTACAACTAATCTACGCATCTAATTCCACTTCCAGAAGTACTGCCCAGATGCAAAACAGAGTAATGCTGTACCACCCACCAATGCATTTGGATAAATTCTCAGAGTCATGACTATGTTTACCTTACGAGCTTTATTTAAATTCTTTTCAGGCGCTTCCACTTGTGAGTACCTTTTGGGGTGTGCTCGTTTTTGGTGAATACCATAAATCATCAAGAAGAACATATGTACTTCTCATAGGCATGCTTTCCATGTTTGTTGTGGCTGTTGGACTTCTTATGGCGTCATCTGGACATCGAAAAATTAGTGACATTACCTTGAGATGATCAAAAGGCAAAAATGCTACATTACATATTCACTGTCGCTGTATAATCAAAATTGTACAGTAAAAAAGATATGCATAAAGTTACAAATCCACGGAGATCAAAACCGAAAGCTGTGCGATGATAGATTCAGACAAGACTAAAGATAAATGCAAAATTGTATAAAAAATGTTATTTAGTAATTGGCGATACTGGTTTGCATGTACTGGTACATCATGTATCTATATTTGTTCTGATATCAAATTAGATGTAAACAAACTCTCATATAACTATCCAAAAAACGTGAGTAGGTACCAACGTCTATCTAATCATTAAACTGTATCCAGAACCTAAATTCATCGATCATCATCCTATTTTCATTATCCAGAGTGGGCAACTGTTTGATTTTGTCTGTATAGATGAAATCTTCTAGTTCATTTTTTTGCCCGGAGCCTCGCGGCTCCAGTTTGCCCTCCAGATGATTGATGATGACAAAAGACGCTCTGTTTTCCAGCCCGACGATTGGAGCTGCCAATTGCATAAAAAAGTACATATATCCAGGTTACTTTGTGTGACAGAAATCATCTTGCACATATATCTTTGAAATTCAAATTTATAAAATAGTTGAATTACATATGATGAAATGTACCTTCAAAAGAAAGGATTCATAGTGTTTGTCCATCCATGTTTGGCTATCTGTGTGTAATGATGTAGGCTTACTGTAGAAAAGATTTGCCATGACAAGAGCATGAATGAACCCACGCATTACATCACCAGTAGTTGAATCTTTATGCATCACAATGCTGACAATTCCTTTCTTCTCAAGTAACAAGTATTTTGCTGAAAGCCAAAACAGCAGTGATTAATCTGAGTATTCTATGTTGACAAGAACGTAATGATAGGAAGTTAGTAAACCTCAACCTTTCGTATCGAGATCCAGCGAACTTAATAACTCAACCTGTTTGTATACAAGTAACAAAAATTAGTTTTCTCGATAAAGAATAATGAGCTATAATGTTAATTTGTATTTGATCCAATTAATAACACCCAATACTTTATCTTTTTAACATCTATCTAAATACAAGTAAACTAGTCTTTTTTAGAATGGAGGGTGGCTGATGATGTTGCCCCCAAAAAGTTCAGAAGCGGCGGCAAGCTCTATATTGAAAGAACGAATGACAAAAAAATAAAATACAATTAGAACTCACATTTCTAGGCTGTTTAGTGACGAAACCCTGACACCTAACCGTACACGTGCATCCAAAAATTTGCTATTCTTTGAGCCCCAAGAGCTGAACCATAATGGTAAGACATGCTCCGAGACTGATACTTGTTTGGGAGAGAGAACTGCACAGTGCAGACAGATGAATTAAGTTATCATGCACCTTGATCAGGATTACATACTAGTAACATCCTTTAATCTACAAAGAAGGATCTCATATCAGTACACTTTGAGCCCACAAAACCATAATGATATTCTTTCAATTATCTTTTTCTTAAATCTTTATATAATAATAGCTGTATTGAACTTTATTTCATAACAAAAGATATCCATTCCTCACCTTGACCCGTCTCCATAAAATGCCGCAAAAGATTGAGCCTCTTTCACAGTTTAACGTAGTCAGATTAAGGCACCTAACAGCTTTGTAATTAGCTAGAAACCACCAGCACATGAAATACAAAGAGATGATGAAATTAGTTTCAGTTTAAGATTTATATTGACCTTCAGGTCATAAGCAGATAGAAATAGAACGTAGAAGCATAACTAACCATACATGTGGAACATGGTGAGAGACAGAAAAGAGAACCATATAATTTTCGCGTGCCCCATTGTGATGTGTGCAAGAAACATTCCTAAAGCCATTCCAATCATTGTTGCAACCGTTTCCTGACTTCCTTCCTGAACAAAAACATATGTAAGATTATGAGACATAAATGTGGTATTTACAGTCAGAAGATCAGGAAATCACCTTTGCAGATATATCTGCTGCGTTATTTTGAAGAGCGAAATGCTGGGTCAAAGCGGCTCTAGTTGCTCCACTGGCAACACCAGCTAAAATGACGAGTTGGAGGAGAGATTATAAATAGTGAAATGTTTTAACTGGTAGCTAATTTTAAGATGTGAAAAAACATAAATGACTTACTGAAAGATCTTGATAAGCTCCCTATGCAGACAATAAAGACAAATGCCGAAGGAAACAATGGAGATAGAAGGTCCATCAACATTCCTGCAACAACGTTCAACTAAGATTTCTCTGCTGAACGAACCGACCAGTATGCCCAGACAATAATAAGTGACTTATAAACAGCTGTAATGTGAGTATACATACAGCATAGGAAGCTTTTGAAGAATTTAAATTTCAGCCCCAAAAAGTTAATTGTACAGATCACTTCCCTTGAATACCATGGATCATAACAAAAACTTCTTAAAAGCAACAAAAAACAATGGGCTATTACCAAGATCATTCATGAGATCTGCAACCAAACGCCACATTTTCGCATTGCTGTCTAGATTAGAGCCCTGAACAGAAAACAAATATCGAGTGTAAGTGTTCGCGTATCTTCGATGACTAATGTTTTACAAAGTTGAGATAACCTACATAGACTAAAATCCAACTACGTGCCACATCAGCTGTAGCTCATCTTACAAATTCACATTCTAGGCAAATTTTTGGCTCTTTATTGGTAGTGCTGATAACCACATAGTACGTTAGAGGTATAATACAGAGACAACTGGCATCTATACTACTTTATAATGCATTTAGGCCTTCTAAAATTAGAAGGCTTAAAAATTCAGACTTTTTTACTTCCTTATTATGGAAAGATATATTATAATGTATGTAAAATTAAGATAAGAAGCTCCAATCATGAGATGACATGTGTCACTTCTTAACAAACTCCAAACCTAACTTCTAACAAACTACAAGCCTAACTCCTAACCACCAAAAATTAAGATAAGGAGCTCCAATTATAAAATGACATGTGTCACTTCTCAATTAAAAATTCATCTTTATTTTCAAATTAAAATATCTTTTATCTACTTATTTATATTATAATCTAATTTCACCATATTTTCTAAAATTTTATACTCTTTAATTCAACATCCATTTTAATATATTTTATGAGTTTTAGTTTTATATTTTTAGTGGGTTTATTTTATTTTAATTCAAATTTTTACAACTTTAACTTTATTTCATTTATTCCAATCAATATAATCTTGATTAGTCAAAATCATATACTTTTGGAGGAGTGTTTGGTAAGAGATTCGAGGTATTTTATATGCGGAATAATGATGTCGCGTGAAAGTTACGGGTAACCCAAACAAACACTTACAACTAACACATATACATTCGAAGTGTTGTGAAACGAATTCACTAAGCGGGTAAGCAAACACATATAACTATACTTATAATATACTTGTCACCACCATCTCATCATCACCACCTCAAAACATTTGTTAGCTACAAAATAGTCATCGGTGCCCGCCGCATTGTGTGGTACCCTTCTAGTATATAATAAAGTAAACACCAAAGACACACTGCGAGTTTCTGAGATGTGACAAATGACTTCATTTTTAGGTGCATCACATGGTGTTCATATACAACGCTGCTTATAGAGATAACATACAAAAGTATACCAACCAATTTCGTACTTTCTATCCTCGGAAATATGCATGTACACAAAGATGAAATACAATGCAGAGCAGCATACACTGATAGAATGTGAACATGACACCTCCAAGCATTCCAGTTAAATCCCTCAAAAACCACTGCAAGAATTCCAAAATAGCGAAACGATTATCGTAAGCTGAATAAAAGTTCATAGCAGACATGATAGAAGATATGGTACCTGAAAAGTAGCGCCAATAACAGTTGCAGATTTCTCCCGACTCCTATAGCACTTAAAAGAGCCTAGTGAAATAGATACGTGAATGAGTATTTCAACACACACTTGATATTCAAATGATGATAAACTTATACTCGTACTTGTGTGGAGAGCATCATCCTTATGTATGTCGAAAGTCCCTGAATAAAACATCAAAACCATTACAAAATATCCATACAGTACCTCCTATAAGCAATAACTGATTTCAAACCTGCAATAGATCCCATGTCTGAAAAGGAATGTAATCTGGAGTCACACTACTCGGAAACCCCTGATCCACAAAGTAAAAAAAGTACCGTAAGAAACTTTAAGGGAACAGGAAATACCTTACAAAAGGTCAATCTCATCAATAGTTTGTGTGCCCTTTCGTAAACTAACTTCACCTACCGGCCACAACTTAATAGTATACCAATATTTCAAACACTAGAAAAACTATGAGAAAAATAAATGCAGGACACCTAGGGTATGTTTGGCAAGGAGCATTTAGTGTTTAACTCGTTTGGCAATCAGCGTGTATGTTTTCTAAACCCTACTTTTCAGATTATGCTACTTGAAGAAGCGTTTACCTTTTTTCGTTATTATACACTTTATAATTAAAGACACAACTACGCTTTAATAAAACAAACAGCTATACCACCGCGTAACTGCACTACTAATTTTTCCAAACATAGCCTTAATTAGTCCACATTTAACTTCGTCATTTTACACTTTATAATTAAATATAAAACTACGTTAGCAAACACTTGTATGAAAGAAAAACAAATAAAATAGAAATACACATAACTGAATGATTACCTCAGGAACAAATGCTTCTAGGAACCTTGTAGAAAAAAGGTTGAATCGGTTACCGTGAGTTTTAACGGTGAAATGTGACGGAGATGATGACGGAGATATAACCGCGGTTAACGATAGTTTGTTTGAAGAAGTGCCACTCCATTCTTCAACGACTGTTATTTGAGGGTTGATTTGTTCATCCATTTTATGATGTGAATTGATTTGATCACTCGTCACTAGTTTATTCAAGGGATTCTGATTTAGACGTAAGTTGACTTCATTTTTATACTTTTTAGTCCTTTTACTTTCTAAAGTTGACGTTAACTTAGAAATAGTTTGAGACGCGGTGTGGTGATATGGTCAAGCCTCACGTCTTAGGAGTCATGGTAAAGTCATGGTGCTTTTAAGGCATAACTTAAAGCGACACAAAATCTATACTACTTTATAATGCATTTAGGCCTTCTAAAATTAGAAGGCTTAAAATTCAGATTTTTAAAGTTACTTATTATGGAAAGATATATGTGTATTGCTAAATTAATATTACACACACTCCCTCTCTCTTCTCTCTACCATCGTCGGCCACCCTCTTCTCCGGCAACCACCGCCGTCCGCCACCACCGGTGATTGCAAATTTTAGCGAAATCTTTTTCTTGCCGATTCGATAGATCGGTTAACTACATCATTTCGGAGATTTTGAGCCCTCGGCTCCCACCACAACGCCACCCCGCGCCACCACCGCCGATGTCACCACCATCTCATCACATCACCACCTCAAAGCGATAAATCGACCCCGTGGTCATTTATATGCAATCTGTGTGTGTGAACCCCACGCGTGGTACATCTTGAATATAAAGATTGCACGGGTTGTTTTGAGGTGAGCGTATCACCACCGGCCACCACCGTCGTCTTCCCCTTCTTATTTTTTCCATCTCGTTGTGGTAAGTGGTCGCGTGAAATAAGTGAAAGATGTTGTGATGGTGGTGATGAAAAAATGTGTATTAGGGTTGTGAAATAAGTAATGTGAATATGGGATTAAGATGTATTATTGGGCGAGAGTGTCTATCGGTTTGTGAGGGTTGGGCTTGCTAATTTACTAATAAATTTGGTGATTTATTTGAGTGAGCTTCAATTGGTATATAAACATTAATTTGGTTATTCTTTAGTAGTCGGGAAGAAGCGGAGTTGAAAAGAGAGAAACTTACTTGAATTAGACGTAAAAATGAAAAACATTTGTTCGCTACAAAATAGTCATCGGGTACCCGCCGCCGCATTACGCGGGTATCCTTCTAGTATTTATATACTTCTGTCATATTTCATATACATCGAGTTTATAAAAAAAGAATAAAGTTAAAAAAATTATCTTTGCATGTAACTTCTTCATTTCTTTAAAAAAAAAAAAAAAACAGGTACAAATCGCGATTACTTGGCTCATATACGTGGTCTGCATAATATTGTAACCAAATTCCTTAAAAACGCCTAAAAAGAGGCGGCACGCGTCACGCCTTATCGCACATTTGAACGTCTCATCTCAAGTCACGCCTAGAGCCGAAGCCTATGTCTATTTCGTAACGTGGAGTTCACGCCTCGCGCCTTAGCGACGTCAAAGCACACCTTTTTGAACCCTGCGAAATCTCTAAACTAAATGAATCAGATTGAAACTTGTATACACACGGTTTAACCGGAGTTTGAAACTAGTAAGATTTAAACTTTTAAAACATTTGTGTGGAGGTTAAGTGCCTTACTACTAAGATATCTAATGGTGGTTTAGTCGAAACCAGTAAGATTTAAACTTTTAAAACATTTGTGCGGAGATTAAGTGCCTTACTACTAAGATATCTAATGGTGGTTTAGTGACAAAATGAATCCTTACTAACCTTGGTTAGAGCATACGAAGTATAAATGACATGACTCAGGGCTTGTTTGTTAAATTTTTTTATTAAGTCATTTCTGATTAAGAGATGACTTAATACAAACATCCTCAGTTTTATTGCTTAATATTTTCAGTCATTCTTCTCTATTAAGTCACAAACAAACAGTTTTAATATGACTTAATGAATTCAGTTTTTTTCATATTATGTCAATTAAGTCACAAACAAACACCACCTCAGTGTCACGCATTGAACACGCCTAACCTCACCTGACGACAATATTATCCGGCTATCGCTTGTTATCCCTTCTTAGCAGACTCACGTCATGCGGCTTATGTTTGATCTGCAAGTGGTCAGTATGTCAATTCACATGCTCTAAGCCATCAAAATTCTATATGTACACAACTAAGTCCAAAAGTACATAAGTTCGAGTATACACTTGAAATAAAAACAAGACTCTACGCTAGGAAGCATTTCGAAATAGTCAAAGAAGTGGTAGAAAAAAGAAGCTTAAAATCAAGTCTTTCTTCGTTAAAGTATACAGTGTTGCAAAAATTGGCCTAAGAGACCGATTAATCGGTTGGTAGAGATTAACCGTCTCGATTTTCACTAATCAACATTATTAATCAGTTTGGTCAACAATCGGTCAACATACCTATTAATCGGATAAAAATGAGCAAATCATGCATAAATCGGCCAAATTGGACAAAAATTGGATAAATCGGCCAACTCGATTACGGAAAAAAATCGGTCAAATCAGGCATAAATTGGTCAAATCGAAAAACAATCGGCTAGATTAGCCAAATCGGGCATATAGTTTTAAATTTTTATAATTACATATAAAAAAAATCCGATCCGATTAATCCCCGCCTAATTGATTAATCGTTAATCGGTACCCGAACGCCCAACAACCAATTAATATTTATCCCAAAAACCAACAATCTCTTTTACACATTAAAAAGTCCATATTATTACTTAAAACTTTGCTCATAGTCAAATTGCATCCCTATATTTTTAGCGTGTAATATTAATAAGTTTGGTGAAATGATTTATCTTTCATCCGTAAAGTTATTGTTAAAAAAACATATAATCCAAAAGCATTATGCACCTAAAAATTTTGTTACATGGAACTCGTTGTCGCAACAGACAGGTGCCATTAGGGGTCGCAATTGAGTTGTGTTCGGGTTGACTTATTCGGGTTCGCGGGTCACTATAACCTCAACCCAAACACGACCCATTTATTAATTGTGTCAAAAAACTTAACCCTAACCCAGACCTACATAACATGTGCAACCATTTGTGACCCGTTTAACCTGTTTAAGTAAATAGGTCAAGCGGTTAATAAGGTTGGTGGTTTGTTGATTTAACTAGTTTAAATAACATACAAATAACTATACGACAATTTCAATGATATGCGAGTTATAATTATAACTCACTCACATTAAGTACATAACAAAATACATTTAATCAAAATCTAACATAAAATCCAAGTTATATATTTTATTTTTAGAGCCTCGTATACTTAAACGAGTTCGCGTGTTAATCTGTTTAATACTTACTCGACCTAAACACGACCCGTTTATTAAACGGGTTAGACGAATTGACCTATTTTTTTACCCAAACATGTTTAACCTCAACCCAGACCTGTTTAACCTCAACCCAAACATGTTTAACTTAATGTCGAGTTCGTGTCGTTTATCGTGTCGTGTCAAAAATTGCCCCCAATGCTAGTTTTCAATAAAAAAAAAAAAACATATTAGAAGCAAACTAAATCAAAAGATTTACTTAGTAACCACATAGATAAAACAAAAGTAATTGCAAAACTAAAATATAGTATCATCCATTACAAAAAGCTTATGAAATTCATTAAAAACCGAAAAAAGAAATCGCTAGAAGGAGGGCTTGAACCTCCGACCTTGTGGTTAACAGCCACACGCTCTAACCAACTGAGCTATTCCAGCTTCTTGTTTTCGTTATCCCAATCTAACCTCTTATCACAAACAACCCGTCACATCTTACACACCCCATTTCACCACTTGAACACCATCTTCCAAACACAACTACAACAATGTTGAAACGAAGATTCTTAAACCCTGTACTCCGTACATTCTCATCTGACTCACAAACCCCATCACCACCTTCAATTTACTCCTTCCTTAAACCCTCTATCTTCTCACCAAAACCCATTTCCAAACACCCCCTTAACCCACTCCCAACCCCCAATACCCATATCCAAACACCCCCTAACCCAAATCTTGAAACCACCATCCAATCACATCTCCAACAAAACGACTTAAATGAAGCTTGGAAGACCTTCAAAACCATCTCATCATCTTCAAATTCAAAGTCATCATTAGTACTAAGTAAGAATGTTGTTAATTTGTTGATTATGAAGTTATGTGTAGTTAAGAATGATACCCATAGTTTAAAAAGGGCTTTTGCTAGTTTAATGTTTGTGTTGGAGAATGACCCATTTTTGTTGGATTATAAAACAGTTGAGGTTTTTTTGAGTTCTGTTAAGGTTAGTTGTGGTAGTACTAATGTAGGTGCACCGGCTTTCGCGTTGGTTAAGTGTATGTTTAAGAATAGGTTTTTTGTGCCTTTTAGTATATGGGGTGATGTGCTTGTGGAGATTAGTAGGGAGACAGGGCGGTTTCGTGATTTTTTCGAGGTTTTTAATGAGAACTGTAGGGTTGCGAAAGAGGAAAAGATGGAAGTTTTGAAACCGAGTTTGAGTGCGTGTAATGCTGCTTTGGAAGGTTGTTGTTATGAGATTGAGTCGGTTACGGATGCGCAGAAAGTGATTGAGATGATGTCGGTTTTGGGTGTTCGTCCTGATGAGACGAGTTTTGGTTTTCTTGCATATTTATATGCGGTAAAGGGGTTAAAGAATAAGATAATTGAATTAGAAGATTTGATATGTAGGTTTGGTTTTTCTGATAAAAGTGTGTTTTTTAGTAAATTGGTTAGCGGGTATGTGAAATCTGGTAATCTTGAATCTGTTTCGAGTACTATTTTGACCAATTTGAGAGAGTTGGATGGTAAAGGTTTAAACTTTAGTCAAGAAACTTATGGTCAAATAGTGAAAGGATATATTGACCATGGAAGCATCAAAGATTTAGCAACTTTGATACATGAAGCTCAGAAGTTAGAATCTAAAAGCATATTAGTTGAAAATTCTGTTGGTTATGGTATTGTAAACGCGTGTGTGAATCTTGGGTTATTAGAAAAGGCACATGGCGTTCTTGATGAAATGAATGCGCAAGGTGGTTCTGTTGGGCTTGGAGTTTATGTGTCGATATTGAAGGCCTATGGTAAAGAACAGAGAACAGCAGAAGCTGCACAGTTGGTATCTGAAATGTGTAGTTTAGGGCTCGAACTCGATGTTAGTAGCTTTGATACTTTAATAGACGTGTCTATGTCCAGTCAAGATTTTCAGTCGGCCTTTTCTCTTTTTAGAGACATGAGAGAAGCAAGAACACCCGAGTTAATGGGTAGTTATCTAACAATAATGACGGGTTTGACAGAAAACCATAGGCCTGAACTTATGGCAGCTTTTTTAGATGAAGTAGTTGAAGACCGAGGGTAAAATTGGGACCCACGATTGGAACTCAATCATTCACGCGTTTTGTAAAGCGGGCGTTTAGAAGATGCTCGAAGGACTTTTAGAAGAATGGTTTTCTTCAGTTTGAACCAAGTGAGCAAGCGTATCTTTCTTTAGTTAACGGGTATATGAATGCGGAAATTATTTCAGTGTTTTGATGATGTGGAATGATGTTAAGAAAAGGGCTTCGTTTGATGGCGAAAAGAGTTTTAAGTTAGATCATGGTTTGGTTGATGCATTTCTTTATGCTTTAGTGAAAGGCGGTTTCTTTGATGCTGTGATGCAAGTTGTGGAAAAGTCTCAAGAAATGAAGATATTTGTAGATAAATGGCGGTATAAACAAGTGTTCATGGAGAATCATAAGAAGCTTAAAGTGTCGAAATTGAGAAAGAGAAGTATTAAGAAAATGGAAGCGCTTATTGCTTTCAAAAATTGGGCTGGTTTAAACACATGATGAATGTACTGGAACACAGTTGTTAGGTTTCAAAATATTAAAAATTATACATCTTCATTTATAAAGTCCATTGTTATATTTGTTTCTGCATTTTTACTTGTTCCTAGTTCATAATTGTACCATCTAATTGGTGTTTATACAGATTACGATCATGGGTTTTTAACACATGGAGCTTGTGATTGTCATACTTGAAATTTTAGATTTTGTTAAAGATCATTCAGAGAAAGGTCGTTTCGATCATTTAAAACCAATTCAATGAGGGTCTAGCATATATTTTCGTAGTTGACACCTGAAAAGTTGTTACCGAATTAAACAAATCTGTTGCTCAGTAGATTAATGCTTGCACTATAATTTGCGTAAAATTAATTCTTCTACATGGAATTATATTACAGAAACATGATGGATTTTGTAATGTGTGCCAAAATTCCTACATGATAGAGAATACTCGAAACAAAACAATGTATTGTTTTTCGTACTCACGTGAAGCAAAAACAGCTTATGATGTGATTTATGATGGTAGTGCGATTCTTAAGCCTAGACAAAAGCCAACTTATGGAGTGAGAACCTGATATTCTTTTATCAAAAGACATGGCCTCCCCTAATGGACTTTGGAGAACACTAAAGTGGATATAGAAATAGAAAATGCCTCTAGAGAGAAAACGGAAAAGAAATTAAGAGAATATCCTTGGTGTGTGAATCATAATATAACGTTTAAAACTCCTAATTACACTAAGGATAGCTGGATAGCCATTAATAAGTTTAGACCTCAGACTCAGTTAACCGCTGAACAAGTGTTTTGGAAGTTAGATATGGAAAAGAGAAAAGCTGATGAACTTGTTGAAAAGAATCCTCCCCTTAGGAAATTGCCTCTAGCTACAGCGTATCCTCCAAATACACCAATGCAGTTAGTGCCTAGAAATCTTCCCACTCAAAATAAAACCTTAATCAGCTTATACGTAGTTTACCAACTATTTGTTGATTTCGAGAAAACGTGTAAGAAGAGAATCACGCCAACAGGAATTACTGAAGGGGAAAGGGGTTTTGTGCAAACTAAAGAATGTTATCTAACTGAGGTCATTCCATTATTTAAACAACTAAAAGAACAATTCGAGGGTATTAAAAAGGCCATAGACACGAAAGTTAACGAAATGAAAAAAATGTTTAATGAAATGGAAAACGAGGTTAAAACATATGAATGTGAGCTTAAAAGTAATGAGATTGAGAGCTTAAAAGTAATGAGATTGAGAGGAAGAATATTCACATCCTTAATGAGAATTTGATTTTTAGATGTTGCTCAAGATGTGTTTTATACTGTCACGAATTATTCCATTACTGCTTCTCAATTTCATGATTTATCGATTGCATTGAAAGTCTCACAAGATCGTGAATGAGCTTGAAACCAAAAATTAGAAATTGCATGACAAAATCGAAAGGGATGATCATGATAACATGGTCAGGCATTTTTATAAATTAGAAGTTGAATATCTTGATTTACACTTAAAATATCAACATCTTGAAGAAAGAATTAAAACTTCAAATGCCAAGACATCTTCGGATGCTCCTGAGTTTGATGCATATTTTGAAATAAACTCTTGTGATGAACGGATTCAAGCTCACTGCAAGACGATCCGAAAGTTGAAAGCTCAAATTTCCCAATTAAAGGGTAAAATAGGTGAAGTGATTGGATCCCACATGCCTCCTCCTTTAGATTCTCAGAATTCTCAGAATTTCCATCTTCAAAACCTCATTGATGTATTACAACATGAAAATGAGTGTTTTCTAGCAAAAAATAAAAAGGTTAAATTTCATTTCAAAGAGTTACATGAATCAATTAAGGTCACTCGTGACAAGAACAATGAAAAGATTACGTCTTTGCAAAAAGAAATTGAGAATCTGAAAAGTCAGGTAAAAGGGAAAAAGCCAATCACATGTGGTGATAATGTTGCACCAAAGGTGCATGCTTGTATTAAATATGCTGTGAATGTGAAGTATATTCCTCCTCGTCTTAGGAATAATGAATTTGCATTTCAAACATATCTTTCGTACCTTAAGGATAGTCTAGAGAGTCTCCGTGAGATTGTAGAAGAGGATAAGATAGAGAAACCACTTGATAATGCTGTTGGGCATGCATGCTTATATGCCAAACGATCTCAGGAACTCTTAGAATTTATAATTGCAATATGTCCTAAATCCGATACTAGGCAAGATAGAATAGTTATTGTGGAAAACTAGAATGGGGGGTGGAATAGTTTTGCCGATTTTAGGTTAGTTTCAAAAACTTTAGATTCGATATTATGTGAAATCGTATGGATGAAGAGAAAGTATAGATCTAATAGTAATGCAAGTAAATAAAGTAAAGTAAGGGATAGAAATGACACAACCGATTTATAGTGATTCGGCTACAAGGACACCTTCCTTGCCTACTCCACTCCCAAGTCACACTACTCGAGTTCAAGCACTATGTCAACAAACTCCTTCAACTTGGCGGAGAAGCCTTCACAAGTTGCTTACACCTTTTCGAGTACAAAGCTAAATCCGAGTCCGTAACACGGAGGACCAAACCAACACGACTATTACACAACAAATATGTGAAATGACAAATACAAGATCTTCGCTGAAATCTTGTGGAGGAACAAATCAATCAAGGACCCTTGCTTGGATGACTTGTAGTAAGCTCGTGATCTCGCCTTAGAGAAGGACCTATATGAGAATCACAATAGAAGAAAGAAGAACAACTCTCAGATCAAGTGATCTTTTGTTAGAAGAGAGTAAGAGTATATGAGAGAGTTAGTAAGAAGAGGGTGAAGAGAAATGAAGAAATGGCTCTCTATTTATAGGCAAAATCTTGCCTCTGTTCCACGGATCCACAAATCCCTCCATAAGGGATCCGTCTAGTGTAATGTCAGGGATCCGTGGGACGCTCCTCTTTGCCCATGGGTTTTTTGGTTATGGGTCATGGGTCATGGGTTGGTCCATGGGTATTTCATTAGATACAATGTATCTAATAGATGCAATGTATCTAATAGATGCAATGCATCTAGTCAAATGGATATGGGTCAATACCATGGGTTATGGATATGCTCCATGGGTTGTGATTTTTACCCATCCTAATAAACTATTACAACAAATGATTTATTAGAACAATTTGTATTAAATGACTATATGTAAATGCTTTACAAAAATAACATGTATCCTTATAATTTTACTTATGATAACATTATATTTGTTATCAACAAAACACAAATAGATCGCTAAATATTAATAAACATTATTATGGTTTATTTGTATTAACAATCTCCCCCTTTTTGTTAATGACAAAACATAATGTTATGATGAGTAAAACTTAATATTAGATGTATGTTTTGAAAGCTTAAGTTTTACTTCTTCTCCCTTTTGTCGAAACAAAAGTTAACCCAATGAAGAAATAAAATGTGAAAAATAGTCCACATATAAACACTCCCCTTGACGGTAGCTCCCTCAGTTAGGCGTCAAGTGAGAAAAATAAAAATCCTACAAAGAAAGGGTTAGTAGTAACATGCATAAATAATCTTGTGATTGACGAGAATCAAGATTGGGAGCCAAGGTATGTAAACAAGGCCTTGTAATAAAACAACAAAATGTAGTGGTATTTATGCCACATACAAGCATGTAAAAGTAAGTACAAGACTTATTCTTAAAAGTGACTCAAAAGAAAAATACTAAAAATAAAAATTGTAATAATGATTCCTTCCATGCTTGTATAAAGTTATGGATGGAGGTTTTGATGAGCAATGATATTGATGCGATCAAGAATGAGGTTGAGTATGAATCGCATTTCTTCCCTAATTTCTATTGCAATATCCCTAGTGGATTGACAATGTTCACAATGTATGTGATGTGGGTAATGAGTGCGGAAGATTTCGAACGACTTTGATTTAATGAGATCACGGAAGTTGTGGTGGAAATGATGGAAAAGTGGATCAAAGTCCGAATGTTTGGAAGTGATGGTGGAAAAGAACCTAGATGTTCTTGTAACAAAATGGGAGCTAAGGGTGGTGAGGTTTCAAGGTCTTTGAAAATTGTGTTTGGAGAAGTGGGAGGTGTTAAAAAGACTATTTCTTTTTGTTTTGGTTGTTGAGATCTTGTTGAAGTCTTAAAGAGTTCCAAAAGAGTGACCTTAGGTGGTGAGTTGATGGGTGATGAAGTTGGTGTACTTGTTGGTGATGAAGGAGGTGCTATAATGGACGCATCTTGTGGTGAAATAGTGGTTGGAGATGAACCATTCGAAGATGGTTTTGCTAAACAACAAGGCCGGATGCTAATCTGTGCGGATTTCCTAGATTTTGATTGTGGTATTTTGGAAGGTGGGAGGACAAAATTTTGGATTTCTTGAAAGGGGTTGTTTGCACTAGGTGATTCATCTAAGTTGGAAGATCTTTTGGATGACATGGTGGTGTTTGTTTGTGAAGTTGAAATGAATATGCAAGCATTTTGGGAATCCTATTTATAGAAAAATAATGCATTGTAATGAATGCTTGACCCAAAATGTGGATTAAAATCTAATGATTAGATATGAATTTAAGGCATTTGATCATGAGAACACAAGCATTAAAGAACATACTCCAAAAGAAATAAAAATAAATGATGAAAAATATTTAAGTTTTCATCCAAAGTGTGAAAAATAGAAGATAAAACTAGCTTACATCTCACGGATCCCACGGATCCTTCCCTTGAGGATCCGTCCGGCATTAAGTTTGGGATACGTGGTGCTTGGTGATCGAGCAGCTCAAAATTTTCCTTTTGGAAACATTTGTGCCTAGTGTGCCTATATGCAAACCATTTGGAGTTGCGGTTATCTCGACTCCTAAAAGAAAAGAAAAATAAACTAGAAGTAAAAAAGCACACTATTATGTGAGATAACCCGAGTGCTCCTAATTCATTGTTGCTTAAATGAATGTACCCAAAAACACATATTAGTTATGTGTCCTCTTTAGCATTCAAAAGACATGAGATGCAATGAAAACGGGTTTTTACTTTGTATTAATAATGAAAAAGCGATTTGTCCTAGACGTGAGAAATGGATTTTGTGAAAGTGATACGGGAAGAGGTATCCTTTTAGAAAACATTTTGAAAAGAGGTTTCTATGTGTGAATAAATTGTTTATCCTTTGAAAAGAGAATGTGTATGTAATTACGTGTTTGCAACATGTACTTATCTTGAAAAATAAGAGAAAACTATGAGCTATAAGTGAAAACTTATCTTGGGTTTTGAAAATTCCCGTATTGCTTGTGAGTTGTGCGTGAAATAGAGATCCTAGACTCAGAAAGAAGAAGGCTAGTGTTTACATACCTTGTAGAGTTAAAAAGCTAATCACGACGATTGTTCCATGAGACCAAGACTAAGACGAAGTAGGTTGAATTGTTCCCGCTTCAATGGTTTGGTGAGGACGTCGACTATGTTGTCTTGGATGCTACCTTCTCAATAGAGATGTTCCCCTTTGAACATTGTCTCTAAGAAGTGATGACGAATCTCTATATGCTTTGTCACGAGAATGCAATACCGATTCTTGCTTAAATCGATGGCACCTTTGTTGTCACATAGAATGGCTATGTCACTTAGATGAATGTCGTAGTCAACTAACTTGGTTTCATCCATAGTGCTTGTTGGCATGCTTTGTCGTGAGGAGACATATTAAACCGGTTGTTGATATTGCTAATGCCGTTTGTTTCTTTGAGAACCAAGATGTTAAACAACATCCCATAAAAGTACATACCCCACTTGTACTTTTTCGGTCAACATAATCACCTACATGGTCAGAATCTGCATATACAATTGTTTCTACCCCCGTACCTGTAGGACCGAAAAGACATGAGATTTATGTGGTTCGGGAGGTCTTGGTTGATCAAACATGGTGATATGATACATGTTTCTAGTGATAGAAAGTAGTGAGAGGGTGGAGAAAAAGAAGAGTTTTATTAATGACACAAATGAAACACAAACCTTACAATTTCCCACACCCCTCATGGAGAGTCATGAGGGGTATTTATAGGCTCTCACATTACAACTTTGCCACTTAAACGATACTAGTCCCTGCAGGCAAAGTATATTACGAATATAGTCCATTTCACTAGTGTGACGTTATCTTTATAAAATAGCAAGGCTAACAATCTCCCTCCAAGATATCGTCACACGTGAATGGTTACAAAGAGACCTATAAATACGAAACAAAGTAAATTACAATAGTAATGAACTATGTTGACATTGTTGAGCCTTGAGTCTCGTTGTCTAGATCTTGAGGCAAACTTGAAGTTCTATCTTCGACGATCTCGGCATTTGATCTTTGGCGACGACGGCACAAATCCTTGTAGCTCGAACTTCAATCGTAACGGTCTAGTTAGGTTATTACTCCCTCCTAACTAGTGAGCCTTTTTCTTTCTTTTGCTCCCTCTGAATCGACAACACTCTTCCAACACGCAGCGGAGAAAGTAGACTCTTCATTGTAGCACAATGGTTGTCGTTCAGGAACATCATAACAACATAACTCACTTAGTATTGCATCCAAGTTGGTAAAAGCCCGATGTACACATTACTTCTCCTTCTTGGTCTTAAGCACAAATCCTCCGTCAATCCAATCACGAAGATGAAATACCAACTTCTCCCTCACGATGGTTGCGAGCTATCGGAATCATCATAATGTTCTTGTACATGCCGTATTACCTTTCCTTGATGCAATATTAAAACCTTAACTTGATCAAAATGCAGCGAGAATATGTCATAAAAATACTCTCAAACCAACACGAAAACGAACCTCCTTTGAATTCACCGACTAATAGTAATGACCACATATGGAAAACCCGATCGACTAACTTGAAAAGAAGTAAATATCCCAACTTTGTGACTTCTTGCTTGTTCTAAATTTTGAACAATCCACAACGCCGTGTGACACTAAGTACTAAAACTTCCTTAAAGTGATAGTTATACACTTGTGAGCACTACTAGCGTAACTCCTTACATCGCTTATAACCAGATTGTCAAATTTCATAATGTGCCCCAACAAGTTATCTTGAGACATACAACCAACCAACCAACGTCTCAACGATAAAGAAGATCACCCGTGAAATGTTACTTCAATTTCGCATCAATAATACCGTACAAAAACCCCGTAGTCATTATTCAAATTTTCGCTTAAGCCGTGAATTATGTATCCCTCCATGAAATTATACCATACCAAAAGTACCACTCATGAATAAAATAAAATTTTCATCCAAATATTTTGATAAAAATATTCGGATAACATTTTTCTTTTGCAATCAATTAACATGAGCAGTCCATTTCATCCCATCAAACGAGATCCAACAGTCCAATATCAAACGAAATCCAATAAAATATGAGCCCAAAATTGATTAATACACTTCGCAGCCCAAGGTAAAAAAAACGATCCATTTCCAGGAAAACTTAGAACCGGTTATATAAATAATGTGGTACCCTAAGTTTTCTCACATTAGACCTAACCCTAAAGTGTAATATCATTTTATGAGCGCTGACTCATCATATCTGCTCTCATCTCAAACCTATCAAACGCCTCATCATCAAGCGCCTCCATCTCAATCTCGGTTTCCATCATCATCTCCACCATCAAAACATACGAGCAAAACACTTTAGCATCCTATGATTAAAAGAAACCGAAACCCACCAATATTCTCTCCTGTTCGAATGATGTAACCTATGAAGAGTAACACGTATGGCTACAAGATCACTGTTGGTCTCGGGTAGGTTTATAATTTGTGTTTGGACTTGTTTTGATAACCATAAACGAACCAAAGAAAGAATGAAATGGAATCGGTTTATTCTTTCTTAAAGAGTTCGAATAAAGAATGGGAAAATTATTTCCACATGTATCGATGATGATGTTGATTCAATTGAAACAGTCTATAAAAGATTACAAAAAAATTGAATCGAATCTGAGATCTTATTTGATGTAACTGTTTATGTGTCGAGTTTGATTTGGAGTTGTTTAGAATAGATGTTGGAGATGTTTGAAAGTGATGATTTGGATCTGTAATATTCTTGGCATTTTGTTTTTTCTTTCAAAAACCATGGACCAATGATGTTGGATGTCAACTGAGGTCGTGATGAAATGGTATTTGGTATTGGTCAATGAGTCAACAACTCGCTTTCATTTTCCATTGAAAACAACTCACTTTGTCCAACTCGCTTGCACACAATGACATTTTTAGCAACTCGCATTTGACTCTTTTACTTTTGTCAAGTCGCTTTATGACTCAATAGTCAAAAGCAAAAGGCACAACTCGCATACAATTATGCGAGTACACAACTCGCATCATTTCTGTTTAGCACAACTCGCTCACTTTAACAACTCGCTCAAAAGCAAGCTGCAACTCGCATCCAAGAAAGATTTAACCAATTTTTTCGGATAGCTTCAAACTTACCCAGAAAAGCATCATAAAAATGCTTTCTTTGACCCGTTTTGACCACATGAAACTAACCAGAAAGACCTTGTTTTCACGGATAGGTACCAAAAAGTCTAAAAAATGATAATACATCTATCAGTTTTGGACATATGGATGACACAAAGACAGATATTGTACACATGTAAAGACCATGTGACCTTTTTGGACCAAGATACACAAAAGTGTTTTTAAAACTGTTTTCCAAAATAATAAGGAAAAAAAATTTTCCAACCACAAATAAGGTGAAAAAAAACAGCTTCAAAACATATACAAAACCACCATAAATCGATAAAGATAACAACCTGGCTCCTTATACCAATTGTAGGACCGAAAAGACATGAGATTTATGTGGTTCGGGAGGTCTTGGTTGATCAAACATGGTGATATGATACATGTTTCTAGTGAGAGAAAGTAGTGAGAGGGTAGAGAAAAAGAAGAGTTTTATTAATGACACAAATGAAACATAAACCTTACAATTTCCCACACCCCTCATGGAGAGTCATGAGGGGTATTTATAGGCTCTACACATTACAACTTTGCCACTTAAACAATACTAGTCCCTGCGGGCAAAATATGCTACGAATCTAGTCCATTTCACTAGTGTGACGTTATCTTAATAAAATAGCGAGGCTAATGGTCTGTGCTAAACCGTCAAGTCAAACAGACTTAAAACAGCTCAGACACAAATGCAATGAAGTCCTGGAGAATACTGATGGATTCCGGTCGTTATGTCCCACGGAGACTCAATGGTGTGTACAACACTTGATCGAGACGATAGAATGATCACTAATGATAGCGATCGAGAAAGGATTTGGATAGGATAATTACACTCTTGAAAAGTTTATAAATAAAGCGACTTAAATGCAAATTAAGAAAATTAAAAGATAAAGATATTAAATAAACGCTATCACTATATTTAAAGTGATGAGCGTTTAAAACCTAAAACTAAAACTTACGTTTAAATAAAAATAACGTAAGCGTACAAATAAAAGCGTGAAACTTATACAATATAAATCCTAAAAATATGAAAATACATTTTACAAACCTAATGATAAAAGAAAATTATTAGAAAAGGAAAATTATTTTTATAACTATTTAATTAATTATTATTAATTAAAACTATTTTAAACTATTTAATAATACTCTAAAATAAAAGAAAATATGAAATAAGACTAGAAAAATAAAATTAAGACTTAGAAAAATCTAAAATATGATAAAACTAATTTTAAAACAGAAAATATATTTTTTAGACTTTTTATGTATTTATTATTAATTTAAAACTATTTAAAACTAATTTAAATGCTAGAAAATACTATTTAAGCTAAGAAAATTATAGAAAAATGCTTTTTAAGCTATTTATATTTATCTAAACTTAAGAAAATTGAAAAATTATTTTTTTGAACTTTTTCTTAATTATTTGCAATTAAAGGTAATTAAAAAATGATTAAAAACTATTTTTAATAAAGAAAAATAGTGAACAGTAACTAAAAATTATGAAAACTTCAGGAAAATACTAAAATCTTATTCTGGATCTATGAAAAATAAGAAAGCATGGGCTTATGTGGGAGAATCTGAAGCTGTAGTGCAACTTGAGCTAAAATAAGCACTTGACAATAAGCAATTAAGCACTAGAGTACACCAACTGATCAAATAAGCTAATGCATGCTAAAACTACTCTAACTCAACTAATTGCAACTACTCCTATCACCTAAATAAGCATCTACCAAGATTTAAGCTAAACTGATACTTCAACAAAAGCAAGAAGCAGCCCTCACTTTAAGCAGTAGCACCAGCTTATTCTATAAGCTAAAGAGAAAACCTAAAATGTGGATCTCAAGACCACCAACCAGAGAACATTTTTCCAAAATTTCAGCTAATGAGGGCAAGTAATGAAAAAGCTAGAGATCAAACAAAAACTGGCTAAGTTGATGAAGCTCTTGAATATGCGAGATCGGTTCTGAGCACCTATGTTTGAGCTCATCTACAAGCTAATCAGAGAAGCTTAAAGGCAAAACAGATATAAGGTCTTGAAGACCACCTAGAATACTACAAGTTGACCAAATTTTAGACCCTAACTATTTGGAATAAGCACCATGCGACATCTGCATTTTGCACAAACCGGTATTTTAATGCGACTTTGACTTTCTAAAAGCAGTTATAAAGGTTGACCAAAATGAGTTTTAAGATTAAATGGTGGTGATATGGATGAATGATGATGAAATGACACAATAACAAGTTGGTTTAACAAGTTCTAAACCTATGGGAAGACTTGACTCTTGATTTTAACAGAAAGAAAACAAGAGCGGTGGAAATGAAATGTTGACTAATGATGCAAACAAGTATAAATCAATGATGATATGAACATAAGCAACTATGGCAAACCTAAATAAGTGAGCTAGTCTATTATTTTGACCTCTAAAGCAGTTAAAACAAGCAATCCAAACACCCTTTAAATTCATGAAAATGCATAAAATGGATAAAGCTGCTAAACAAACATGATTTAAGGATTAAACTAAGTTCTCATAACCATATGACAACTATACAAACACATTTGTAACAAGTTGTGACCACGGATACAAGTTCAAGCAAAACTACAAATTGTCTTGAAAATGTGAAAATCTAAGAACTTACTCACATGAATCCGGTGATGTCACAGCCAAACCGGACCCAAAACCTATTCTATACTAAGCTAATTTAAACCAAATCAACCTCTGCATCCACCAAATCCATCACCATTCCAATTTGAACTTTCGTTGACTTTTGTTGACCTTGCATGAAATTTACTTAAAAGCGATTGCAAGCTTTCCAAAAGCTAAAATAAGCTTAAAGGAGCTTATGTGATTCTAGCATAAGCTTATGAGAAACTTGTAAACAAAATTCAAAGCGCAAATACCAACAAAGTGAACTTTAAAATTGGAACTTACATAAAAGCTTAGGTTAATACTCAAAAGTGACTTACAAAGGTTTGTAAACTTAAAAGAGATACAATGAAACTGAAATTACATCATTTAAACTAGAACTAAAACACTTAATTGAAAAACGACATTTAAAGAAAAAATTAAAAACTAGCTACTGCTTTTTCTCTTCTCCTCTTGCCTCCTTTTTATACTCAAACTTCTTTCCTCTTGACTCTGAGCATTTCCCACCAATATCTTGGACCATTGGATGAGCTTAAGTGATTTTTGGCCGTTTGATTGTTTTGGCGCCAAAAAGTCATGAAGGTTGCTTGGGGTAGTTTTAAAATCAATTAATGATTCTTGGAGTTGTATTGAGGTGGGGGGACAAGGAAAATGATATGGAGAGGAGGGGGTTGAGGTGGAGGTGTGGGAGATGGAGTTAGCAGGGAGCAGTTGAGAAGGTGAGACTTTGGCGGGCAAGTTGTTTTTGACCAAGATTGACCAGAGGCTAATATAAGATGGGGGGGTCAAAATGTGTATGACAGGGGGCCAAAATTATGCAAGGGTCCAAAATGGGTGAAAGGGATTTAAGCTTCAAGGACTAAAGGTGTAAATCCTGAAAATTGGAGGACCATAGCTGCCAACTCATCAAAGATGTTCCAAGGACTAATACTGACAAGCTTCAAAAGTATAAGGACCAAAATTGCCACTTTGCAATTTTCCAGGGACTAAATCCGCCAATTTTGAAACTTAAAGGACCAATTTGTAATTTTCTCAAAACTTTTTATATTTTTCATCAAAGGACTAAATTTGACAACTTATGATTTTAAAAGGACCTTTGGTGATTTTTCTTTTGAAATTTTGACTCGGGGACTATTTTTGACAATTTTTGAAACTTGGGGACTAAAGCGCAATTTTGCAAATTTGATATGTTTTTCATCGATTTTGATATTTTGCATTTAAAACACATAAAACACCGATTTGTGATATTTTGATCATTTTGATGTGTTTCGAGTATTTTCGGATGATTTTGCGGTTTAAATGTTATAAAAATGATGAGTATTTACACACTCATCAATCCCCACATCGAGATATTGCTAGTCCCTAGCAATGATTTGAGAAAACATAATGGATTTTAATCTCTTTACCAAAAGCCATTACTTGGAGTAGCCAAATGTTTGGTTAAAGTAAGAACCATGGTACATCGATAACCATGTGATTTTGAGCAAACCACCGACTTTCAACGGTTTGATTTTGTTTTTACCGAAGCCGTACCCATACGGACTAGCCAACTCTTAGATAAATTATCAACATTATCTTTGGTGAGTGAATACCAATTATGGATTTTCCATCGCCTTTACCACAAGCCATAACCTTGCGGGCTAGCCAACTCTTCACTTTTTAGGATATGGTGAGTGAGAACCATACAATTTTGGGCAAATTGCAAGCCATATAAGCGGATTTGATATATCTTTACCAAGAGCCGTTTGCTCTGGATTAGCCAATCCTTTTGTCTTCTGAGACATGGCGGATCGATAACCGAATGAGAAAGTGTAAACACTTACTCCAAAAAAATTTTGGCCAAAAGCGGGAATTGGGTAGATAATATATGAAATTCGTGAGAATTCCCCCACACTTAGAAATGAATATTGCCCTCAATATTCAAAGTACCGCGGTTATGCCGAAACAAAGAACGTGAAAGGAAATATTACGGCCATTATTTAGAAAGAAGATTTTTTTTTTTTTTTTTTTTTTTTTTAAGATACTTATATATATATATATAAATATGTGGGCAAACCCCCACACTAGGGTGGTAGAAAGGGTAAGAAGTCGAAATATGGGTGAAAACCCATATAGTGTGTGCTACTGTTTTTGATTTCCGAGTCGCTAGCTTGACTCGACCCCGCATTCAATGGTTCATGGGGAAGCAAAGTGGAAGAAACAATCTCCATCGGACTTTCATTAAAGATGTTTGTATAAACATTGAATGTGTTGAAAGTTCCACACCGATGAGATATACATAGAACCGGCTCAAAGATGATAATTGAAAATGCCGGGATCAAAGATAGTGTCCTCACTCCCGAAGGAGTGAAGAAGAGAGGAAGTCACCGAGTAGGTGAAGAAAAGAAAGAAAATCATGATAACAATCATGACTAGATCTTCTTCCTCGGGATTAAGTGCAGTTGCACTTATTTGGATTTTATTGGTTGAGCTCTTAGGTTTGGAAGGCATCTCGGTGGGGAGGGTGGGAAGATTTGTCATAACTATGCAAATTGAGATTCTCTCCCCGATCATGATTTTGCCATCCACGCAATCATACTCCGTGGAGATATGATATGAGTGAGTTCACCGTGAACTCCTCATGAAGCATATACGGAGGTGGGACATGTGCGGTGCCGTGGGCTATAAATATGCACCTCGTCCATTATAGTCTCCGTGTCGGACTCATCACTATCAAAGATTGGATTAAGCGAATTTAGAGTAAATTCGAACGAATTCGAATAAGGGATTAGTGATAGTCGTATGAATTGTTAATGGAAACAACATGGTCAACATCCTCTTCTAAGTTGGCGATCTCGAATGTGGAAGTGATGCATCAATAAATTCTATATCTTGAGAATATAAAGAATCGGCATCACTATAATCACCATCAAAAACGAGAAAGTCTCAACAAGATCATTTGTAAGAGGAGAAAACACATCACACTCATTATCAAGAATTCCTCGGACTCACTTGGGATCGGGATAAGGTTCTCAACATTCGATGATTCCGCTTCCGAATAGTCTTGAGATGCTCATCCCCATGGTGAGATAGTTAACGGACTCTTCGTGTGTGGTTTGGTGACAAACTTTCATCATCATCGTCACTATCATCATCATCGCCGATGTAAGTCGCGAGCAATCGGGCACGTCTTGCAAGTGCTCGTTCTCGATTCGTATTTCTTCAAGACATTTTTGAATCTTAGCGGCTCGTTCCTCTTCTTCAAGTAATTCTAGCATAGATTTTTCGTTGCGAGACGTTTGGTCTTGACAAGTTCTTCTAGCATACTTTCTCACGAGGATGTTGATCAATGACGGAAATTGTTCAATGACGGAAAATTGTGGGGTTGGAAATTGTCAAAACAAGGAGTGTTATAACAAGGATCGATTCATAGAAATTTTGATTCCATGATTGACATTGGTAATCATAATGAGGACCCCACAAAATTCACAAGAATACGTCTCCATCTCATAGTGCGGGGTTGGTTGAGGAAATTAGTTGTTTCATTGTAGGGATTTTGGTCATAGACAAACCCGTTTCCGGATTCACAATGCCACAACCGGGGCAATTTCCACCATTTTGAGGTCCCCACACCATTCACAACCAAATTGGTGGGGATGAGACATAGAAAGAATCAAATGGATAGAGGGTAAAAGAAATGAAGAATCAAAAGGTGTGAGAGGGTAAAGATGGATATTTTTGGATTTTTGAAAAACATATTGCAAAAACAAAGAATGAAAATATTTTTGGCGTTTTAACACTTTAGGAAAAGTGTTAATGAACTTTTGGATTTTTGAAAACTTTACAAAAACTTTTACAAAAGATGGATATGCACAAGAATGGGTGCGAAAATGGCTAAACACACGCTAAAGCCTCCCGTGGCAATGTAAAATTTTAGTCATCTTAAACCGTCAAGTCAAACAGACTTAAAACATTTCGGACACAAATGCAATGAAGTCCTGGAGAATACGGTGGATTTCGGTCGTTATGTCCCACGGAGACTCAATGGTGTGTACAACACTTGATCGAGACGATAGAATGATCACTAATGATAGCGATCGAAAGGATTTGGATAGGATAATTACACTACTTGAAAAGTTTATAAATAACGGCGACTTAAATGCAAATTAAGAAAATTAAAAGATAAAGATATTAAATAAACGCTATCACTATATTTAAAGTGATGAACGTTTAAAACCTAAAACTAAAACTTACGTTTAAATAAAAATAACGAAACGTACAAATAAAACGTGAAACTTATACAATATAAATCCTAAAAATATGAAAAATACATTTTACAAACCTAATGATAAAAGAAAATTATTAGAAAAGGAAAATTATTTTTATAACTATTTAATTAATTATTATTAATTAAAACTATTTTAAACTATTTAATAATACTCTAAAATAAAAGAAAATATGAAATAAGACTAGAAAAATAAAATTAAGACTTAGAAAAATCTAAAATATGATAAAACTAATTTTAAAACAGAAAATATATTTTTAGACTTTTATGTATTTATTATTAATTTAAAACTATTTAAAACTAATTTAAATGCTAGAAAATACTATTTAAGCTAAGAAAATTATAGAAAAATACTTTTTAAGCTATTTATATTTATCTAAACTTAAGAAAATTGAAAAATTATTTTTTGAACTTTTCTTAATTATTTGCAATTAAAGGTAATTAAAAATGATTAAAACTATTTTAATAAAGAAAAATAGTGAACAGATAACTAAAAATTATGAAAACTTAGGAAAATACTAAAATCTTATTCGGATCTATGAAAATAAGAAAGCATGGGCTTATGTGGGAGAATCAAGTCAGAGTGCAACTTGAGCTAAAATAAGACGACAATAAGCAATTAAGCACTAGAGTACACCAACCGATCAAATAAGCTAATGCATGCTAAAACTACTCTAACTCAACTAATTGCAACTACTCCTATCACCTAAATAAGCATCTACCAAGATTTAAGCTAAACCGATACTTAACAAAAAAGAATGCAGCCCTCACTGGCGGTAGCACCAACTTATTCTATAAGCTAAAGAAAACCTAAAATGTGGATCTCAAGACCACCAACCGAGAACATTTTCCAAAATTTCACTAATGAGGCAAGTAATGAAAAAGCTAGAGATCAAACAAAAACTGGCTAAGTTGACTGAAGCTACTGAATGTGCAGATCAGTTTACAGGCACCTATGTTTGAGCTCATCTACAAGCTAATCAGAGAAGCTTAAAGGCAAAACAGATATAAGGTCTTGAAGACCACCTAGAATACTACAAGTTGACCAAATTTTAGACCCTAACTAGCTGGAATAAGCACTGTGCAGCATCTGCATTTTCTGCACAAACTGGTATTTTGTGCAGCTTTGACTTTCTAAAAACAGTTATAAAGGTTGACCAAAATGAGTTTTAAGATTAAATGGTGGACTGATATGGATGAATGATGATGAAATGACACAATAACAAGTTGGTTTAACAAGTTCTAAACCTATGGGGAAGACTTCAGCTACTGATTTTAACAGGAAAGAAAACAAGAGCAGTGGAAATGAAATGTTGACTAATGATGCAAACAAGTATAAATCAATGACAGATATGAACATAAGCAACTATGGCAAACCTAAATAAGCTGAGCTAGTCTATTATTTTGACCTCTAAAGCAGTTAAAACAAGCAATCCAAACACCCCTTTAAATTCATGAAAATGCATAAAAATGGATAAACTGCTAAACAAACATGATTTAAGGATTAAACTAAGTTCTCATAACCATATGACAACTATACAAACACACTGTAACAAGTTGTGACCACATATACAAGTTCAAGCAAAACTACAAATTGTCTTGAAAATGTGAAAATCTAAGAACTTACTCACATGAATCCGGTGATGTCGCAGCCAAACCGGACCAAAACCTATTCTATACTAAGCTAATTTAAACCAAATCAACCTCTGCATCCACCAAATCCATCACCATTCCAATTTGAACTTTCTGTTGACTTTTGTTGACCTTGCATGAAATTTACTTAAAACTGATTGCAAGCTTTCCAAAAGCTAAAATAAGCTTAAAGGAGCTTATGTGATTCTAGCATAAGCTTATGAGAAACTTGTAAACAAAATTCAAAACTGCAAATACCAACAGTGAACTTTAAAAATTGGAACTTACATAAAAGCTTAGGTTAATACTCAAAAGTGACTTACAAAGGTTTGTAAACTTAAAAGAGATACAATGAAACTGAAATTACATCATTTAAACTAGAACTAAAACACTTAATTGAAAAACGACATTTAAAGAAAAAATTAAAAACTAGCTACTGCTTTTTCTCTTCTCCTCTTGCCTCCTTTTTATACTCAAACTTCTTTCCTCTTGACTCTGAGCATTTCCCACCAATATCTTGGACCATTGGATGAGCTTAAGTGATTTTTGGCCGTTTGATTGTTTTGGCGCCAAAAGTCATGAAGGTTGCTTGGGTAGTTTTAAAATCAATTAATGATTCTTGAGTTGTATTGAGGTGGGGGACAAGGAAAATGATATGGAGAGGAGGGGTTGAGGTGGAGGTGTGGGAGATGGAGTTAGCGAGGAGCAGTTGAGAAGGTGAGACTTTGGCGGGCAAGTTGTTTTTGACCAAGATTGACGAGGCTAATATAAGATGGGGGTCAAAATGTGTATGTGAGGGCCAAAATTATGCAAGGGTCCAAAATGGGTGAAAGGATTTAAGCTTCAAGGACTAAAGGTGTAAATCCCGAAAATTGGAGGACCATAGCGCCAACTCATCAAAGATGTTCCAAGGACTAATACTGACAAGCTTCAAAAGTATAAGGACCAAAATTGCCACTTTGCAATTTTCCAGGGACTAAATCCGCCAATTTTGAAACTTAAAGGACCAATTTGTAATTTTCTCAAAACTTTTTATATTTTTCATCAAAGGACTAAATTTGACAACTTATGATTTTAAAAAGGACCTTTGGTGATTTTTCTTTTGAAATTTTGACTCAGGGACTATTTTTGACAATTTTTGAAACTTGGGGACTAAAGCGCAATTTTGCAAATTTGATATGTTTTTCATCCGATTTTGATATTTTGCATTTAAAACACATAAAACACCGATTTGTGATATTTTGATCATTTTGATGTGTTTCGAGTATTTTCGAGATGATTTTGCGGTTTAAATGTTATAAAATGATGAGTATTTACACACTCATCGCCTTGATACCCTAGGATACCACAATCCTAATTGAGTTGTACCCTTAATATATCTAAATATCCTTTTGACGGCTTCTAGATGTGATGTTTTAGGATCTTCTTGAAACCTAGCACATAGACAAACATTAAACATGATATCCCACCGACTAACGTGAGGTCGTAAGACCGCCAATCATGCCACGATATTTTGTGTTATCAACAGATTCGCCGTCTTCATATTTTGTGAGTTTAGTGTCGGATGACATTGATGTCCTAATGGGTTTCGACTCTTCTAAACCGAATTTCTTTAACATCTCCTTTATGTATTTAGATTGATTAAAGAAGATACCATCTTTTACTTATTTGATTTGTAGACCAAGAAAGAAACTAAGTTCTCCCATCATACTCATCTCGAACTCGTCATGCATGATTTTAGAGAAATCATCACACATGTCTTGACAAGTAGATCCGAATATAATATCATCTACATATATTTGAACAATGATTATATGTCACTCTTTTTTCTTAGTAAAAAGTGTGTTATCAACTAACCCCATGGTGTAGTTAAGTCTATCATACCAAGCTTTTGGAGCTTGTTTAAGACCGTTAAGGGCTTTCTTTAACTTATACACATGTATAGGTTTTTCAAAATCGATGAAGCCCGGAGGTTGAGCTACATATACTTCTTCATTAATAAAACCATTTAGAAAGGCACTTTTGACATCCATTTGATAAAGCTTAAAATCATTAGCACAAGCATAAGCAAGAAGTATTCTTATAGACTCTAATCTAGCCACGGGGGCATAGGTCTCATCAAAGTCTATTCCTTCTTGTTGATTATACTCTTGGGCAACGAGTCTAGCTTTTTTCTAGACACTACACCGTTTGCATCTAACTTGTTTTTATATACCCATTTGGTTCTTATTATGGTTTGATTACTAGGTGGAGGGACAAGTGTCCAAACATCGTTAGAAACAAATTGATTTAACTCTTCTTGCATAGCCATTACCCAACTTTAATGTTTTATGGCTTCTTGTGTATTCTTAGGTTATATGGTTGAGACAAAACAAAATAGGCTACTTTGGTTTTGGACTTGAGACCTTAAGGTTCTTTCGTTTAACTTTCCTATTACCTTATCTACGGGGTGATCTTTGGACTCTTTAATATTTATGATTTCATCATTTAAAGGTTTTTCTTCTTCGTTTATCTTTTTCTTTATTACAATAGCCTCGCTTTCTACAATCACGTCATCGACAAGAGGTGGAGTAGGTTTGGGTGGACTTTCATCAAATTTTACGTTTAATGACTCTTCAACCTTCATTGTTTCTTTATTTAATATGACGTAAGCTTTGCTATTAGGAGAATAACCTAAAAGATACCTTGGTTGATTTAGGATCAAATTTTGTAAGGTAATCTTTGGTGTTAAGAAAACATTTGCTACCAAAGACTCTAAAGTGATCTAACGTAGGCTTTTTGCCTCAAGTAACTCGTATGGAGTTTTACCTAAGATTGGTCTAATTAAGACTCGATTAAGTATGTACGTTGAAGTATCAACGGCATTGCACCAAAACTTTTGAGGTATGGATTGCTCATTTAGCATTGTGCGACTCATTTCTTGTAGGGTTCTATTCTTTCTTTCAACTACCCCATTCGATTGTGGAGTGCGAGGAGCCGAGAGGTTGTGAGTAATACCATTAGCATCACAAAAGGCTCCAAATTGCACTTCATTATCGAATTCCCTACCATGATCCGTTCTAATAGACACTATAGGACTTCCTAATTGTCTTTGTATTTTCTTACTTAATATTTCAAAGTAATCGAACGTTTCAGTTTTGTTCTTTAAGAATTTAGTCCATGTATACCTAGAATAATCATCCACTATAACCAAAGTGTAGTAGTTGCCTCCATAACTTTGGATAGCGGATGGACCAAATAAATCCATGTGTAGTAACTCTAGACACTTAGTTGTAGACATCATGTTTTTAGCTTTGTGACTAGAATGGACTTGTTTTTCTACGTTACAAGCATCACAAAAGTGATGTTCATATTTTAATTTAGGTAGATCTCTTACTAGATCTTTCGATGATAGCGATTGAAGAAGTCGCATATTGGCATGACCCAATCTTCGATGCCATAAGGTCGAAGTATCATCCATAGAAGTAAGACAAAGTTTGTCTTTAGGTTCATTACCAATTTTAATGACATAGACTCCATGTTTTCTAATTCCTCTTCCTATGGTTATGCCGTTTTTTAATATCTTACTACCGGTTTCGTTAAAAAGTACGTTACACTTTTTATCACATATTTGTCCTATACTTAAGAGGTTAAAGTTTAGGTTTTCTACGTGACACACATCATTTGTTAGAAATCGTACCTTTACCGATGATTTTGCTTTTGCTATTACCAAATACCACATTTCCTTCATTAAAGGATTCATATGTGGAGAATAAATCTTTATTGCCGGTCATGTGCCTCGTGCACCCGCTATCCTTGATCCACTCATCCGGATCTAGGTCGACCTTTAAGCACACCTAAGAAAACAATTAACTCAAAAGTTTGGTCCCCATTTGTTCATGGGTCCATTAGTGTTAAACATTCCATTCATGTTAGACATGTATGGATAAAGTGAATATGCATTCCATGGTGCAAAGTTTTTAAATGGGAAACCATTTTGCATATTTGGGTTCCATCCCATTTGATGGTTACTTCTCGGGTGAACATTATTAGGTCTCCTAGATGTGTTTGGTTTTGAAAATGATGGACCTTTGTTTCTTACAAAACTTTGATTATATCTTGGGGGTGGTTGTCTAATGGTAACATGAGTTGGTTTCTTCTTATTAACAATAAAAAAATCAGTTCTAGAAGAGGAAGCTATGTTATTACCACTTTTTGCTTCAGCAGACCCACGGATCCCTGGCTGTATACTAGCCGATTTCCTTTTGAGGATCTCGTGGGATCCGTCACAATGATGGCTTGTTTTTCTATTGCTTTTACTTAATTGTGTTTCTTTGTTTTCACTAGTTGACGCATCAAGTTCTTGAATACCTAAACCTTTTGGTTGTTTCCTGTTTTAACACTATCTAATATCATATCTAGAGTATTAGTACTCATTCTAGCAATCTTAGAATCTAGTTGATCAACTATTGTTTGAAGTTAAACGCAAAGTTCACATTCGCCACTTGCCATTTTGCCCTTTTCTAGACGTTTCAATTTTGCCCTTAACTCTATGACTTCCTTATCTAAACGTTGGTTTTGATTTTTCAAAAACTTGTTTTTGTTGATTACTTTTAAGCTAATTTTGCAAAGTTTATCATATTCATTATGCAATGAGTCATCATCTAATGATGAGCTACTATAGTATTCGTGACATACCTCGTCATTTGCCATGAGACAAATTTCTTCGTCCTCCTCCTCGCTCATTCCCCACGCACCGCTCACGAATGCCTTTTGATCATCGCGTTTGGGACACTTACTAATAAAGTGGTTTGGGTCCCCACATTTAAAACAAGCACGATCATCCCTTTGCTTCTCGACCTCTTTGCTTTTCAGGAATCCTTTCTTGTCGTCATACGGTTGTTTGACGTATCTTCCCTTCCTTCTAAAGAACTTTTTGAAGTCCCTTACCGCCATGGCATACTCCTCGTCATCACTACCCGAAGAGGAGTTCTCTTCATCGCTTGAGACCTTCTTGGCTTTGAGGGCAAGAGATTTGTGCTTCTCTTTTACTTTTGAGGCTTCAGAATCTTTAGCAAGGACAATCTCATAGACCTTTAAGTTGCCTATGAGTTCGTCAAGGGTGAGGATTGTCAAATATTTTGACTCTTCGATTGCCGTCACCTTAGATATCCACTTGGATGGAAGTGCCCTTAGATATCTCCTAACATGGTTACGGCTAGAGAAAGATTCAGCAAGTGCTTGTAAAGATGTAATAATAGTATTAAAATTAGCAAAAGAATGATCTATAGTTTCCTCATCCGATATTGAAAATTGTTCATATTGTTGAACATATAAATCTATTTTATTGTTTTTCACTTGTTGATTACCTTGATGAGTTACAACTAAAGAGTTCCAAATTTCTTTAGAGGTTTTGAGCATGGAGATTCTTTCGAATTCCTTTTTGGGTAAAGCATTATACAAAACCATTTTAGCTTCATTATTTTTGGAAATATTTTTCTTAATTTCATCGGCGAGTTTATCATGAGGTATGTTAACTAAAATTCCATTTTCATCTTTTGAGGTGGCTTCAAAATCGCCTTCAACAATGATGTACCAAAGATCAATATCTTTAGACTTCACATACGTTTCGAATATATTTTTCCAATATATAAAACCATTAGTTTCAAGTAGTGGAGGTCGTTGCATAGATTGCCCTTCCTTGTAATTTTCGTAACCCATAGTGATCGAAAAGTTTTAAAATACGGTTTACTTTAAAACTTTTATAAACTTAGCTCTTGATGCCAATTGTGGAAAACTAGAAGGGGGTTGAATAGTTTTCCGATTTTAAGTTAGTTTCAAAACTTTAGATTCGATATTATGTAAAATCGTATGGATGAAGAGAAAGTATAGATCTAATAGTAATGCAAGTAAATAAAGTAAAGTAAGGGTTAGAAATGACACACCCGATTTATAGTGGTTCGGCTACAAGGACACCTTCCTTGCCCTACTCCACCCCCGACTCACCTACCGAGAGTTCAAGGACTATGTCAACAAACTCCTTCAACTTGGCGGAGAAGCCTTCACAACGTTGTTTACACCTTTTCCGGACAAAGCTAAATACCGAGTCCGTAACACGGAGGACCAAACCAACACGACTATTACACAACAAATATGTGAATGAAAAATACAAGATCTTCGCTACGTAAATCTTGTGGAGGAACAAATCAATCAAGGACCCCTTGCTTGGATGACTTGTAGTAAGCTCGTGATCTCGCCTTAGAAGGACCTATATGAGAATCACAATAGAAGAAGAAGAACAACTCTCTAGATCAAGTGATCTTTTGTTAGAAGAGTAAGAGTATATGAGAGAGTTAGTAAGAAGAGGGGTGAAGAGAAATGAAGAAATGACTCTCTATTTATAGGCAAAATCTTGCCTTTGTTCCATGGATCCCACGGATCCCTCCCTTAAGGGATCCGTCTAGTGTAATGTTAGGGATCCGTGGGACGCTCCTCTTTGCCCATGGGTTTTTTGGTTATGGGTCATGGGTCATGGTTTATGGGTTGGTCCATGGGTATTTCATTAGATACAATGTATCTAATAGATGCAATGCATCTAGTCAAATGGATATGGGTCAATACCATGGGTTATGGATATGCTCTATGGGTTGTGATTTTTACCCATCTATTACAACACTTTGTATTAAATGACTATATGTAAATGCTTTACAAAAATAACATGTATCCTTACAATTTTACTTATGATGACATTATATTTGTTATCAACAAAACACAAAGAGATCGCTAAATATTAATAAACGTTTTTACGGTTTATTTGTATTAACAGTTATGCCCAGTTCTATGCCTAAAGTCAAGTATGTGACCTTTGATGTGCCTCCTAAAGTCTCAAATCCCAGCACTTCTAGATCAGAAAAGCAAAAAGTAGTCAAACAAACTAATATTCCCATCGTTCCTTCTACAGGAGTAATCAGTGACACTAAGGCTAGCGGGTCAAAGCCTTCAGGCAATACAAAGCAAGAAAGACCGTGCGAGCTAAGAGTGATCAAGAGAAGAAAGTAGAAGACCACCCTAGGAATAATAAGTTTGAGTTGGATAAGATGAATCGTGTTGATTCTAGTATTAGCTACAAGCGTACTGTAATTAATTCGAATTCTGATACTATTTGCAAAACATGTAATGAATGTTTGGTTTCTGGTAATCACTATGAAGGTGTTGTGAATGATTTGAGAAATGTTGTTAAATCTCTAGTTAAATATGTCAGAAATGCTAAACAGGTTAATGAAGTCTGGAAGCCTATAGGAAAAAGGTTTAGTAATTATTGGAAGCCTACAGGGAGAAAATTTAGTAATGTGGGTTATCAACGGAAACCTATTAGACGTAAATTCAAAGTAAATGAATTTTGCCATAAGTCGTCTAGATCTATGTCTACTAAGAAATGGAAGCCTACTGGTAGAATCATATCTTTAAGAAGTGGTCACACTTCAAATAGGTCCACTGCCAATAGGTCCACTGCCACTACTAGTCTTGCTTGCACCACTAATGATGTCATAGTTTCTAGAAATTCTGTAGGAGTTCCAATTGCATGTACTAACCAATTGGAACCCATTTTCTCATGGCGATCTAAACTTTCCAGTTATCCATACTTGTTTGTGTTCAAATGCAGGTCGTACAAATCGTTCTTTGGTATTTGGACTCAGGCTGGTCAAAGCATATGATTGGAGATCGCCACGGCTCAAGAACCGTGAATAAGTTCATCGGATCGTTAGATTTGGGAACCACCATTTGGGCAATTATGGGTTATGGAGATTATGTATTTGGTGACAGTGTAATCTCCCGGGTATATTATGTGGAAGGTTTTGGTCATAATTTGTTCTCTGTTGGTCAATTCTGCGACTCTGATCTTGAAGTGGCCTTTAGAAAGCACTCTTGCTTCGTTAGGGAATTAGATGGTGTTGAACTCTTAAAGAGAACCCGTGGCTCCCATCTGTACACCATCTCTATCGAAGATATGATGAAGTCTTCTCCAATTTGCTTGTTATCTAAGGCATCAAAGAACAAGTCATGGTTATGGCACTGTCGTCTCAATCACTTGAACTTCGGCACCATCAATGATCTTTCTAGAAAGGACCTCGTAAGAGGCTTGCCCCGGTTAGAATATGAAAAAAGATCGTCTTTGTTCAGCATGTCAATTGGGCAAAAGCACAAAGTATGCCCATAAACCCAAACCTGCCAATTCCAATATGGAAGTTCCTCATACCCTTCACATGGATTTGTGCGGACCCATGAGAGTGAAAAGTACTAATGGGAAGAAGTATGTGCTAGTTGTTGTTGATGACTACTCTCGGTTTACTTGGGTTAAGTTTTTGAGATCAAAGGATGAAACTCTAGACATCATCATAAAACTCATTAAACAATTGCAGGTTCGGCTCAACAAAACAGTTAGAATCATCTGAACAGACAATGGAACTGAATTTGTGAACAAAGAAATTAGTCAGTTTTATGAAAGTATTGGAATCAGCCATCAAAGAAGTGTTCCACGTACTCCTCAACAGAACGGTGTAGTTGAAAGGCAAAATTGAACTCTAGTGGAAGCTGCAAGGACTATGATAATATATTCAAAGGCTCCAATGTTTCTCTGGGTGGGAGCCATTGCCACTGCATGTTACACCCAAAACTGTTCCCTAATACATACAACTCATGGAAAAACTCCATACGAATTAGTTCACAACAGAAAACCGGATCTTTCATTTCTTCGTGTGTTTGGACCTTTGTGTTATCCAACTAATGATGGTCAAGATTTGGGAAAGTTGAAAGCTAAGGCTGATATTGGATTTTTCGTCGGTTATGCACCTAATCGGAAGGGTTACCGAATCTACAACAAAAGAACCCGATATATTATGGAAACTATTCACGTTACGTTTGATGAGCTGACTGAGCAAACGGCTCCTGGACAATCCAGTTCTGGACCCGCATCTCAATTTTTACCCGCATCACCCGAAGAAAAATTAAAAATGAATGAAAAAGAAGATGAAGCTTTTACCACACCACTGAATTCTTTCAACACAATCGCTAAAAAGCTTAAAACGAAGAAGAAAATTAAAGGAAGTGAAGATGGCTTGGAAAATATAAAAGAAAAGAGAAAAGTCAAGCCTACTGAATCTCTAAAATCTCCATATTTACAAAGAGTAGTTGTGATGAAGAACAAGGTACATGAGTTGGAAAAAAAGGTAGCTGATACAATTTTCTCTGCAAGAGGAGATCTCGAGTAAGTAATATGTATTATGTTCATCAATTTAAAATTCATATTTCTTAATCAAAATTTTTTGTTCCTAAAATATTATCTTAAAAATGGAATTGCAGTGATGTGTTATTTCATTCATACTTTGTTGACAGTCAAAGATTACACTTTGAGAGCTTCAAAGAAGGCAATGAAATCAGTTCAGGAGTGATTGATATGTGGGTGTATCTACTAAACATAGAGGAAGAGAAAAGGAGTCTAGGATCATTGAGGAAGCTATATGCCCATACATCAGTTATTGTAAGTTACAAAAAATTTATCAATTATGATTCAATACTTGAAATCGTTAACTTATGCTTTGACTAATATTGATGAACAATGCACAATGTAAATGCGAATATGAGTATAAACTCAATGCTCGTATTCAAAGTTCATGGAGAACTTGAACTATCTTTTCTTTTGTCTACTACTTATCAATCATCAAAGACATTGACCTAGTAAGCATTTTATTTTACTAGTTTGTATGAGATAAAAAACTGATGAACAAATAGATAATTGGAAATTTTAACACTTCATGTTTAACAGATGTTTTTCCCGATGATGCTCGTTGATGAACACTACTATGTTGTTTGTTTAAACTTGAAAGAGCCTCAAATCCATATTTGGTAAGAATTTTATGTATATTAAATATATGTTCATCAATGTAGTTAAATTGAAGCTCATTGTTTTTAATTTGTTATTATAGAGAGTACTCTTTTTGAAGTTCTTGAAAAATAGCGAGCATCCACATGTTCAAATACTGAACAAATACAAAGTGTGTAATGTGAAAATGCAATGGCAAACCAAAGACAATTACATCGATTGTGGAATTTTGCTATGAGGCACATGGAAACATATTTAGGAAACAAGTTCTTTGATCTTTGGATTTGTAAAAGAAGGAAAAGAACAAGACAAACAGATAGAAGACTTGAGAAAGAAGTACTTGACAAAGATTCTGTTGTCCGAGTCCAATGACAACAGAAAAACATTAGAGACCGAGTTCATGAATATCAAAGTCTAAGTTTGAAGGAAAAGAGAATGCTCCAACAGATGTCTGAAAAGGCTATTGCAGATCGTGCCTCTGATTATTTTGATAGAGAAGCTAGTGCTCTACTTCGAAAGTGAACCCACTGTTCACTGGTCAAGTGAAAAACAATATGGTCTAATTGATGAGTGTTTGGAATATTTGCTTGCTTATGGTTAAATACTTTTGGTTGGTTGGAACGGGCAAGTTATGGTTAAATAGTTATGGTTATTTGATGAACAATATGATATAAATTGATGAATGTTTTTGTACAAATATGTTATCTTTTGAATTTGATTCATGCAAATTTCCCTTTTGTTTATTAATATTTGGTCTATTATTAAATCTGATAGAATCTTACTGTTCTGCATAAAGACACTATGTTTTTGCATAAAGACACTATCTTTCTTCATAAATAATTTGTGGTTCTGCATATTTTTGGGGTTCTGCAAAATTTTTTGTGGTTCTGCATATTCAATGTTCTGCATATACACTATGCAAATGTAATGACTAAACTGCAATTTGATTCCTCCATATATTGTTTTGGTCTATCTTGTACATTGCAACTTGATTGCACAAACCAATAACTGACCAAACAATTTGATTCCTCCACTATATAAGGCCATAATCTCAATGGCATTTTCATCACACATCTATAACAAAAAAAAAATAACTGACCAAAATGAGTTCCAAAGATATCATATGCATTTCCAGTGACTCTTCTGATACAAACTGTGAGGAGGTTTACCCACTCAATCTAATTGAGCCACTTGCTGAAATTGATCCATCAAAGTTTGGCTCAAGCTCCAAAACAGAAGAAGCTAGCAGTAAGCTAACCCGCAAACAACTTGCAAGGAATGCTTTTGATGAAAGGGAGAAAGTTATTGGGCTGCCAAACAAGCATTTTTGTGAAGAAAATGGTATCAAACCATTTGTGGTCAAAGATGACAAAGTTGAAAAAGGGAAGGGAAGCAAAAGATCTATTTAGGGAAGGGAAGCGAAGGGAAGGGAATGGAAGCTTTTGGTTACATCTGATGTATGTATGCAGGTGGTTTGAGTATCACTTAAACCAAATTTAATAAAATTGTTGTGACCCAATCTATCAATGAATTGTTTTATGCTTATGATTTCAGTAAAAAATAATACTGATGAACCTATGATAACTGGTGAACAAAAACAACTGATGAACCTATGATACTGAACAACAACTGATGAACATATGATAACATATGACAAATAACTTATGAACAAAAACAATAGATTTGATCATAATAGAAATATAATAGAATAACTGATGAAAAAAAAAGATACTGAAGAACAACTTATGAACCTATGATAACTGATGAACATATGATAACACATGACAAATAACTGATGAACAATAAATTTGATCATAATAAAAATATAATAAAGTAAAGTAACTTTGATAAAAAAAAAAAAAAAAAAAAAAAATATCTTATCGACGAACTTCACATATATTTATCTAATGAGAAAAATCAAAGTTTCTTTGATCATTATAAAAAAAAAAGCATTCTTATGAGACAAACTTCACATTTATTTATCTAACAGAAAAAAAAGTGAAATAGTAACTAAGAAACTACACAAGCATTCTTCTCAGACAACTTCAACTTCTTAGCGGCCAACCTCGCCTTCTGCTTCCTCTCCTTTATAGCAGCCTTATCACTAGCCTTCTTAGCATCAATTTGAGCTCTGATAGCATTGCACTTCGCTGATCATGATCCTTCATTCTACATTTCGGAATCTGAGTTCTTCCCACGCTCCCACTGGATTAACCGAGCGCTCAACACCGCCTCAATCCTTTTCGCGAACCCTTAGTACTAACCTGTTTTGGACAATAACAATTGAATGATCAAAAAGAAGCTGAACAACAACTGATGAACAAAAAAACTTGATGAACCAAAAAAAATTGATGTTCATCAATTAAATAACCATATAAACTAACTGATGAACCTATGATAAAACAAGACAATAGCTGATGAACTTATGATAACTGATGAACCTATCAGAACACAAGACTATAACTGATGAACCTATGATAGCTCCTAACCTGAGATAACTCCTAACCTGTGGTAACATAACCCGTGATAATGTAACACGTGGTAACACAAATAAACACAAACAAACTAAGCGATGAATCTATCGTAACATTATAGCTAAAAAGACAATATAATTTAATATGTTCATCAACTAACAAGAATATAACTAAAGAGCATAAATTGATTAACATCTGATAAAAATAAGCAGATAAATAAAAACGCAGTAACTGATAAACCTAAGATAATAAATGTTCATCAACTAAAAAGAATATAAAAAACAACATAAACTGACTAACATCTCACAAAAAATCAGTACTAACCTTCTTTGGAAGATTTACAATGGTCTCTTCTGTTTGCGACACACCATGAATAGAAGCAAGCCTATCTCGTTTATTAGTCTTTTTAGGTATAGGAACATCAAGATCGCCGCCATTAATCGAACTCGATGATCTCTAAACTATTGCAAAGAGCTCGATCATCTCGCATAACGATTCACACAATACTCAACTAATCGAATATCTCATGCGGGATCATATCGGGACCTATCACCGGTGGCTTGAATGGTGATGGAGGTGGTAATGAATCCTAAGCACATATTTCTTTGGAAACTTTTAACCTTTGACAACCTGTCACACCCCAAATTACATTTTTGCGTGAATGGAATTCACGGGGATGACCGTCATAGCATCATAATCACAGTTATATCGAACGACCTAAGGTGTCGTTTGTAAAACACATCGTTTGATACATTAAAAACATTCAGAGTTACAAAGATAGGTCCCAAAAGTAGATAAAGTTTACGGAAATATGTTTATTACAAGCCAAACGATGTTTTAAAAGTGCCATAATTTACAAGTGAGACGCGTCGTCACCGCGACTCTATGAAGGGTCCTTATGCGTGCCATGATGTAAATGCCTTAGTTACCTGAAAATACATTGCTAAAATGGTCAACAATAATGTTGGTGAGAAATCATAGGTTTATGAAAAATGTTTTATACGACTACACAAGTATAGACCATGTATGACAAATATGCCACATAAAATGTTACAATTGCTATAAGCACATGACAATCAAGCTAGACTATTCACGATGTTAAGCCAAGAGTGTTTTGCCAAAACAACTCAAATAATGATATTAAATGAAATGCATCCGTTTGACCAGTTGGGACCACCAACCCGGATGGAGGAGTCACCCTCAATAGATCTATTCACTCATCCTCGCTTCTTCCGGAATTAACGGTTCATGATTATGTAATGGGGACATTCAATTGGCAAGGAGGTAACTTAAGCAATGTAATGAATTTGATATATTTGGCATCGTAATAAAAATGATGTGCAATGTATTCTCCCCCGTAGGTTTGAAAATAAGTATAAACATGTACAACGGGGCTATGAAAACTCACTTGGTACAATGATGCGATGGCAAAAGTGAGTACACTGAAATGAAGCGCAAATCTCTAACCGTGACCTATTATGAATGATATGATCTATAATAAGTTATGATGTAATGTCATGCATGCATCTCATATGATATCCATACCACTTGTGAATTTTTGAAAATAAAGTTTATCGTCGAAAAAATAAGTTTATAACGTATTGTCAAGTTATAAATTACTTTACAAGTATTTACGTTGAAATGATATCCTACGATAATCATTTAGTGATTTATTAAGAAATTATAGTTTTTCGTCGCAAAACAACATAGTTTGACATTTCATGAAAATGACTAAATGACCTCGAAAAGCTAGTTGTAAAATAGTGAATATCGAGTGTTAGAGAACAAACTCAATGGTTTTGGAAAGCTTGTAACATTATCTCAAAGTCTTAGCTTTTAAATTTTTATCATAGAGGTCTCGATCATGGAGAAAAATATAGGTGAAGTAAGGTACTTGTACCAAAAATATTGTTTAAGGGTAGTTTTCGGCAAAGTTTGAGTGACCGTATTTTATTCGTTACAACTCCATTTTCTACGTTTTATATGTCCTTAGCTTCGTGTTAAAGTATACTAATATATTTTTGATAAATCGACTCATTTAGATAACGCTTAAAACTCATTTTGACCCTTAAAAATCTGGACAGCATGTCTGTTTTTCCGAAAATATAGTTTTCGTCGTTAAACTTGAAAATAGCATAACTTCTTCGTTATAAATCCTTTTAACCCGCTCAAGCGACCACGGTTTCGTTTTAAAGTATATTTTCTGAATATCTAGCCCAAAATATTTTACAACCCGTCGAAATTTCCAGACTTAGCAAAATGATCGACCTTATTTTATAGTTGTCGAAAGTGATTTTTCTAGTGTAATACTTATTAGGCAAATGACAAAAAATGCATCGAACTTGACACTTTATGTGATTGTATGTAATAACTATTTTTTTCTTGTATGTCTTGAACTTTCAAATTTCGATCATTATGTGTATTTTGTGACTATTACGCCATGTAAAATGACCATTTTACCTTCAAATTTGAAAAATTAGGGTAAAATGGTCACAAAATACACACAATAATCGAATTTTGAAAGTTCAAGACACACGATAAGAAAAATAATAGTTGGCTACATACAATCATAAAAGTGTCAAGTTCCATACATTTTTTTGTCATTTACCCATACTTATTCTAACCACTTCAATTCAACACCAAATATATTCTAAACCTACCATACACTTTCTTAGGGTGTCATGGGTTCCTAAACATCATCAAAAATGATATGTTTCAAAGGATTAATTATAGGATGATATATACTAATTATAAGTACTAAAAACATTAAAAGTGGTATAGATACTCATATAACTTGCATGTTTTCTCTCAAGCATAATAAAAATAACCAAAGTATGAATATGAAAGATTAAAAATGATCATGAAATGCTTACTAGTATAGTGATGAGGTTTATAGAACAAGGTTTTTCTTAATTACCTTAAGTTTTTATTGCAAAACCTTAAATAAGAGTATACTAGAGTGTATAAAATAACTTGATCCTTGAAAATTCTTGAGTTTCTTCCTTGTTTTGGTCTTGGCCGGTTCTAAGAGAGCAATAGGGAGGAGAGTTTTTATTTTTCACCTAAGTATATGTGCTTGTATGTGTATATTAGATAGTATATAACTAAAATAAATACAAATGGCAAGTCTAGGAGGGTATGTGTAAACCTAGGTAAAGATTTTTGTGTCAAAATTGTTGTGTCATGTATTTTTGGTCGACAAGGGGTAAAAAGAAAGAAGGTGGTGAATTTTTAGATGACTAATGTATAATAGTGTGAGTAAAATATGTAATTTGTATGTATAATTAAGTATTTAAGGTAGCGTTAGCTAAAAATAAATTTTAACGGAACAAAATAAAATATATCGAAGTCATAAAAATTATAAAAATAAATTTCTTACAAAAATTGAGTGAAATAATAATATATATACAAAATAAATTTAAAACATCGGTAAACTAATAATATAATTTTTATAGTATTAAAATGAGTATAAAATATATCAATATAATTTTTGGAAGTGTCGGATTAAATATTCAAAATAAATGATTACGCGGTAGCGTTTATTTAATAGGAAATTATACGTTTAATGAAATATGCAAAACCATGCATGAACTAATATGATGATGATGTTACCAATGATATGTAGACTAACTCTAGTCTATATGAGATGTCCTTAATGATTTTTCATGAATTCGCAGCTAAACCCTTACGGTTACACGAATTTGATACTCGTAAACTTAGTTTACGAAAAATGATGAATAGTGAATCATGAATAGTGATTTTCTCCGGGAATGAATAGTGTTTCGTAAATAGTAAAATTTTGAAATACGTTCTCGGAATATCAAATCGACTTCAAAAACGATGAATAGTAAAATGATGAATAGTAAATTCCCGAGATGAATAGTAAATTTGAGAAATGACCTGGAATTACGGGTTGTCACAACAACCGAAGCACTTAAAAGATATGATGACATAACAGTCCATATGACTCAAAACGTTTGCACGAACACTCATAAAATCTTCAGCTGGTTTACACAACACCTGAAAAAAAGGAAAGTAGCACATACAGTGGTTAATTACAAAAAACTGATGACCAAAAAATAATTAGGATATGGTGATTAGAAAGAAATTTTATAAGGATAACAAACTGATAAACAAAAACCGATGAACAAAAACTAATGCACAAAAACTGATGAACAGATTAAAAACACATGTTACCTCATAAAAAACTTCATTTACAACGCATTCCACTTGACGATGTCGCCTACTAATCTGCTCATCTTCACCCGTATCTTGAACAACGTATTTTTTGCCAGAATCAACATCCAAAACACTTACCTACATACATAAAATCACAGAAGCACAAGTATCTGTTTGAACATCAAAGAAAATCGGCCGAGTGTATAATTCTGAGGCTTCCTTTTCTAACTCAAGTTCGGTGTGCATATCTGGAACAGTATGCCGACTGTCATGATCATTTTTACGTTGAGCAAACCTTTGGCAACCCACCACACTATCAAAATGGTTATAGAACTCCCATAAAGTCAAATCAATACTTGTCAAGCAACCGTAAGCATTGTTTTCACTCTCCGACCTAGAAGAAGTACGCATCAAACCGCCATCAACTCATCCCTATAATAGGTCGGAATCCACTTATGCCTCAAATTATACATATCTGAAAGCCATTTGTGACTCTTCAAATCGAAATCAACTAACAAACGCTCCCACAAATACTCAAACTCTTCAGGCTCTATTCTATCAGCCCAAACAATATCCGATATTCTTCTTTTAAAAGTATGATCTTTAGCTAACACGGGACCACCTACAAAATCAAGATCAATTTTAATGATGAATGTAACTCATTGATGAACATTATTTTATAAAACTAAATGATAAAGAAAAAGTTGATGGACAAAAGCTAACTGATGAACATAAGTAACTAATAAGCAAAATCAGAGGAACATACCTTTGATGTCAACTTCTACATGATATGCCACATGCATAATCTGTGACGAGATAAAGGGAATATGGTATCTATTGCAACTTTCATTGATCCATCTTGATCAGTCACAATAACCTTTGGTGCTCGAACAAACGCTCTTTACAACATTGAAGCAGCCAAATGTAAGATTCTTTCGTTTATGATGACAATAAGGCAGCTCCAAATGTAACACAATGATTGTGATTGTCGATCCCAGTGAATGGTACAAAAACCATTTTGTACCTATCAAAAATAAATGATAAACATTATTATATAACCGATGAACCATTATAATACAACTGATGAACAATTTACATTATTATATAATAGATGAACCATTTACATTCAGTACATCATTTCAAATAGCATCAGCTTATAACAACCAAATACATCAGCTTTAAAAATCTTGTTTAAATGTTTCTAGCTTGAAGTGTTTCCCCAGAAATGGACGGTGGTGACTGTGAGCAGGTTTTGAATCTCATTGATCATCTCAAACACACATAAACTGACAGAACAAGATGATGGGCAACGCGAATTAACTTTTATACTGATGAACATCATCTTGTTGTGACGAAGTTTATGTGTGTTTGAGATGATCAATTAGTTTCAAAAGATACTGACACTCACCCATCATCCATTCCGTGGAAACACTTCAAGCTAGAAACATGACCTATTTACATTCATTTCATCAGTATTTAAAGATAACAAAGAGATAAATAGATAAGATGGGTAGAGTAGATAAAAAACATAGATAGGTGGATTTTCTGATAAAGAGATAAGCTAGATGTTAGTAATTGAAGATAAGACAAGATTCTGTGAGGTAACAAGTCACATGAACTGTTACAGTCATCTTGAGTTTTGAAAAAAAAACACATAAACAAAAGCTAAAAAAAAACTATGATCACAAAACCTATTATAACATAACCATTATTATATAACTGATGAACCATTTACATTCACTACATTATGAAAAAACTTGTTACTTAACAAAAAATGTTCATCATTGAAAAGGAAAACATATAATGAAAAAATATAAAAATAAACTTACTTATTCGCTCGAATGTAGCATCAAATGACATAACATCGCCAAATGCATAATAGTTCCTTTTTCATATTCATCACCTTTAAAAGATTCACAAAGCGTTATTCTTACCGTTTCATACTCAAATGAAAATTAGAAGAAAATATTTCTTGCTCATCAAGATCTCAACTAACATCTGTGTCATTCTTACCAATGAAATCAAGCACATCTCTCATATAATTTTTACAATCAACCGAACTAGCCCCAATAAACTCATAGTCCCCGTAAATCTGCCTAAGTAAATTGAAACCCTTCACTGGATCAAGATTTACGTGTGACGCTTGATATAGAAAAACTTGCAGAGTATCCTCCTCACTAACTAGGCTGTGATTATGACCTTCAACAAATTCATAACACCAATATCCTCTTCCTTCAATATACTTCACACGAAAACAAATTTTACAATCAAGACGCTTAGACGGATATTTCCTAGTATTAGATTTTGCTCCTACTTTCGTAGTGGATTTGTACCTTCTTACTACAAACAAAATACTTCAAATCTAGATTTTTTCCTTATTCTTCTTAGATATATACTGTTGACCTAAACGGACCTTAAAACCAGTTTTTTTTTGGCATAAGCTTTGTAATACTCATAAACCTGCTCCAGAGAATGATACATCATACCATAAGATGACTTCTCACCAACAGGAATATCAGGAACCCATAACTTCTGACCCGCCTCCTCAGAAACAATACCAACAGAATATGGAACAGATTCATAATCATTATCTATAAAAAAAATATAGAACATATTCATAATCATCTAATTTATTGATGAAGAATAACTGATGAACCAAAACACATAACATAGTACAAAAAAACTGATGAACAAAAACACATAGCACATGACAAATAATTGATGAACCAAAAATACAGGACAATAACTGATGAACCAAAAACACATAAAACAAGAAAATAATTGATGAAGCAAAACACATACAGGACAATAATCGATGAACCAAAACACATAACACAGACAAAAAAGCGATGAACCAAAAACACATAATGAGGGCAATAATCGATGAACCAAAAAACATAATCTGAGGGACAATACCGATGAACCAAAACACATAACACAGACAATAATTGATGAAGCAAAACACATACGTGGACGGAGAAAATCCCCAAATTAAACACATGAGTATCAGTTTGAGCTATTAGAAACCGATTGACGATGAAAATCCCCAAATTTAAACGGTTAAAAACTCTAATTCTCTTCCAATTAGCCGATTGAACGGTTAAAACCCTAATTTCTTCCAATTAACCGATTGAATGATAAAACCATAATTTCTTCCAATTAAACGATTCAATGGTTAAAAGCCTAAATTTTTTCCGATTAACCGATCATACGGTTATAAAACCTAATTTCTTCCAATTAAGCGATCGATGCCTAATTCAAGCCGATATGAACAATTAACGATTCAACTAAACGAATATTAATTGAGAGCCAAAAAACCCTAAATTTGCAAAATATGAACAAATGTAAGAATGAAAAAAATATGAAATTGAATGAATGAATGAATTGAATGGACATCATTGTGTAAATTTCGTTTATATATGGCCGGAAAAAATGATAGAAATCTAACGGAAAATAGAAAGAATATTAGATAAGAGAAAGAAGATTAGAAAAGAGAAAGAAGAAAGAGGGAAAGAGGCGGGAGAGGGTAAAATACATATATGTCCTTGGGGGGAAAATGAGGGGGACACGTGACATCATCACAACACTTTTTAGACTTTTTAATTTTAACCCACTTTTTAAAAGATCCGATAACTTGTTATGTTTAGTCTACACCTTATCACGTAAAAAAAAAAAAAAAAAAAAAAAAAAAAAAGATGCTATAAGTGTTGGGGCCGTACTTTTGGGTCGACAACTGGGCGGTAGCTCAAAAGGGCAACCAATCAGAACCGAATCCATCACAAATTAGTATATATAGTAAAGTAATATAAAACACAAATTATAAGAAACCGCTTTCGAATCGAATCAAATTTCATTATCTCCATCACAAATATATAAACCCTAAAAATATACGGATCCTCGATTCGTAATCGAATCGCTGTGACAACGAAAAAAAGTACAAACTTTATTACGATTCCAATAAAAAGTAAGCAATTCATTTATTTACTTATTTATTATTCACTGTTAGTTAAAATTTGGTTAATTAGTACTTATTTGTTTACTTTTAGGAAGAAGAAGTTACCGAGATCAGTTGATTTATCGGATGTTATTGATTTTAAGGCGATTTCGGAGTCGTTTTATCGAAACGAGGAGCTTCCGGTTGGTGTTTCCAAAGCTCAATGTCCCTTGGATAAGCTGGTTTTCTGTTTAGACACTTGTCCTGGTATGGATGTTGTTCTAATTCTGTGCCGTATTTAAACTACTTAGCTTAAGAAAATGTGAGGGTTTTTTATAATCTTACCGAAACAAAGATAGTTTCAATTAAAAAAGAGTTTTACAATAGATCTTGGTGTACTAGATTAGAGATTTAGGGGTCTTTGTTTTAGCTTTTCTATAGGGTTTATGAGCTTATGTAGCAAAAATAAGCTCATCAAAGTGTTTGGATAAGTTTGTAAGCTTTAAGAGCTTATTTAAGGGTGTTTTGAACTTTTGATAACCCCATTTTTTTGGATTATAGTTTATAACTTTTAAGCATTTTATCCACCTTTTATCGTAATTGTAAGCTAATCCAAATATCCAACGCCGCCTTATGAGCTTATCTGTCATAAGCCATAAGTCGCTTATTGAACACAACCTTAGGCTCTAAAAATAAGCTTACACACAAACACCACGTTATAAGCTCTTCTAGATAAGCAGCTTCACCATGGCTTTCCAAAACATCTTATTTGTGCGGATAAGTCGTTTAGATGCACAAAATTTACTTGTATTTCCACAAGGCAAGAATCTCCTAAGCTGTTATATAAGCATTAAGCAAACACTCACTGAAAAAGATGACCAACACTTCATGAAGAGAGCGGGAAGAGGGGTAAAGTTGTAAATATACAATGAGCAATTTAGGAAGCTAAAAAGCTAGTGTCGAGGATCAAAGCCAACTCATATAAGCTAATAAGCTCTAGTTGCACAACTCCATCCAAACACTCGAAACAACTAGTGCTCCTTTTTGGTCTTATTTATCATGTTTTATTTACACCGTTTTTCCCCGAAAGGCAACTATATATTAATAAATACGAACTACTGGCAAGATGCTACGGCTTACATGGACACTAAACATCAACTCGCCCCAGAAACTACCCACAAACGCATAAACTACTATGACCCTCAAACTAACGACTCTCAGTCTACTACGACACTCAAAACTAATCTGATAAAAAGTTTTAAATGAGCTCAAAATAGATATGAGGGTGTTTGGGATTGCTTATTTTTTCAGCTTCTCCGCTTCTACGCTTTTTTATTAAGCAGAATATCCATCCAGACACTACCTGCTTTTGAGAAAATAAGCAAATCCAAACACTTGTTCCAAGAGTACTTCTTTTATAAGTACTTATTTTTAACCAGAAGCACAAGCAAAAAAAAATAAGCAATTCCAAACACCTACATAGTATGAGCCGAACTCAAGCCAACCTTAATTCTTTACTGATGCATCGTAAAAACAAGCCGAGGTCGAGCCGAGCCCGAGCCTGTATAATATACCACGAGCTCAATCTTAAAAAACAAGGATTGTACTAAGCCGAGTTCGAGCTCTGGCTGGCTTGGCTTGGCTCGTTTCCACTCCTATTGGTAACACAATAATTAAGAATTGGGGGGGGGGGGTAGCGTTTGTAGTGGGCTTGTTAGCTTATTTAGCAAAAATATGCTCATATTACTGTTTAGATTTTGGAAAAGCTTATGAGCTTGATTAATGGGTGTTGTAATAAGATCCTTTATTTGTGGTTTATGGTAAAACTTGGGCTTATTCATTAACTTATGAAAATAAACTTATGATAATAAGCTTAGACAAACACTCCAAAATAAGCTTAGACAAATTTGACATTGAAATGCTAAATGACGAAAATGTATAGCTTGCATATTGTTATGGTAAAAAAACATGCTAAGTTATGAATATGCCCTCTAAGTTATTGACAGATTGATAGTCTTGGTTTACTTTCCAAAATAGTAAAAGTAACCAACTCTGTTTTAGTCTTTGTGAAAGAAAGTATAGGCTATTTTGCATTGAAACGCTTTTTGCTGGATTTGGTATAAACGGATCTGGATGCATACTTATGTGACCTATAAAGTAGTTTCAGTATTTTCAAGATATGGGTGGTTTCCAAAAAATTGGGTGATATGGACATATGTTGTTACTTGTTAAAGTTATAGCTAGACAGAAACTACAGTTACCAAAAATGAATTTGTTGCACACACTTCTTTTTAGAATCATTGACAATGATCCGTTTGTCATATTATCTCGAGTGCAGGTTTCTATTTCATTCTGCTTTTACTAAACCTGTGTCTTAAGCTCGAGTAGCTAAAAAATAACTAGACTTACTTAGACACTGGGTATATAGATACAACCATACAAGTAGAAAAATAAAATGGTAATATTATAGTTAATGATGTCAAGGACTTTTATTGTGCATACTTAACACCCACAAGGATCATGGATGTAGTATATGAAACTAAAAGACGGTAAATTAAGTTTGAGTACAACTATAAGAACCATTACTCTAAAATATATATAGATAGATGATACCCCAAAGTCTAAATCCAATCAAAGTTGGTGCGGTGCTTTGGTTAGAACTGGTGGAAATTCGACAATCATTTTGGAGGTAATATATATTTGCTGTGTGTTTATATTAAGCTCATATTATTATTTTTCTTTGTTTTTTGTTACGTATATTGCAATAATTTTCTGTGGCCTAAATATACCGTGGAAATCACCATTGATGGTGATAAACAGGATCCACAAGTTCAATTGATAAGCTTGTAAGCCAAAAAAAGTGAGTATGAGGTTCTCCAGCCCTGAAAATAGGCTAATACAACCACCCCTAGGTTTTGGGTCTCATAATAATGGGACTCTGCTACCCGGATCTCTGGCAAACACTTTCGTTGATTGTAATTTACTTATCCCAAAAATTAGTTGTTAGATAATATTTTGGTAGTTCATAGCTAATGTTTTGTGTGAGATTAATATCTAAATATCGCTTGTTGTTGATTAATTGTTGAGGGAACTAATTTGACCATATATAATTTCAGTATTTTACTAGTTTCAATGGAAGAAACAGCTATACAAAAAAAAGAAAAGTTTCATGGAAGAAAATTCGTCACAAGAAGAATAAAAGTTGTAGCGGAAAAGAAGTGCGTTATAAAGAGAGTTTCTATAAGAGAACTCTTTCTTACAAAAAAAAAGAAAAGTTTCAATGGAAGAAAATTTGGTCACAAGAAAACAAAAAGTCGAAGCGGAAAAGAAGTGTGTTATAGAAAGAGTTTCAATGGAAGAGAACTCTTCTCTTACCAAAAAAGAAAAGTTTCAACGGAAGAAAATTCGGTCACAAAAGAACAAAAGTTTTAGCGGAAAGAAAGTGCATTACAAAAGAGTTTCAATGGAAGAGAACTCTTGTTACCAAAAAGAAAATTTTCAATGGAAGAGATCATCCTCGAGGAAATAATTGAGCAAGTACTGTAAGATTGGACGTGAAGGATCTCATTAGATGCAAGAGTGTGTAAGTCATGGAAGTCTTTGATCTCACAAGCATAGTTTTATCAAAACTCATTTGAACTATTGTAACAACAAAGAATGATAATCCACATACAAGGATTGACCTGTGTTATTCTACCAACTCAACGCCCTAAACCTGGTCAAGAATACTATATTGTTGGTTTTTCAATTGGCCTCGTATATATCAATAGTTTTCATGGCAATGAATTTACAGTAGCCAATCCGTGGACTAGAGAAGAGAGAATGGTGCAAAAGCATCTAGCTTCCGATGAATCATGTTGGGGTTTTGGGTATGATTCAGTTACAAATGATTATAAGATTGTGTCTGGGGTCAAGGAAGGTAAGTATCAGACATCTTTTCACGTATTTTCTTTGAAATCAAATGTTTGGAAACATGTTGGCCACGTGAACTATACATGTTTCATTTTAATGAGCTTGCTACTTTATGCAATGGGGCACTTCACTGGCTTATGCATCGTGAAGGTCAAGAGAATTCATTCATTATTTATTTTGATATATCCAAGGAGGTATTTAAAGAAATTCCCCAACCTGATGATGCAAGGTATAATCCTAATAAAGAGGATATTACGAGCTTGTATATGACGGTGGGGATCAAGGATGAATGTCTTTGCATATGGCGTAATGATCTTGATGACCACCCTAATATGTGGATAATGCAGAAGTACAATGTAAAAGAGTCTTGGGTGACATTGGGGAGTAATTGCCAATGGAAGGTTGAATTTTTTCCGTCCATGGACGAAGACGAAGTGGAGAATGAAATTTCTGACATTAGGAGGTCGATCCATGATACATGGTTTTTAAAAAAGTGTATGTGTGTACCTACTACTACTATTATGGAGAGCCTTATATCTCCTCATCAAAGCGAGCAATGAATATGCAGGTTCTTACTAATAAATATTTGTTAATACCTTTGCTATTAATGTGATTCTTACTTGTAACATTATATTATTGTTTATCTCATTATATTATTGTTTATTTGTTAATACCTTTGTTGGAATCACTCCTAAACTAGAATTCAAGTGTTAGTAATTAATATGTAATAGTTAGCTTAATTATGGCTTTCATGTTAGTTATCATGCCAAGGCTTATGTAGAAAGCCCATGAGCCTTGGACCAAGCCCATAAGAAGGGAAGGTTGCTAGAAGTGTTGTCCTAGCTCCTTGCCCTGTAAATAATCCTTGTAAACCCTCACTTGAGGGTTGGTTGTTCATTTTATCATTTCACTCCTACGCATAACTTGTCTCATTCATACGTGTGTGTGTGTTAAGTGTTCAACCGATCATCTTATCTTTCTTTTTTACATATTGAGGCTTGTGTTACATAAATGGGAACCTAACAGTGGTATCATTTGCCATCTAGTTGGGTGAAACGGTTTGTTTTTGAAGTTTTCTTGTCTACACGTAAGTTTCACGTTTTTCACCTTTATCACGCAAAAAGCTTTCATTTTTTCACTTAAAAACTCAAGATTCTTGTACTTTTAAGGTTATTTGGTGTTAAAGTTTAAGTTTTTGGCAAAAAGTTTGAAACTTTACGTGTATTTCATTAATTTTGGGCTTGATTTCATTCGTGTACTTCTTTCTACGCGTAAGGTGAAAAAACGTTTTGGATCATCAAGTTTTAAACTTTCTTGTTATTTTGGTGATAATGAAGCTATTTCATCATAAAAATCAAGTTTCTTAACACCTTTGAGCATAAAATCGCTTTTGGTAAAATTTGGTACTTTCACTCGTAAGCAAACCCTAATCCTAAGCATAAGGTTTCCTTGGTTCGATCTTCAGTGTTCTTGAGTTTACTCGGTGTTTTCTTGCTTGGATAAGCCTCGAAACACTTCAACTTTGATATCTTTTACACTAGATAAGTGTAAAGGATTTTGGGTTAAAACCCTAGTTTTACGAGATAAGCATAAAAGCTACGAGTAAACATCTTACGCCTAAGCATTTTCACGATAAGCAAGTCTTACGCCTAAGAAAATATTACGATAAGGTTCTTACTTTAAGTCTTTGGTTTACGATAAGCTAAGGTTTCACCAAGTCTACGCGTAAGCTATTCTTACGCCAGAAGTCTCATTTTTACGCCGTAGGTGGTGTTTTACGCCGTAGCTTCTTTCTCACGCAGAAGCTCTTTCACGCATAAGCTCTTTCACGCGTAAGCTCCTTCTCACGAGTAAGGTACTAATCTACGATAAGCTGGTTTTCACGCTATGACTTCTTCAACAAACAAAGTTTCATTCGACTACAAAGATCTATCAACAACACAAGTATTTAAAAAAAAAAATCAAAGTTTACGCGAGATTCATTCGACTACAAAGTTTTTTGGCAGGAAAATTTGAGTAAAATTTAATTTTTAGGGGAGACTAAACATTCAATTTTTACACGAGATTCAAATTTTGGTTTAACTGTGAAAATTTTGGGTAAAAATTCAAAGTTTTGGGCCCAAATTCGAATTTTTTCGGTCAAATTTTGCGTCATAATTGTCAAAACTCAATTTTTTCCTTCAACCTTAGAATTGATTTTTATAGTGAATTTCAAATCTTGGGAGAGAAAATTTTTCAAAATTATTTTTGGAGGGAAAATTGAAATTCACTATATCGGCCTTCTGTGTGCTATTTCGACTTAGCACCTTTTCTCTTTGATTGTTCCGACTTCATCACAACAATCAAGGGGGAGAGAAAATGTATCAATCATCTCAGATGAATGAGATTGAGACACATTTGATGAATCGATGCATGGAACAGTTTAGATCACTTCACTCACACCTTAAGGTCCTCTCAAACAAAGAATTAGCAGGAACTCGTTCCGAGTATGGATTCAAACGAGCCTTTCCATCACTCTTTGAAATAGACTTTGATATCTTCACTGATACAATGTTTCACAACGTAAATCAACTTGAATTCCAACTCAACAATGATATTAACGAGAATGCGTCCACAACCGCCCTTAAAGTTCTTAAGGAACAATTTAAGCAGTTCATCGATTCACGATTCTGTTTGGATAATGACACAGAAATGTCAAATAAGTATTTCTTAGCGTTCACTCAAATGCAGACTCAATATTTCAAAGATATATTGCTCCAACACATGGAAGCTATTGAGAAAACAATCGCTGAAAGAGTACTTCACAGAAAAGTGCATGCCATAAGAGTAAATGAACAGAAGTTGCAGACTCAAGAAGAGGAAGTTAATGTGGTTAAAGTATTGGATGCTAATTTGGTTGTCACGATAAGCAAAGGGACGTAATCGTAAAAGGTGATGATAGCAAGCAGATCGGGGACTAAATTGATGATAATCGTGCGATATCATACCCAACTATGACACAGAGTCCAACTCTGATAATGAACAAATGGTTGAGGAAGATATCGTTCCCACCTATGACACAGAGCCCAACTGTTACAAAGAACATATGGTTGAGGTACAATCTACTGTTGATCATACTATGCCTGCAAATACGATACAACAAACTGAGCAACCTGAATTCAGAAATGAAGGAGAGGTTGACCAGTGTGTTGTACAATGTCCTGAAAACTGTCTTATGTCTGAACCCTTACTTGTTAACAACACAACTGAAACATCAAACCAAACTATTGAATCTGAAAACATTCTTCTCAAAAAGACCATTGCTCAATTTCAAAAAGATTTATCAAAACTTGAGGCTCATTGCATCTCTCTTGAACTTAAAATGCAAAACAAAATTTTAAACTCAGAGCCAAATAGTAAATCTTTGAATGAACAAAGTAATCGTGTGGATACATTAGTGAAAGAAAATGAGCATTTAAAGGCTCAAATTCAAGCAAAGGGGCTTGCACATGTTGCTTTACAAAACAAATTGAGAAGATTAACTGGCAAGAGGGTGGATACTAAGTTTACAAAACCAACAATCTTGAGGAAATCATCTCTTCAACCAATCAGAAACCATTCAGTAGTTAGACAACCAACTGCTTTTAAATCTGAACGTTCAAAATCTTCAAAACCACGGTTTGCCTCCCAAGTTGTTGAGAATAATCGTTTGACAAATCGAGTCACTCCACATTCTTGGCCTAAGAAAAATGCTTCTGTTTCTGTTAAACCTGTTTCTATTAAATCTGTTTTTGTTAAACCTCCACAAGTAGTTGCATCTGGCCCATCTAGGATTAGTTCGAACATAGTATCTAAACCGAGCATTAAAATTAAAAATCCATATGATTGAAATGACGCGTACAAGAACTATGATCTAGAAAAGGCTAGGAAAAGGGAACAACTCCAAAAAGATGGAATCTTAGGTTCACGACCTAGTGTGATGCCTTCTAGTGTGTTGCATAACACTGCTTGTAGTAGCAATCCAAAAGAAGTTTCAACATCCCCTAGATCTAACCTTAGATGGATACCAACAGGTAGAGTTTTCAAAACTGTTGGTCTTAGGTGGATTCCTACAGGAAAGATACTAAGTAATTGCACCAGAACAAGTGTGAAACCCTCTACATCCATCCCTGAGGTAGGAAAGGAAATCATCAAAATTGCATGTTCAGGTGTCAAGAAGATTATTGACACTACATCTTTATGCTTCTAACATCTGGAACCTAGTTTCACTTGGGGATCCATGTTTTTCTTTCTTGCCCCCCTTCTATTTTCTATACAGGTACAACAACTATGGCTTCTACTGCAATACAGCGTAGGACCCGTTTCTCACCGTCTAAAACTTAATGATCCATCAGCTGCACCATCATTGTACTTAATCGTCAAGAATTGGAAAGTTTGTTTGCTCCAATGTTCGAAGATTCTTTAGAAAGTTGTGCCTCAGATGTATCAAATGTTTCCGCTGCACAACCTGATCATATTCTAATTCTTGATACATCCTGAATCTACAACAACAACCGTTGTTGCAGCTGCACCTCCAATCGAATCTCCGATAACAGAAGATCAAACTGTTTCCAACAACAATGTCACAGCTGATGATCAACAGCAATGGCTTCTGAGCATAACAGCTTGGAACCCGGTCACAACCATTTAAACTTCCCTCAAACCCCATCATCAGCTGAACCAAGCCCCCATCTTACTCGTCAACAAATGGAAAAGCTCGTTGCTCCTCGCTTTGTGATGACATTGATGAGCGTGTTTAGGTGTATCCAATGTTTCACCGCTCAACCCGGTCATATTCCAATACCGACACACTGCTACAACAACTATCTTGTTGAAGAAGCACCACCGCTGACTCTACAACAACAGTTGAACAAACCGCATCCAACGACGAACCGGTGATGATGTTCTAAATAATGAAGTACCCCACCGCAGATTTTGATCCAAATGCATTCTTTAACCCGCTTGCTAATGAAAGCCGCCGCACCGATGTTGCGGAATCATCTACAAGCCATTTGAATCCTCCAAATCGCACAATGTATACCAACATCAACCTCTACACATCGTTGGACAAAAGACCATCCTCTTGAAAACATTATTGGTAACCCGAATCAACCAACAGTAACAGACAACGTCTTCACACAGATGGTGAACATTGCATTTATGCACTTACCGTCTCGCTAAACCGAACCTAAAACATTAAAGATGCAATGACAAAAGACAAATGGATTGAATCCATGCAAGAAGAACTCAATCGTTCAAACGTCTTGAAGTATGGAATCGGTTGAAAGACCAATGGGTCTACGTCATTGGTCTCAAATGGATTTGGAAAACAAATTGATGTCAAGGAACGAATCGTAAATAAGTCACGCCGGTGGCTAAGGGTTATAAACGGGAAGAGTATTGACTTTGAAGAATCATTCGCCCGGTTGCTCGCCTTGAGGTCGCTCGGATATTTCTAGCGTCGCGGCACACATGAACATCACGGTCTTTCGATGGACGTCAAAATTGCCTTTCCAAATGGGAAACCGAAGAAACGGTTTATGTCACCAACCGGAAGGATTCGTTGATCCCGAGTTCCCGAACCATGTCTACAAACCGAACAAAGCTCATGCGGACTCAAACAAGCTCCTCGGGCGTGGTACGATAAGTTATCATCCTTCCTCATTGCCAATAATTTCACCAAAGGTTCGGTCGACCCAACTCTTTTCATACAATATGACGGGGCACACATTTTAATTGTTCAAATTTACGTGGATGACATAATTTTTGGTTCAACACATAAAAAGTACTCAATCGCTTTTGCAAAACTAATGAAAAAACATTTTGAAATGTCCATGATGGGTGAACTTACGTTCTTTCTAGGACTGCAAGTTCATCAATCTCCCCGTGGTATTTTCTTGAGTAAGTCCAAATATGCCCTTGAACTTTTAAACAAATTTGGAATGCAAAACTGTGACACCTATGCCACACCAATGGAACATACCAAGAAACTTGACGCTGATTTACATGGGAAATTGGTGGACCCTACCAAATACCGAAGTATCATTGGGTCTCTCATGTATCTAACAGCTAGCAGGCCTGATATTGTTTTCATCGTATATCTTTGCTCCCGCTATCATCGAGACCAATCGAAACCCACTCTCCGAGGCTAAAAGAATCCTCCGATACATCAAGGAACCATTAACTTGGGATCCGTATCCGAAGGATTACGGTTTTGAACTAATAGCTTTTTCGCACGCTATTACAATTTCTTGGTGATAAACCGTGTCATGGCAATCAAGAAACATGATTGTACATCATTGTCATCAACCGGGCGTAATATGTAGCCATGTCGGTGTTGTGCTCAAGTCATTTGGATGAGAACACAACTCAAAGACTATGGTTACGATTTGATGTAATCCCGATGTATCGCGACAATTGGAGTGCTATTGCGATCTCGCAACTCGTTCAACATTTGAAATAAAACACATCGATCTTCGATATCATTTCATCAAGGAGCACGTGGAACATGGTACCGTTGAATTATACTTTGTGGTACCGAATACCAATCGGCGATCTTCTCACCAAAGCCTTAGCTCCCGCTAGGTTTAATGAGTTGGTCCACCGGATTGGTATGCGGTGTTTGACTCCGGAGGAACCGGATGAACTTTTAAAACATTCTTAAAACCAGTCAAACACCAAAACCTCTTTTGTAAATATTTTTCAAAAATAAAATACAAAATTATAAAATCTGATAAAACAACAAAAATATTCTTCTATCTTTCTTTTAACATGGCAAGTACAAATCTTCCGTCAACATTTTAATCTTTCAAAATTCAATATTTTATCAGTCAAGTGTTGAGGGGGAGAAAGCAAATATTTTTTGGTTTCATAAAACCTTGTACTTGCATGTTACCTCATCCCGATTGTTTCTTTGATAATGGTGGTCACATTTCTAGTTTACTGACACTTCCCAGACTCAAATTTATAAAATTTCATTATTTCTTAAGTCGAGGGGGAGTGTCGTCAAGTTTCTTTCCAAATATCTTTCGTTTGGTAACCAAAATGGAAGTTATGGGCGTTGGATGTAAATGGTTAAGGTGGAGGGACTGAATGTGTCAAAAGTTCTAAGTATTTTTTAACAAAATACTCCACCTAACTCTCATAATCACATTTACTCATCTCATTTATTATCCAACAACCAAAACCTACGCCTTAGATTCAACCCTCAAAACCGGACTTTTGATCATCAATTTGTAAGTGGAAAAACGTTCTTTGTAATTATCTAAGCATAGGTTTTGAATCGTTTTGAAAACCAACGGCTAGATTTTAATCTAGGAGTGATTTTGTGTTCTACGCATAAGTGTATGAACACATAATCATGTTTGAGTGTTTTTGGTTAAAATGGTAGTGTCAAAACGTTTATCTAATCACATTGATACCATTTCTATCATCAAAACTCACCCAGAAACACAAATTGAATGATTTTGAAAATTAGGGTTTTATGCGTGAATTGGGTATTTTCATGTGTGAGTGTTTCTGGTTAATTAGTTGGTTGAAATATGTTGTTTGTATGTTGAATTGCTTATGTCCATGCTTAAAACTTACCCAGAAACATCAATTGTGTGAGAATCAAAGTTTAGGGTTTAAGTTCATACGTTTTGGGTACTTTTGATTCATAGCGTGTTTAATGTTAAAACTTGTACATAACATCTCATTAGGCCTCTAAGATATCCCAGAAACGTTTTGGTGTTAATCCTATGGTTAGAACTCTTACTCGTAGGAATTGAACTTTAGGGTTTAATGTTTACGCGTAAATGATATTCTACGCATAACTACTTAACTGAGTATTCATGTTTAGAACTGAAAAAGGATTGAATGTATGTGTTAATATTGGTGATATGATGAATTTATTTCAGGTTATCATGCGTGAAATTCAGAATCAAGGTTAATTGAACATCTACGCATAAGGATCACCTTACGCGTAGAATGTTATCGCGAAGAGAAATTTTACGCGAACCTTTACGCGTAAGGTTCTACAATGGGGACTACGTATCCCGTGAAGGATATGCGTAAACAAGAACCTCCACGCATAAGGTTCACTCTTACGAGTAAGCCTTACGCGTAGGTTCCATATACGCCACGCGTAAGCTTTATGCCTAAGGCCCTCTTTTACTACGCGTAATATTTCTTACGCGTGAAGTCAAGATCCCACGATAAGCTTATGCTTACACGTATAACCACTCTGTTTACGCATAAGCTTGCAAAACCCACGCCTAAGCCTAGTTTTAACCAAAATTATGAATTGTTACGCGTGCAAACTTGTAAATAAATAAATCATAACGCCACGAAACCAAAATGTCACTAATAAGCTTAAATGTTTAATAAGTTGTGAAAAATAAGTGAAAACTTAGACTTTAAAACTCAAAGTTAATCTACTCACGAAACTTATCACGACGTCTTTGGACTATTGGACTAACAAGTGACATTGGACTCGTAACAATCATCGACATATCACATTCAATAAATAGACAATAAAATCAACTGTTGACTAACGTAATGTCTTTCGACATGTTGGTTCTTTTGGCTAAATATCTTTCAGATCACGACATGGATGCTCAAATGCAAAATGTGGAAGCACCAAATGTTCTCATTGTTGAAGATATCTTCCCTCATGGTTACCCAATGAAGATCGGAAAGAACAACCTCAAAGTTGATTTTGATAACTTCTATTGTTCTGAGTCTTTGTGTCAGATTGCGGTGGATATTCTGAAGACTCACCCTTATCAGAACATGCTCACTAACTCTGCTACTGTACTGGAGATCTACATTCACCAATTATGGCATACAATGCAAAAGGTCAAAGGTCAAAATGTTGTGACGGTGACGCTCAACAACAAACAAGTCACCATCACACACCGCAGATTTGAGGGTTATTCTTCTTATTCCGCCATCGAACCTCATCAATACAATGCCACTCCAAGCGAAGAGGTCGTTCTCAAGTTCATGGTCGACATCGGTTATGATGAAGCTACCGGGGTGATCACAAAGCACTCATATGTGGATCTCAAGAACATTCCCCAGCCATGGAGAACCCTCTACATTATGATTGCAAAATCCGTTTCTGGACGTGATAGTGGTCATGAGCATCCCAAGCTCATGGAACTACAAATATTTTGGGCTTTGGTCAACATGAAAGACATAGAAGTTGAAGCTCTGATATGGGATGACATGATGACTTACCTTAAAAAGCTTGGCACCAAAATACCGTATATCAGATACACCAAACTGTTGATCCAAAGAGCTCTAGGGTATAATCCTGATATTCCCTTGAGACTTGATGACCCAAATCAACTCTCCGTGTTGTATGAGCCCACACTCACCGCCGTTAAGGACTCAACAACGAAGAAACAAGGTGCGGTGTTGCGGATCATCTTCTTTCGATGACATCAAAGGACTTTTTCGTACAAACGATATCGGTAGCGATTGATGAAGGCAAAGTAGGTTTCCTTGATGAAAAGTCCTCTGGTACACCTACTAGGAGAACCGGGAGAGGCAGGCAGAAGCATTACGAGAGCGAGAGTCGAGAAAGTTTCCCAAGAGGTCTCATACTCTCAAAGGAAAATTCCATCTAAAAAGCCATCCCTATTCCCAAGCACGAACCGCAACAAAAGCTAGTGGATGAAAGCTCTGAGGATACTGAATCAGACGAAGAGGTCATCTACTCTGAAACTCCAATCGATGACACTCAAACAATAGTAAAACCTCCCTGTCCAAAAGTTGATAAAGGTAAAGGGAAAACTCCAGTGCCTGTGCAAGAAGAGGAAAGCTCGGAAGAAGAACCACTAGACGAAGAAAGAGACTATCAAAAGAAGTTGAAGAACCTCAGACTCAAACATCTTGCCAAAGAATTCGAACTGCAACAAACTCGTGGCCCCGGAGGATCAAGTGGTGGTGCACAATCTACACCAGTTTCTGATGCGGTTAATCAACCCGATAAGGGAACTGGTACCACCACCCACGAACAACAACAAAGGCAGCTTAAGAATTCTATCAACTACGACTTTGAGGAACCGGACATGGAGAAGGCGAGAAAACTCTGGTGAAGATGCTAAGGTGATGAAGCGGCTAAGTCCGAAATGATGAAGATATTGATTATGATGATTTTCTTCTAGACATTCCAACTCGCTCCAAGGAACCAACTTCGAGCCACCTAAGGACCATGAGCCACCTCACGTCTCCTCATCATCAGACTCGTCTTCTCACTCTTCACCTCCACCATCCAAAGGCACAACCAGAACCACATCCAAGTCAGTGAAGAAACCAACCGACTCTTGGATATCCCGGGCTAAGACAAAGATTGTCAAGGCTATCAAGCAAGTCAGGAAGAAAGACGTGACCAACAAAAAGCTGAATCAACTCGCTGACAGTATCAATCTTCTTCATGACGAGATAGACAAGATGTCAAGTGAAAGGGAGTATGTCCAGAAGTTTATGAAAGGTGATCTTCAAAGGGAAATGAACGAGATGATTAAGGGATATACTCGCAAGTTCCTTCTCGACACCGTTCCTGGCGTGACAAGAGAAATGTTCAACAGACAACTCTATCCGAATCTCATGCAATTAGCTAAGCAAACTATAAGATCAACACCTCTAACCGTAACAATCAATCCAAGTGATCCTATAGTATTCTCCGATGCTGAATTGGTTTCCAGGCTGGTAACACAAATGTCAAAACGATTTGCAACATTTACTTCCGACGAAGGTAAACTGTTTGAAGCATTGCCGAATACCAACTCAAAACGAGATGCAGAGTAGAAATTTCGAAGGCCTAAGCGCCCAAGAGACGATGGGGATAAGGATAAGGATAAGGATAAGGAGCCTAAGCGTCCAAATAAGTCTGGTGAACCCTCCTCTTTGCCACCACCACCCCCAAAGGACTCCAACACAAAGACGATCCCCTCCACGCTCTCCTGCTGATAAACCTCAGGACTCTGAGTTACCACCATCCACAGAGAAAACCGGTGATCACTTCGAATACACTGGTGGTGACGATGAGGAGTTCCATGAGCCCCAACAACAACCCACCTCTCCCGCCACAACAAAGAAACCAGGATCCTCATCAAAGCCAAAGAAGAAGAAGAAGACAAAGACCAATGTTGTCTCATGGCTAGACGAAGATGACACCGCTGAATATGACTGGTTTTCTACACTTGTTGATGCTACTCCCTCACTACCTGAAGGTCAAGAAATGGTATATGGTCGAACATTGGAGCATGCTAAGTTACTTCAAGGAACGTTTCGGGTGAAGAAGATGACTAAAGCAGAGTTGAGACGCATCAAGAATGAAGCTTTTCAATTGCTCAAAGACAGCTTTGAAAGTGCTAATGAAGTTGAATACCATATTGAAAACATAGCACGAGCCATGTCTAACAACATCGATTGGCTCAACCCTGAAGCTAACATTGACTTCACACGAAAAGACAAAGCTCCATACTACATTGACTGGACAAGACCTCTACCTACAATTGCCAACCGGATCAACCTAAGATTCCATTCCGCTACTTCTTCAACAATGACTCGAATTTCTTCTACGGTAGCGATGTGTCAACGAAATACGCCACATCACTTACACTTCCGTTCCCGGCAGCAATTTACTCCAACTGCATAGCCATCGAGGAAAAAGCTACTCACATGTTTGCCAACAGCGTGGAAAAGTATGATCTTGATGCAATGTATGGGATTAACCATTGGCCGGAACGCCGAAGAATCTACTACAAAAGCTGTCAGGTTCAAAAGTCTAAACACGAAGTGTATAGTGAAAAACAGAGCGTTGCTATTAGGCATGTCTCTCTTTCATCAAAATGGGATTACACATTCCTCAAGAACATTGTGGTCAAACGACAAGACGAAAAGGACTATGAATTCTGTGAAGCGGATTTTTCGAGACTGTCGTTAAATGACATTAAAGATATGTATCTCGCTAAGGTGCAAGGTCGAATGCGACACTTCTCCACAATTATCCAACGCGAATACATCAAGTCACTACTGATCTACATCAGAAGCATTGTCATCCAAGAATGTGTAGAAGACATTCAGCTTGCCGTGGAATCGTATCAGACACGTGTTAACCTCACAAAACCACAGCTTGACATTCCCGACATAAACCACCTTCCTTAGTACACCCTAATCAGCAGACCATTTGGAGTAGTCTACCGTAGTGAACTACACCGAAATTGCTTAATGGCGTGTAACGAGCTTCATAAGTTTGGGGATCATACACTGAAGAAAGTCAGGGATGGGTTAGCTTATCGGTTAAAGGCGATACAACAAGGCATTGGGTCACCTAAGAGATGGAATTCTAAGGAGAAAAGGGATGTGAAGAGATCATCACGCGGATTGATGAAAGGTTGTTGAAGAAGGATCGCCTCGTAACTTTGGAGAGTTTCGTAGTGGTCGCCCCAGCATATCTCTCACAGCTATCAACGCCCGAACGCATTCCGGAGTTATTGTTGGTCTTCCGAATTCTCCTGGTAACCATTGATTTGTTTCATTCTCTTAACATTTGGATGTGTGATTTATTAATGACAATGGCTTGTGCACACATAACAGTGTACAACCCATACTTGTAATGAAAGGACCCTGTGGTACACTTCAGTGCCACAATCCTTATAAAAGGAGCGAAAGCTTCTTACTTTTGAGTAAAACTATCAAAACTTTCTTTTTCAAAGTTTTTCTCAAAAGAACAAGTACTTCCCCTTATGATTTTCAAAACCTCAAAAGTTAATATTACTTGTTGAGGGGGAGTATTTGATTACAAACTTTGTTCATAAGTTGTTCTTCATGGTAATCTTCCCGCAAAACTCGAAATGGACATATTCGATATCAAAATTTCGTCAAAAATAACATTTATATGCCATTTTTAGGGGGAGAAAAATTATGTGATAAGAAATATGCTGTGAATTGCTAATGAATCGTTGTGCTACAGACTTAACCAATGAATTGACGATATCTTAAATGTTAGTAACTCGAAAAGACTTGTCCGGGACGGGTAATAATTTCAAGCTAGTTCGCTAGTGATGTAAACGTGTCTCATGAAAGGACTTGTCCGAGTAGAATGTACCATTCGAGAAACTCTTGGTAGACATGAACTTTGTGGGTTTGACAATCTTCGAGGTTTGTCCACACCTTCAAGGTAGTTATTAGAGCTAGTTGTCACCTAAAACTAACAATGTAACTCTTTAACTATGCAACGAACCGTGTCTCGCGAGGATTGTCTATCTTGAGTTGATCAATTCAAAAGTCGCTCTTCTCTCACCGTGCGATTTTGTCAAAATACTTAAGCACGTGTGGAGGGGAGTATTATGCAAAATCTTTAACTCTCAAAAGTGGTATTAAATGCTTTTACTCATAACCACTTTGAGAGATTTTCATGAAAATGGTTTTATGGCAACATAGGTTAGTCATGGAGTTATAAGGTGACTAAGGTTAGGAATAACCGTCCTATGATCCGCCAGAGTCGGAGGATCTACCCAAGGACACCACCAATAGTTAGAATTAGAAGTCCTTAGGTATGATTATAAAAAGAAAATGAGAATCGGAGAAAGAAGGAGTTGAAGAATTAAAAGAAATGTAAAGAAAAGGGTGAAAAGAAATTGCCCTCCGTTATTCAACTTAGGGCGAGACGGGTTCAATTCATATACTCTTGGTTGTCACTTGATGACACCGTATTGAAGATCAAAGTCGTCATGGACCCGGTGACACATGCACTAAACCTTCTTAGCCACTCAAGTTTCTCTCAACGAAGCTTGTTTCATTCTCACAGGAACCCTACGTAAACTATCGGCTTTCTCTTGAGATTGCCGGTATTGAAGAAGGAGACCCTCTCCCTAGTCTCCGCTCGGGAAAACCAAAGCGCACTATTGAGTCTAGAGCCACGAGATTCATCAAAAGATATCATAGGTACACTTGACATTTTATCACTTGTCGTTCAACAATAAGGACGCAAGTGATACATTATCGAGTCCTTCGCGAGATCTTAGCAATCTATCGAGAACATTTATGAGAGGTTCACAATGTGATCCTCGGTGATTGAATGGAAACTCCGCCGGGGTCAACATCAAACAACCACGACAGCAGTCACGGTAACTCCGTGGATTACGCTTAGTGTGTCTCAAACGGTCTACGATCGTGAGGTGATGCTTGGTGTACCTCGTGGACTCATCCGAATCAGAGGTGTACTTGACATCGCGTTATCTCACTTATGGGACTCAGTTCAGAGCGACCTTTGTGAGAATTAGAGTTGTGTTTTCACACTATGCTATTAACACTCTCAAGTTCAAACTTGTAAGCGTTGGATTATTTCTAACCCATGTTTTTATGTTTTCTTCTTATGGATGCTTATGGTGGAAAAGATCGTGCGATTCTTCACATGCTCATACCAACAACATCACTAATGGAAGTTCTCTCAAAAGGCAACACAAAGTCAAAATGATTCTTCATCAAAGTCAAAGAATCTACAAAGTTTAAAGACTAAGAGAACTACATCGATCTTGAAATCCAACGTTAAAGAGTGTGTGAGCATGTTGGAGAAAGACGTGGAACTTTGGAGCAACAAAGCGGACGATGCGAACAACAACAACATACTATCACTTCCATCACAAAGAACAAAGATCAAAGAACAAAGAAAATGATGACGTCAAAGCGAGAATACTTCAAAGGAAACAATTTCTCTACACCGGGAGATTGTTCGAATCAAGGCACTTCTTCTCACAAGAAAGAAGAATGTCGGAAGACATCAAAGCTACTATTACATCAACACCTACAACGTTTATATCATCAATCACTAACACTTAGGGAGATTGTTGGAATCACTCCTAAACTAGAATTCAAGTGTTAGTAATTAATATGTAATAGTTAGCTTAATTATGGCTTTTATGTTAGTTATCATGCCAAGGCTTATGTAGAAAGCCCATGAGCCTTGGCCCAAGCCCATAAGCCTTGGCCCAAGCCCATAAGAAGGGAAGGTTGCTAGAAGTGTTGCCCTAGCTCCTTGCCCTATAAATAATCCTTGTAAACCATCACTTGAGGGTTGGTTGTTCATTTTATCATTTCACTCCTACGCATAACTTGTCTCATTCATACGTGTGTGTGTGTTAAGTGTTCAACCGATCATCTTATCTTTCTTTCTTACATATTGAGGCTTGTGTTACATAAATGAGAACCTAACAACCTTTACTATTAATGCGATTCTTACTTATAAATATTTTATCATTGATGATTAACAATCACATTTGAAAGGGCTAATAATTTTTATCGATGGGTATCTAATACTACTGCACTTAGCATTAAAATGGCTCTTGAGTTGATTTTTGTCTGTTTTAGTTTGATATACTCTTATTTAGTTAAACCGCAATACATCTTACATAAGACATCTCAAAATATATTTTAGATAATATTTGCGGTAGCTTATAGCTAATGTTTTTATGTGGGATTAATATCTAATTATGCGTTTGTTGTTGATTAATTGTTTAGGGCACTAATTTGACTATGTATAATTTCAGGCAGCTTACTAGTTTCAATGGAAGAAAACTGTCTTACAAAATACGAAAAGTTTCAATGCAAGAAAATTCGGTCACAAGAAAAATAAGAGTTTTAGCGGAAAGGAAGTGCATTACAAAAAGAATTTTCAATGGAAGATAACTCTTCTATTACAATAATAATAATTATTATAATAATAATAATTATAAATAAATAAATAAGTAAATAAAAAAACAAAAATTAGAAAATAATAAAAAAATAAAAATAAAATAAATAATCACAAGAGTTTATCATTAGATGCAAGAGTCTGTGTAAGTCATGTAAATCTTTGATCTCCCACCGTCATTTTATTAAAGCTTACCAGAACCGTTGTTTCAACAATAATGATAATGGACAAACAAGGATAGCCAAGTTGTTATTCCGTGTTACTCATATTATAAGCCTGATCAAAAGTACTACATTGTTGGTTCCGCAAATGGCCTCATATTGGCTATGTGAACTGTATATGTTATCCTCCTGGAGCTAGAGCTTGCTACTTTATGCAATGAGGCACTTCACCAGTGCATGTATCCTATAGGTAAAAAAAAGCCATTGATTATTTCTTCAGATTTATCCGAAGAGGTATTCAAAGAAATTCCCCAACGTGATGATGCAAGATATAATCCTAACAAAGAGGGAATTTCGAGCTCGTCATTGATGGTGGGGATTAAGGATGAATGTCTATGCATAGGGCGCCAGCGTAGTGATCTTGATGACCACCCTAATATATGGATAATGTAGAAATAAAATGTAAAAGAGTCTCGGGTAACACTGGGGAGTATTTGCCAATAGAAGTTTGAATTTCTTGGACATCCTTTCATCGACAAAGTGGAGAATGAAATTCCTGACAATGAAAGGTCGACTCATGATACATGGTTTTTAAGAAAGTTTTTGTGTGTACCTACTACTACTGTTATGCAGAGCCTTATATCTCTTCATCCAAGCAGGCGATGAGTATGCAGATGCGCCAACACAATACTATCATTGCATGTGATACTTGATCCCCTACACTAATCTCATAACTAATACTTTTATGTCTTTTGTGTGTTTCTTTTTTGGTGTTAAACGTTGATGGTGCAACTCGTATGTTTACATTGCATATTGCTTTGGTTTGTGTATGATATTTACATATTGTCAAATGATTCTAGATTGTTGAGCTTATTTTGATCAAAACAAATAAAATGTTGAACTTATTTTGTGTATCTTGTAGCCTATTGAGGCACAAACATAAACACATGAATTTGCTTATAAAGAAAAACATATTTAGACCTGACTTTTAAACTTGATAACTCTTCTTATTCAAGTAAGAATTGCAAGGAATTAAACCTCTATGTTGTGGAATTCATATAGAGGATACCAAACAATTACTATATACATATGAGGTTTTATATGGTTACAGCTGAAGTATATTACGAAAAGAATTTCATCCGATCATCATTCCTCATAGCACTATATAAAGCTAGAACCTGTATGCAATATAAACGTATACATGGTCATCGATATTTTCTACTCATAGAGAACCGGGGTAAGAAGTCCATTATACACAAAAAGCACGCAGTTTAGTCTACCTTCCCTAAGATGACCTTATATCCAAAATATTCGAATTTGCTTATATTTTAAACTAAAAGTGTTTGAAAGAGAAACTAAAAAGAAATGGATAAATAAATAGACATAGAGATAAACGACGTGAATAGGTCCTATGCTCATCGAGACATATTTCCCTCCTGATGACACTCTTTTCGTCACATGGTCCTGTTGTGAGTCATCATCACTTAAGAGTTTAATGGAAACGCGACACACGGGTCAACTATCTATGAAACTGGGACAAAAAACATTTAGGGTCAACCTAACCCGATATCTCTTTCAAACAGCAGCAAAATACCTGATATGACCTGTTACCCAACACACCCATTTAGCACATTTAGATAGAACTTATGAAGTATGAACTTGTGTTATCGTGTTCACCTATTTTTTATTTTTTATTTTTTTTAAGGTTAGCTAAACTGTACCTGTGGGACTGTATGTTGAATGACTGATTCCACAGCAAGAACCATACATTTTACAAAATCATCGCCTCCGATCCCAATCGGTGTAAACCTTCTAAAACTTGGGTATGTGTTTACCTGTCAAATAGATACATTACACCAGTTATTTACATAAATATACATCAAAAGCAACCATGTATGAGCTGTCTGTAAATCAAATTCAATAACTATCAACTGAAAAGTAAAATATGCACTCATTTAGAACTGTAGTGAAAAAAGTAGTAAAATCAGTACCTTATGATCAAGAGTGAGCCACTCACCAGTTGAACCATTTATCACCGTACTTCCAAAACCCATATTTGTAGTTTGTCCAACTTTAGCTTGGGTCTTTGAGGCGTCTGATTTATACTCAATAGTTAGTCTATGTTTTTAGTATCTCGCACCTAATACTATTTCACTTAGTAGCAATAACATGGCTCCTCAATGTTTACTCCACAAATATTATTGACTTTAGTCAGCATAATGCCAGCGCCGCCGAGATTTTTCTAATTTTTGAGTAATGTGTTTTATTTATTAGAAAACAAATAATTTAATCTTTGTTTTGTTTTATTTATGGTTATTAATTTTGTATTATACGATAAAAGAGCTTAAGAGAGCTTGCCCAAAGACCCCTCAGATCATGACACTCAATATACATGTAACATGTTCATCTATGACAATCAAGAATAGGAACAAAAACGGAATGCAAGGAACAACCTCATTGATATTAACTTAGCTAAGTCGAAACTAAGAACCTTTGTTGCGTAGATAAGTGTTTTAGTTCTTCTTTAAGAAACGCTTTGAACCATGTTTATTGTTGTAAGTGGGTGATAAGCAAAAGTTGGATACCTTAATGAAAAACATACATTTAATTTATCAAATCGGGGATGTTGCATTTCGTAGTTTTTTATGTGTGTGTGGGTGTCGTGTGTTTTTGGTGTGGATGTTGGGCCATAAATGCACCATCTCCTTCGTTTCTATATTAGTAAATCCCACCTTCAATGTTAACAACACGAAACCAACTAAACTTTCAATTTTATGTTCTCAAAAGCCCAATTCCATGTGCTTACTCATACAAATTTTAAAGGAAAAAATACATACCAATACCTTTTCATGCACACCTTTTTCTAGTTTCTCTCTTCGAATGAGCATACCACTGTTTGCGCCTAATCGATAGGCAACAAGTTGCTACCAAGCTCAAACCGTGATCTTCGATTCTCACCTATATATCATCATTGCAATTATTAAGAAACAAAAACTATTAATAACATTAAATTACAAATTTCTTACTCAAATATTAACAAAACAAAAGAAAACCCTTTAATTTTGTTCGAAATCGACACACACATAAAGAAAGGGTAAGTCATCAACTATGGCAAGTAACACCAACAACAAACATATCAACAAATATATTACTTTATCCCTTTACCCTTCCATCGTGATTTTATTTGTGTTGGCGGTGTAGTATTCTTGGTCAAAACCGGAACAAAAAAAAACTAAAAATTGTTATAGTTGCATTCATAGCGTAAAGAAAAACATGCTTCACATTAACCTCTATCTTATTAATTCTAGTTTCACTTCAAATTGCTTTATCTTCATGTACACACATGTCACCGTAACCACCTAGATGCTCTAGTTGCGTTTTGGCCTCACCTTTTTATGTACACACACGTCACGAACCACCTAGATGCTCTAGTTGCATTTTGGCCTCACCTTTTGCGGTTCTTTTAGGACTTGATGATTTAATTGATCGCGTAAGCGTGCCCCTTTATATCATCTGTATTAGCTAGTGTTTTCGAGCATCCATATATATCCTTACATCCCTAATCTGCAATTCGGAATGAAAACCTCGATAGAGTTTTCAAAATAATTAAACTCGTAGTTGTTAGACAATATGAAATTTTAACAACACGTACATGATCTTTAAGATCCATTATTTTCTCATCCTTATGTTTTAGTGATGCGTTTCCTTAAATGATGGTGGCAAGTCGACAACAAAGAATTATTACAATATACACTAAGTTCTAACAGAACATGTATGAGTTGGGTAATGGGTCAAATTTGGTTCAAAGTTGACACAAGTTCTTTTATGGTACAACTTCAGGTTGAAGGTGGACGGTGGAACCAGTTGATCCACAAACACATTTTGTTGTATAAATTTTTAATATTTCTTGTAAATAATTAATGCGTAATGACTAAAAAGCAATTTATTCACATCAATAATCGACGTCTTTGAATAAAATCGATTTAGGACGTAGCATGCAAGTAAAAATAGTATTTGTGTCACCTCCAACCCGCTCAACAGCTTAAATTGTATATTGTAATTTGTATCATTTGGCCTAATATGGTCAACAAAATCGTAACATAAATTAGTGTTTTGCTCATGATATATGTATCAAAGTCATAATTGAGAGTACGAAATTACTCTTACTCAAACACATGTTCTGAACTTTTAATATAAACACTTAGTTACCACGTACGTCATTCTTGCTTTAAAATTAATTCATCTATAGGAAAATTACTTGCTCTTCTTTAAAGGTTATGTAAAATTTTGGTATAATAATTTAACATATTGGTTTTGAGTTACACGGCATATTCTGCCCCGAATTCCGATACGTCTGCAAATTTCAAGCAAAAACTACAGACTTAACATCAATTTGAGGTGAAGATGACTGAATCGACGATGACCCACTTATGTTCATTAACGTCATTAGCTAAGTCATTTACATTGAAAGCTTCTTCCATTTTGCATTAACTCCAGCCTTCATATCCAACTAATTATAAAATTCGATGTATTAAGCAAACATTAACATTCAACATATCAAACAATTTTATCTTCAAATTAGAAAGATAAAAATATACCATCTCTACGGTTGTTTCGCCACATGTTTATCAAGAACCCTAATCAAAATCACAACACTTATTAAGCCACATTATGACATGAAAAGAACAATTATTTGTTTACTTCACAAAGATTTGAACTATTAAAACCAAGTTTCACAAATTTTTGAGTCATGTAAGTGTAATGGTTAATCTTTAGTATTACTATATTAATTATTAGGTGCGTCAATGGACTCATTCACTTAGCCCCTTTAACCGGTCAAGATATGAATCAAAAGAAACCCAATAGCTCCACTATCTACATCACAAATTCACAAATGACCGATGTAATAACATTCCCAAATGCCCAACATGGGTGACTAAATGACTACATAAATTAGGCAGTGTTACAAAACTTATAATTGTACTATTCCCGTCACCATTTTTTTAAACCCAAGTGCTACTTTTGAAAAAAAAAAAAAACTCTTACTTACAAACCACAGACCGTTCACGAAAATTGGAAGTGCAATTACTAATAAGTATTAAGTTCGACCTATTTACATCAAAATGGGTCGCTACGTGTTAATTTCTACTTCCAGTTGGTTGAAACATTGTTTTTTATATAGATAATTAGTGCAATGCATTCTTTAAAAGTTTAGAAGAAAAGTGTATGTGGATAAACCCTACCGGAAAATGACACATGATGCATTCCATCATAGAAAAGAGAATTAAAGAAACACATGGGAGTGTAGAGCAAGAAGGCAGCCCATTATTCTCCCCTGAAAACAATCGGTACCTTAATATTCTTAGGAGTAAAGGATGTAGACCTTTAACTTTTCTTGATTTTTTGCTATTAATTCAACCGCTCTACCTCAAAATGCTAATGTTTTTTATTTATTCACGTTACAATGGTACAGGGATTCTTGACGGGGGTTTTTAGGTGTGCTTATTAAAATTTCTTGTAAAGGGATAAGTTCAGAAAGGAATCACAAACAACCTCTTTATTAGCACTTCAATCCGCAATCCAAAACAGCTACTTTATAAGTAACAGTTTCAGCAAGCAATCCCAAACAACCCCTATTCCATTAAGCAATCCTAAACAACCCCTATACCATAGTGTAGAGAATTAAAACCACAAAAAACCAAAAGGGTTCAATCAAGTTACCAAAAAGAAAAAATTGGACTAAAAATATCACTTCATTAATGAGCAGAAACAACTCAGAATTCTTGCCAATTTTAACAGAAATATGACTAATATAACATGAAAAGTACCGCCTCCATAATGTTACCTCTTGCAATTCATAACTTTAATAATTACCAACTTTCGAAACTCCTCTCTCTTCTCCTCACTTCACACTCTAATATTTACTTCCTCATACTATAAAGTGTTTTTTTGTTGTACCTAATGTGCAAGGATGAGAAAGAATTTAGAGAGCCCACACAAAAAGTAAAACGAAGGAAAAGGGATTGAAGTGATGGCACCAATGATTAAGTATTTTGCGTTTGATATGAGAAGTTATAATCATATGCGGGTGAAAACAACATACCACAACTGTTTTTCTGATCCAGTGGCCATGATTAGATGAAATTTGATCCAATAGTCACTTAGATTAAGGACTTAGTACGATTTAGTTTCAAAACGTTACCTTAAGCCTTATCAGGAAGCCGTCGCCAGAAACCCTCATAAGAAACCCGTCATTAGAACTCGTCATCAGAAACCCGTCATTAGAAACTCGTCATGTGAAACCCCTCATCAAAACCCGTCATATGAAACCCTCAAAGGTTGCAACCAATACCAAATTTTGCAAAACAAACACGTGTGTTCTTTGTTGAATATGCTAGCTATCTGCGATTGTTTCGCTAAAGTCGCTGTCGCTTTGTTTTTGTTGATGCGGATTGAAGTTGTTTGCTGCTAATGTAGTTATTAGTTCAATTTGCTATATTGGTTTGCTACCCTAAAAACCACTTTGTTCATATTCTCCCAAGTTATATATAAACTCAGATCAAACAACGCCTCTCCATATCAGTTTTATAGCATTGAGCTTTTGATCAGCGAGCTTTTACACACTTGTGAAGCATTTTTGTACATATAGCTTTGATGAGTGAGATTTTACACACCTGTGTAAATATGAGGTTCAATACACGCTTTATCAAGATGTTTCGCCACATCAACTCTCGATCACAAATTAGTTTTATTATTATATATGCGATAAATCTTTTGTCGATAAAATGACAAAACGTGTTCAACTGATTGTCGACTCTCTTGCTTAAGTAAATATGAAAATACGAATCATTCTTTTGGTGTCTACATCTAAAACTATTTAAAATATTAAGAAAAAGGATCGATGATAATCAAGATATAAAGAGTTGTTACTCACTTGAGACATAGCAAGACCACTCTGACCACAAAGTAAAAGAGATTGAGATTAACTTCAAATTAAAAGACAACAAAAAATTACTAAAAAATTAACTCTTTTTCATAGTACCTGAGCAAGGCAGTACACGTGACTTCCTAAAGTTTGATCCCATGTGCAACATTTAAATCAAAGAGGATGCCGATGAATGCACAAAAAATAAACCCTAACTAATGGAGTATATAATATGGACGAAAGAGTATGTGTGTCTCAAACCAACCCAACCCGTACAAAAATGATCCCTTTCAATTCAACCCCATTTGATCCATTACCCAACCGACCCATCTTGTTCCAAGCTAGATGCAAATTCATATACAAAGCCAACAATCTCACCTTTGAGATCACTTCACTTTTTTGAATCTGGGACTCCGCGTGAATTAGCATCGTACCCATTCTAAATTTACAAAAATCAAAAGTAATTATCACATAAAATACATCTAATTAATCATACTGGATACAATGAAATCAAAATCCATAACTTGTAGAGAATAAGTAGTCGACGATAAACAAAATTTGTACCAAGCGAATAAGTAATCGATCTGATACAATGAAATTAAAAATCACAACTTACAACATGATCCGCAAGTTAAGTTTTGATCCTCCTCTATTTTCTTTCTCTTTAAGACCTTATTGTTGTTGTAAATCCAATTAAGCTAACATTCACTTGTATTGCAATCAACACATTAATAAAATAAACATTCACAAATTCACAACTTACCAAAAGAAAATTTCGTTATCTTCACCAGCTAGTATGCTAAAACTCTGAAAAGCAAGCATTCAAAAATGCCGTATAAAAGATACATATCATTAAATTGTCTATAAGCTACTTCAGATGTAAAACTATACACCGACCTCTTTTTTGATGATTTCAATGAAGTGGGTTGTTCATGTTGATGGTTTTCGATTTCTTTCACGGTGATATTGATGAATCTGGTTTTATTGAAAGAAAAATTATGTTGGGCAGTCGATTGTTTTGGTTTTCTTTTGTAAAATTTAACTTTAACCCCTGCACATTTGGTACTTTACTCCGCTTTTTTTAAGTTTATTTTTTTTTATATTTTTGACACATGTACTTTTTCACTTAATTTGCATAAGAAAACGAATTTTCATAATTTTTTTCTAAATCAAGAAATACACTTAGGGTTTTTTGTTAACCATATTAAAAATAAATAAATAATAATTTTAAAATATTACTAAATAAAGTATGAATTGATTTTTTGAAATGAAAAATTCATAATAGGGTTTTGTTTTATTATATAAAGATCAAATTCGTTATTGCATCGACTAAAGTCATTTGATTTCTTGGCGTAACCCTATTTATTTTGTAGTGATCAAATCTTGCAAGAACTTTTACACTTAAGTCTATTATGTCTCATCGACTCGGTAATTTTATTAAAACATTTTCTTGTAAATATTCATCAAACAAAATTGTAAACTTGGATACTTTGATTTAATAACATCTAGCAAATAAGACAATGAAGCCTAAAATATTTATCTTTTCTTGTGTCACTAATAAAAGAGCATGGTACACGGTTTGGCACGCAGTTGGGAAAAAAAGAGTAATGGCGCTATGGTAGTGCACCGCCATTGGCGCCGTATGCACACCGTTGGTCTTCTCGTGGGAGAAGTAGCGACCTTTGGTAATTTTTATTTTATTTTTATTTTTGTTTTGTGAGTGAGTGAGGTATTTTTGATTACGTGTTATAGGAATCACATGCACCAATAACAATTAAAGATGATGTTTTAATTAGGGTAAATTGCAATGGTCCCTAAAGTAACACAAATAAGCAAGGATCACACCAAGGGCGATTTTGTTGAAAAAAAAAAAAAAAACATTAATGTATACATTTTTGCAAAATAACCACTTGAAAGTCACTATTCACTAACTTTCGTTATTTTTCTCGTTAAGTACCTAAATCATTTGAGAGTAGTATTGTCATTTCATTGTTCCCGCCTAAATCATCATAACACCCACTGATTATCACTTAACCCAAAAACCCTATTGTTCAAAGTTCAAAGTTCAATTTCATTTTCTTCCCTAAATTTATCAAAAACGCTTAAGAATCAAATAAAAATTGAAAATGATGGCTCCTCCGTTTGGGAAAAACCGAGCGCGATCTTCCCCGATCTGTGATCTTGATAAACTTTACGATAAGTTTGGTTATTGTGAATTGTAATGATTTTTAGTTAAATATAATGTAAACAGAATGTACAATATGATTAGGAATTAGTACACATTAGGATGATTTTTTTGTTCTTAGGGTATGTGTTGATGTTTATTATTTCTACATAGAATCAAACCACAACTTGTTCTCGCTTAAACTCATCCACAGTGGAAAATTTACCTCACCACCAGGAAGGATGTATCGTTTTCTAGTTATAGATTGGTATATATGGTTGATTATGACCTGTTTTTGTTTGATGCGTATGATTCGTTGTTAGATGACCTAGGTGTCAAGAATGGTCGAATTTTATTGTCTCATTATAGGATACCAGGTGAGTCATTGGATGATAGGTTGTTACCTTTGATGGATGATGACGATTTTGTTAACCTGTTGAATTTGATTCCTACACATAGAGAAATCGAGGTTTATACTGAGGCTAAAGGCAAAAAATCCAAAATTATTGATGAAATACTAGAAGAGACTGCTATTGAAAATGTTGATGATTTTCAGAATGATACTCAAGCTTCAACAAGCAAACCTGATGGAAGCATTGTTACCATGTTGTTAAATGACATAGACACTCCTGCTGCTGAACAACATGTTAACGATAATGCTGGTGGAGAACAAGTCGAGCAACAGTCATCAATTATGGATGATGACTTGTTCCAACAATACACTCCTCTAGGTGTAGATGCTCTTGTTGAAGAAGACAAAGACTATACAGACATGGTAAATGAACTTCAATGAGGGAGTGAGGATGTTGTTTTAGAGCTTAACGTTAGATTTGTCGATGAAGAGGTTGTTGACAGAGAAGCGCCTATTTATCAGGAGAATCAACAACCGCAAGACTTGGATGTAAGTAATTTTGAAGAGGATGATGTGGGGACCCCAATTGAGCCACAGGTGGACATGAGTGGTTTTAATTTTGAACTTGATGTCCACATTGATAATAACACAAGCTTACCTGCTAGTTTGGCGGAGGATATGGATTCGCATGCTTCCTGTGACTTTGATGAATTTGATAGCGGTGAAGATACCCATGCTCCCAAAATTGCGAACATAAGAAAAAGAAGTTTGAAACAAATTAGGGAGGAGTACTAGGGAAAAGAAAATGTTAACAAGGTAACTTTTTTGTAAGAGAAAGATTTTTGACACCGAAGGAAATCAAAGAAAATGTGAGAATGTATACTTTAGAGTGCAGAAGAGATGTTAGGATTGAAAAGTGTGATCAAGGAAGGGTTAGAGCTTCTTGTTTTGGGACTGTTGTGGGTTATTGTAAGGGGAAACATGTAGAAAGTGATGGCAGAAATTCTTCTGCAATTTGTCAAACTAAGCCTTCCTGTTCACAGTCAAAGGGCAAGTTTGAGACTTCCAAAACCTATAAGAAAAAGGGCAAACCCATGTGCATGTGGTCCCTAAACGTCTCAAAAGTCGGTTATGAACCTACTTGGAGTGTGAAAACATTAAAAGATGAACATAAATGCCTCCAAACAAGAAAAATTAAATCAATGACTTTAAGATTCATCTCATCCGAGGTTGGTAAAATTCCTGTTAGCAACCCGAAAATCCCAACCACTGCACTGACGAGCAATTAAATAAAAAAATTTAGATCGACAACTCTGAAATAAAGGTATTCATAGCAAGAAATATTGCAATGTAATGAATTTTGGGTGACCATGAAGAACAATATACCAATCTTAGGGATTGGACGCTGGAATTGAAGGGGGGAAAATAAGGATACAACTGTAAAGATTCAAGTAGAATCAAATACTGATTCAACCCTGGATTCAAGGGTTTTCAGACGGTTGTATGTTTGTATTGGCGCATTGAATAAAGGTTACAGAGCAGGAAGAAGGGAAATACTAAGTTTGGATGAGGCTTTTATCAAAGGATCATATACTGTGATGCGCGTACGAAGAGCGTTCGGGGTCAAAGGAACTTCCTTTTCTTCGAGTAAGTTTTTCAACCACCTAGGCAGTGAACCTAATCGTTGTAGTGTAGTATTGGTTAAGCCTCGGGGATTGATATCGTTCTCTAGGGGAATAGGAATGCTAGCAAGAAATGTATGACGAGAAGGTGGGGGTTGAGGATGATTCTTTTTTATCTTTTTATTGGTTTTTTAGAAAGTTAAGGTAAAATCTCAGGGCAATTGGTTTGGGGGTGGTACTTCTACCGATTACTTCTACTTGTCTAATTATCTAATTTATATAATTATCTAAGGGTAGCTATGTCTATTTGATGTGTGCTCGTATGATGATTAAAAATGTGTTTACCTAGATACTATTACTCCCTAGTTATCTTTTATTGGTTGGTTGAATTGTCACACCTTATCTTAACGTGTTGTATTCCTAAGGTCGTAGGGTATGCGTAATCTCTAACTCTTTGAGGTTATCTCTCGGGTTTAGCATACGAAATCGGCTAGCCCTTAAGCTATTTCATTCATAAGCCTCACTTTCATAAAGCATACTCAAGCATTAAATGCAACGAATGATGCCTAGTTGCAATCCTAAGCCAATTTACAATTAAGATAAGAAACAACCTAACAATAATCAATAACTAGGTTTCATAGACCTAAGCAAACACACAAGAAATTTAGCTAGACATGGTAAACAAGCAAGCATACACACAATCAATTGAAGACATAATGATACTTTGGATTAAAATACTTATCTCGATGTGTAAAATAGGGCTTGGGACCCTAAGATACTGTCCAAATCGGACTACAAATTAAACGATTAGGTTTTTTTTTCTTTCAAAAGTCTACCTCTTTAAATGCAAAAAAAACTAATTCTATATATAGATTTACACTTGCGACGGCGTCACCTTTTGGATGGGACGTCGTCAGCTCGCCATCATTAGGATTTCGTCTTGGCCAAGTCATCGATGGGACGGTGTCACCTTAGAGTTGTGACGTCGTCAGTCTTCAGTAGGGACGTTATCTTGATTCTGGATCTGGGCCGTCTGAGATGAAAAGTCTGAGTGTAATACCCTAAATTTTTATAGCAATAAAAACTATTGTATTATACTTAGCTAATAGACTAAATTATGAGTTAAACCAAAGACTAAAGGTCTTGTTTGTAACATGAGAAGGTGAATGGGGTGATGTGCATAAACAAACAGAAATAAAGTAACAATATTTGAACCAAGTACATTTAAGCTACACAGGTGAGGTGATGACCAATCTGGCAGGTTTATATGTATGTAACACATGGGCAATAAGATTCGACAGTATGAAACTAAGAAAAATATTGCTTACGTAGTATGCTTGAATATCTTGAAAATCATAAAAATAAAACAAATAAAAGAAAAGTGTTGTTCCTCTTATTTGATAAGCTACCCAAAAACACAATTTAAAGGAATACCCCAAGTCCTAAGAATCACATACAGTAATGTTTTACGGGTACAGAAGTGAAGTAATTCACTACAACAAATTAGTCACTTGCTAACATTTTTTTCTTCGCACTTTTAAAACCGTGAACTTTTGTTTTAACATATTCACACTTATAAGTTTGCAAAAATTATTCACACTTAAAAGTGTGAGAAGTTGTTTTAAAATCATATTATTTCTAAATCTTCACCCTTAAAAGTGTGAACTTTTTTAAAAATCTTCACACTTACAAATGTGAAATTATTTGCTACACCCAATTGGTTCACATAAACTAAGTGTGAACTTTTCAACTTCACACATTATAAAGTGTGAACACGTGCCTTAATAAATGTGAAAAATTACCTATTTTGTTGTAGTGTAAATACCTTGTGACTTGATTACATACATTATGAAGTTAAGATTCCTTTAATCTAGTAAAAAAGGAACAAACTGAAACTAGAGCTTCAATCATAAAACAAAAAGAGAGTGACTAGGACCTATATAATAAACTATAGGATATTTAGGAGGTTGGCTATTAGCAATATTTTATTAAAACTAACTGGCATACTATGTATTTAAATAGGAATGACTATACAAGATTGGCTAAGCATTATCATAAAAATAAACTCAAGACCCTAACAAAAAAAATAGATACCTGTTGAGGATAATATGTTAAATTTCAAAAGATAGGAACGTGATTAAAATTACTCAAAGGGTGGGTGGTATTGGGCTGTTAGCATTTGACGGGATAATTACGAGAATTTTGGCCCAAAACGGTTTCTTAAATATACCGGTTTCCCTACGTATCGATAACAACATAAAATACACACAGAAAAACAATAAAACCCTAGACGTAATAAACGAGCATCGGTAGGAAGATACTGGAGTAGTGATTTTTGAGTTCCTGGTTCGAGTACCCATCGTCAAGTAAGGTAACATTCTCATTAAAATTGACTAGCATGCGAATTAGAATCGTAGAATACAGATAGTCGATTAATCGAGTTCTAATTGTCTTAGATAGATAGACCTTCTCAATGATATATGTGGATGGTGGGCGTTTAATACAGTTTCCATGCTTAGATGTGGCACTATGGTTAGTATTATAATAGAAACTGATGTCTTATGATTGGATATAATTTGAGTTGCGTTAATGATGATGGACTAAAGAGCAGTAGTAATAGAAGGGCTTATGGTTCAGGTATTTAGTTAGTAACTAATATACTCCTACTTGTAAAATTCTTATAAAAATCATTGCACATACTTTGGTGACAAGGAGTTATGTGCCAACATTACAAGTAGTTTTAAATGAGTAAAGAGTTAGATGGATTATTTAATTTATAAATAAAAAACGAATTCATAAACGGAATAAAAGAATGGTACTGGTATGACTATTATTTTAAAATGGATTCCACTTGCACCTTGTTTCGAATATGTGATTTGTAGATTGTAAGAGTAATATAACTTGCTTTTATAAAACGTTTCAGAAGGGTATGGGTACGTATTTGTTTCTTTGTATTTAGTATAATAAATGTAAATATGATTCTCCATGTTAGCGTTAGTATTGTTGATACAAATGTAAATTAAAGTTGAAAGTAATAATCAGTATTAAACCATTTGAACATTAGATTCATCATTATTTAGGCTATAATCGGATAATCAACCTCGAACGTGATCAATCAATTAGGACTCTTATAAAAGAATGTTGTATTAAACTTGTGAAAAATCTTAGTGAGATTTTATTGTAATTGTAGGAGACCGCCTTTAGTCTAAAGTGAACCTTTATTCCGAGCATTCTTAGAAAGAGTGCAGTGGTCTTAAAGTGTGGTCTTGAACGCCGCGTCTTAAACCGCTAGCGTCGGCAAGTTTTGAGTTTAGCGCAAAGCTGTTTGCATGGCATTTACAGGTATCCGTTAGGCAGAATTATTTTTATTTTTATTTTTATTTTTATAAAATTTAAAACAATATATCCTAAAATTACTTTATTCATAAAAAAACATTACAAGAAATAAAAAACAATAAACTTAAAAACATAACATAATTATTCTTGTGGATATTTTGCGGGATCCGTGCTTGTTGGGCCTCACGATTGACGCGTTCATCGGATCGGCGTCTTGTGCCGGGATTGACGTATGAGTTTTGTTGAGAAAGCGAAGGAAAGTAGTATCGTGGGTGTCCGGATTCGGATTCAAGACGAACCGATCATTTGGTTCGATGGATCGTTAAGCATTCGATTGATCCAAGGGTGTTGTTGGGATTCATTTTCTTGAAAAATATTGAAGTTGAGATGTATTTGAAGTGTGTGTGAAGTGGTATAAGTGATAAGGTTTATATAGGATTTGAAAGTGGGTAAAAGTGGTAAAAGAGGTCAAAAATCAAAACCCAAAACTATCCGTTTGGTTTTAAATGCACAGCATTATTTTTTTTTTTTTAAAAAAAAAAAAAAAAAAAAAAAAAACATTAGTTTTGGCGCGAGGCCTCTTGGCGTGACAGACAGCTAACGTTCTAAATCCAAACTCAGCGTCGCTACTAAACTCGTTGGCACCAAGTTTGGCACCACCGTACCTCCTGCTCTTAAGGTGAGTTTTCATGTGCTTTTAAATTGGGTTGCACTTTTATTCGAAGTACTATCATGCGATTTGTTTAAATGATTGTCATTTGCTACGTGTTTTGAGTGTTTGATAATATGTGAAAGTTGAGTGAATTGTTATATTTAAAATGTTGAGATATATAAATGTTGAATTGTGAATTGTGAATTGTGAATCGTGAATCGTGAAATATGAATTGTTGGAACCGTTGAACCGAACGGGTATAAATATGAATTGTTGGAACCGTTGAACCGAGCGGGTATGAATATGAATAGTTGAACCGTTGAACCGAATGGGTATATGTTGAATCGTTGGAACCGTTGAATCGAACGGAAATATAAATAGTTGGTATATGTTATAACGTGATATAAATTGAATTGTTGGTTTATATTGAGTTGTTGGTATTTGAATTGATTAAGAATATGCTATACTAAATAACACTTATATGAGATTTGAACAAATTGCATGATCGTTTTATAAGTTTGATTTTATATAAATTGTTTTGTACGCGAAAACCATGAATTCTCACTGGGCCTTTGGCTGACCCAAAACTCTTTTAAAATTTTCAACCCAGATGAGCTGCTTTTAGGAATCAAGAGTTTGATTGAGACAGAGTAAGAGTAGACGCTTCCGCTGATATAAGGTAAATAAGAGGGTTTAACGCTCCGAAAAGGTGGGGTGTTAGACTGAGTGACGCCCTTCTTCTTCACAACGTGACGCCATCGAGTTATACTGAACAAAAATTCCACCGAGCGATCGGTGCATGTTTTGATCAAGTCTTTATAGAGGACGACGCCGCTTTGATTGGGGCGCCGTCGAGTTCTGTTTTGAGCGACTTGAGTGGCGATCTTGACTTTGTCATTTTCTTCATATATTTGCTCCTTTTCGTCCAAATGTGCTTCATTCCAGCATTTTGCTTCCAAGAGACCTAAAAAGTGAAAAGGAACGAAATTAAGCATTAATGGATATAAAAGTGGTCGATTAAGGGCTTAAATGACTCCCTAAAAGCGTACGTTTTAAATCCTTATCATACTAGTCAAATCTTAAGTGCTGTTGGTGTGGATAACAATAATTGGGTGTATGCAGTTGGTTACGCGGTAGTTGAAGCTGAGTGCAAGAGTTCATGGTTATGGTTCCTTACCAATCTAGCAGATGACCTTGATTTGCAACCCAATTCAAGCTACACTTTCATCTTAGACAGACAAAAGGTTTAAACATGGTTTCCCTCTTTATTAGTTTTGTACATTATTCAATCGTCATTCATATATTATCTTATGTTTATTGTGACAGGGGATATTACCAGCCATTGCAAAACTGTTTCCTGCTGCTGAACACATATTCTGTGTGAGACACATGTATGACAATATGAAACAGTTATTCAGGGGACAAATTTACAAAGATCTTATTTGGAAGTGTGCTACAGCATCAACAGCGGTTCAATTTAATAGAATAATGGAGGAGCTCAAATAAGTTGACTCTAAAGCTTATGATTGGTTAATAGCATAATGTTTTTCATCAAGAAAAGAACTTTAGCAATAATCCATACCAACTACATTATCTTTTTAAAATATCAACAAGCAACTACAATGATCCCACTATTATGCTATAAACATCAAATTTGTATTAACATGATAAGGTCAATACAAACTAAGGATGACCTTATTTCTTGTAATGATGAAAACCCAAAAGATAACACACGACCTCCATACCAAACTAAACAAACTTAAATACAACGGAAAAAAGACCCAGCTTAAAACAAGAAACTTCTTGAGCTTCTTCAACTGCTCATCCTTCTCCCTCATCAACATCAACTGCTCCTCTAAATCTTCTTCAAGCTCATTCCTCGCCCTCAAGAGGCCAGGAATCACATCAACTACTCAACAACACATTGGTGGATCCGTCCATCCAACAAACCCACATGCCGGACAACAGTAGAACAGTCGGCCCGAATTCCTATTTGTCCAGCTTGTTTTAATTGTTGCGTGTTTGCCACAGTCACAAACGATGACCATGTTTTTACTCGAAAGTGTGTAAAAAAAGTTGTGTGGGAATGTGTGATGAAACGTTCACATTAAATTTGGGAACAAAACTCAGTTGCAAATTTATTTCTTAAAGCAACAGTGATATGACACGTGGACATATTAATCAGGAACAGTGAAATGACAATACTACCTTCAGTGACAAGGTATTTAACGAGAAAAAATAACAAAAGTTAATGAATAGTGACTTTCAATGGTTGTTTTGCAAAAAATGTAAACATTAATGTTTTTTTGCAACAAAAATCGTCTTGGTGTGATCCTTGCGTATTCATGTTACTTTAGGGACTAATTTGCAATTTACCATTTTAATTATTAGTGTGTTATCGGAAGACGCTGGGGTGACACAATATATGATCGTTAGTAGTATAGTGAACCAATCACTCAACTACTTTTTGCGTGCCAAGAATGCCAACAAAAAAAGAACCCGTTATTCCATAGGAAAGAGATCGGTGAAAAGAAAAACTAAAATAAAAGGAATAAAAGTATTCATAGCCACACAATTCAATTAAATGGGAAAATATTAAATGAAAATATATTTACTGTATGTGCATTAGGTGTAATTTTTCTTATTTTGTTTTTCTTTCCCATTCTATGCTAACTATATTCCAAGGTATATAGTATATACCCAATAATTTGTTTTCATTAATAACAAGTGACAATGAACCAACATGTAACATTAAAGTACATAACTAGTTAAACTGCCACTTAACAGATAAAGTCTTTAGATTGTAGACAAGGGTTTATGTCATGGTAATTGTTTTACCCTTTTAGTCCATCATTAATTCATTATATGCAACGTTTATTATTTTTATTTTTTATAATTCTTGGTTCTATTTTCAAGTACAGGGAGTGATGAATAAAGTTATGGGGTTAAATTTGGTAGTTTGGTTTTGTGTTTTGTTGAGCTTAGAAGAAGTGACATCACATGGAGAACATGCTTTTGCAAAGATTGGTATCTATCAAGTTACATTTGGTTTGACTGATGATGCATATGTCAAAGCTTCTCCTACTGTTCTAGGATCAAAGGTATGGAATATATTGCATCATTTGTGATTGCTTATTTGGTTGTTGGGTTTTTTTTAATACGCTGATTAGCAGTTTGGATGGTAGTTGCTTGTCTGCTTTTATTAGGGTGAATAAGCACTTGTTTGGTTATTTTCGGGTGAATAAGCACGTACTAATAAGCACTTCCCGTTAGTTGGTTGGTACCTGCTCATTTAAGTATGAATCCAGACACTCTAACAACTGTATATATGATTATTCTGTTCCATTAAAGCAGAAGCAAATCCCAACTCTACGTATTTTTAAAGTTGATTACTTGCTTCTGTTTATTTGAAAAAGAATAAGCAACCCCAAAAACATTGATATCTGATAAATGATCAACCATTTTGTGTTTCACCAGTTTCACTTGCTTTTTATGGTTTGAGGAGAAATGAAATTAGATAGTCCAAATAACTAGCATCTTTGTTTTCATATCGGTTTTGACGTTGAAAAGAGCAACTTTTTTGGGGATTTTGGATTGCCATATTTATTTCTTGCTAATCACCGTCACATGTCTTTGCTTGAAAGGTAGTAGATTGTATAATCTATAGATATAATAAGAACTTATGTTACTTCTTTTGTTTTCCTAGAACCAAAATTCCGAATGGGTGACAGTGTCTATTAGCAATCTGAACCCATCAATCGATGATTGGATTGGAGTATTCTCCCCTGCCAACTTCAGGTTCATATACTGCTAATTTTCCTGTTTTCTAGTTTATTCAAGCTACAAGAATTAGAACCCATTTAATTTACACCATTTCATTTCATTCTCCATTGTTGTGGTACTTTTTGTCTGTCTCATGGGTCGGCATGCCTATTCGTTCCATGTTATATAAAAGGACCCGAAATATTGCAATCTTTTTGTTTATATCTTTTGGCATTCGACACTTTCATTTCCTCTTACATGAATAGAAGCACTCACAACATAATGTTTGATTTTCTCAGTGATGACACCTGCTTCCCTGAAAATTCAAGATTTAGCCCTCCGTATTTGTGCTCTGCACCTATTAAGGTTTGTTTTCTTGAATATCTGAAATGGTGTTTGGATATGTGTTAAAAAAAAGTAATTATTGCGACTTTAAGAATCAGAATAATCAGTCTAAATGAACATCCAAACACCCCCTCTTAGTCGAAAGTTGGTTTTACATTTCTTGCTAATTGCTACAACTTAATTTGCAGTACCAATATGCAAATTACAGCAGTCCTGATTATAAAGTTACAGGAGAAGCATCATTAAAGCTTCAAATAATCAACCAAAGATCCGACTTCGCGTTTGCGTTGTTCACAGGAGGATTATCAACTGTATATTTTCTTCTTTTTCCCACTTATCTTCTCTTTGACTTTTTAAGGTGCAATTTGTGGACCAATTTTGCAATTTACAAAGTTTTGACTATATGTGGACAGCCAACTCTGGTGGCAGTATCAAATACAGTTACTTTTGTAAACCCGAATGCACCAAGTTACCCACGTTTAGCTCACGCGAAAACATGGGATCAAGTGAGTTTCACCTCTGTCATTGCTGATACTTGTTACTACATATTAGTTAATACATACATACACACTTGTAAGTTGTAACTATGGGCTAGACGGCATGTCATAGATTCTGCTCTACTAGAGGTTGCAATATAGACCCTAATACTTATATTTTGGTTGATTCGGGCTGTGTTAAACCTCTAGTGGGCCAGACAGGTCGAAAGGCGCGCAGTTTGTAATTTTATTCATAAACCATCATAATACATGTTATTAAAAAACGTAAGTTATAAAACAATATAGCTTGTATTCATATTTGACACGCAATTTCCTATTCAAGTTTACAAAAAGTTCCTTGTCAAACCGACCGGTTCTGACCCTTACAAAGATTACCCGTTTTAATGCGCTACCCAACTCGTGGGTAATAAGATTTTGAAATGAGTTTCAGATGACTGTAACGTGGACAAGTGGATATGGAATTAATGAAGCAGAGCCTTTAGTTGAATGGGGTCAAAGAGGTCGAGAACAGATGCTTTCTTCTGCTGGAACGTTAACTTTTGACCGTCACAGCATGTGTGGTGTGTAAGAGATAAATTTTATTTAGAAATATTTTGTTATGTTTGTAACAGATTGATCTGACTCGTACACATTATGAGGAAACAAGTCACTTATCATAGAATTCTTTAATGTTTTAAAGTTCTTTTAATATCTATAAGTGCATGTGTATGTGTATGCAGGTGCACCAGCAAGAACTGTGGGTTGGCGTGATCCCGGTTATATTCATACTAGCTTCTTGAAAGACTTATGGCCTAATCAAGTGTATGTTATACCTTATGCTAGAATAGATCTATATCAAACACCTTTGATTAACCTTGTTGATAGTCATATAATGGCTTATTGACAATATGTCTCAACTCTTACATGTCTTGTAACAATGAAAAATCTTGATCGTGTTTTTATAGGTATACATACAAGGTAGGGCACAAATTGCTAAATGGTTCCATCATCTGGAGCAAGACGTACCAGTTTAAATCATCTCCATATCCGGGTCAAGACTCTTTACAACGTGTTATCATTTTTGGTGATATGGGAAAGGTTTGTACTTTTTTTTTTTATCAGTTTCTTGAATTTCAGGTAGATTGTGCTACTTTTTATACTAATGTGAACACGATGCAGGATGAGGCTGATGGCTCCAACGAATACAATAATTTTCAACCTGGATCCCTTAACACTACAAAGCAACTCATAGAGGACTTAGAAAACATTGATATAGTTTTCCATATTGGAGACATTTGCTATGCGAACGGATATCTTTCACAGTGGGATCAGTTTACTTCTCAGATAGAGCCAGTTGCGTCGACGGTACCTTATATGGTTGCTAGGTACCAGATTATTTTTAACTTCATTTATATATTAGTGATCTTTCATAACAATTAATGATATTAATTTTGTAGCGGTAATCATGAACGTGACTGGCCAAACTCAGGATCTTTTTATGGGAACAATGATTCGGGAGGAGAATGTGGTGTTGTAGCTCAAACTATGTTTTATGTTCCAACTGATAATAGAGACAAGTTCTGGTACGTAATGTATCATGTGTTTTACTTCCATAATACCCTTATGTTCAATAAAAACTCACTTTGACTTTGACTTTGACTTTGACCAGGTATTCTACAGATTATGGCATGTTTAGGTTCTGCATTGCTGACACAGAACATGATTGGAGAGAAGGAACAGAACAATACAAATTCATTGAACAATGTTTGGCATCTGTAGATCGACAAAAGCAACCGTGGCTTATATTTATTGCACATCGTGTTCTGGGATATTCTTCCTCACTATTTTATGCAGTTGAAGGCTCATTTGGGGAACCAATGGGGAGGGATAGTCTTCAAAAGCTTTGGCAAAAGTACAAAGTTGATATAGCCGTTTATGGCCATGCACACAACTACGAAAGAACATGCCCAGTTTATGAGGTATGTTTTTACTATGATTAATGGTTGTACAATTTGCACTTTTGACCCATTACCGTTTTCCACCTATAGTGTCAAACAAATAACCACTCGATCGTTTTATTTTGTCCAATAATATCTTGGTTTATGCTCTAATTAGATGTGGTAAAACTTGTTGATTCAGAATACTTGCATGAATAACGAGAAGAATCATTACAAAGGCAGCTTAAACGGGACCATACATGTGGTTACTGGGGGAGGAGGTGCAGACCTCACGCCGTTTGCGCCATTTAAAACTACTTGGAGCGTCTTCAGAGACTACGATTACGGGTTTTTAAAACTTACTGCATTTAACCATTCTACCCTTTTGTTTGAGTACAAGAAGAGCAGTGATGGGAAAGTGTATGATTCATTTACAATTTCTCGGGATTATAGAGACATTTTGGCATGTACAGTTGATAGTTGTTCGAGTACAACCCTTGCATCTTGAATATGTGTCCTGTAAATTATGAAATTTGTAAGTTCAGAAACTTCAGTATTGTGTAATATTACCAGGGCTGATTTGTAGCTAGCGTAAACCTAGTATTCATATCATCTACCAGTCATCATCAAAATGGACCCAATAGTTATTTTGTGTAATAACTACTGAAATAAATCAGTCTGCAACATCAACTACCATTCATTATTGAATATTATGTATGTTGCAAGATACTTGAAGTTTCAAATGTTCTTAAATATCCTTAAGGGCCAAAGACATATTTCCACAACCAAACACTCTTACTGTATTTCCATCAGCACAAAATGAAAACTTGGAGAATTTGATTTCAAAACGTCCAGTAGATAAGAAGAGACATAATTTTGTATCTTTCTTGTATGATTCATAAGCAGTTCTTGTGTGCCAAAAGTGCCACCAAAGAAAGAACCTATAAAGGCATAAAAGTATATACCCAGCAACAATGATTATCTATAATAAGTACTGAAAATGAACCAATGTACTACTACATCAACTACCACAAAACAGATAAAGCTCATACACAAGGGTTTATGTGCTACTATTATGGTAATTACTTCAATCTCCCAACATTGAGATCTTTAGGATTCATGAATTTTTCAGCTTAAAAATACGCAGTGTAGGAAATAGTGTTTTGATTTACTTATTATATGCGTAAGAGAGAAGAACATTAGAATGGTGCATATCTGTTTCAAGGTTTTTTCAGTTATATACGAGGGTCACATGATAATTCTTATTTCATCTCACATAAGCACTGTATAAGTAGCATGTTTGTTAAGTCAAACTTTTTATTTTGTCTCAATATAAACACATTAAGCATGCAAACTAAAACACATAAGAAGAAAAAATAAAACACCCTTGATTTCAGTTATGCGCAGGAGTTTTTTTAATCTTTAATGTAGTTAGATAGTAATAAGTACTCTTTGGATTAATTTTCAAGTGCAGGGAGGGATGATAAAAGCTGCAGGGTTGAGTTTGATAGTATGTTTCTGTGTTGTATTGAGCTTAAAAGAAGTGACATCACATGGAGATCATGCTTTTGCAAAGATTGGTATTTATCAGGTCACATTTGCTCTAACTGATACTGCTTATGTCAAAGCTTCTCCTACAGTTCAAGGATCAAAGGTATGGCTCTAGTTTTGACGCTAAATGCTCCAAATGACTTTCATCTTAGTTTTCATTCTAGTTTAAGTTAAAGAAGGGCAACTGGCCTCAAAATTTCGATATGTTCCAACTTCTTGGAGATGGTGTAGTGCTGTATTAATGGGCAAATGGTAAACAAGGTTCATCATTCTGGTCACTCAAACGTCATAAAGAGGTTTAACAACTCGAATTTTAAATTGTATAAAAATGATGATGTGGTGTCCATCTATTATTTTACGCAATGGGCATAAATACTGGCTGCTAGTTAAGTCTCAAAATACTTTTCACAGTACTGTAGAAAATTTTAAGCTTGAGTGGTTAGACCTCCTCAACGAAAAGAATGACTGATATTAGGTGGAACAATGGTGAAAATTGATGACTATTACAAAATCACAAACTGTTACATATTTCGGTATAATAAGAACTTATGCTGCTTATACTGTTTTTTTCTAGAACCAAAATTCTGAATGGGTGACTGTGTCTATTAGCAATCTGAATCCATCAATTGATGACTGGATTGGAGTATTCTCCCCTGCCAATTTCAGGTACATATAATGCTATTTCGTATAGTTCTTGACAAAATCAATAATTGATTTTGTTTCTTGTTTTCTTGATGTGATGAGAATTGAAATGGCAGCCACAACATAATGTTTTTCTTTCAGTGATTCTACGTGCTTTCCCGAAAATCCAAGCTTCAGCCCTCCGTATTTGTGCTCTGCGCCTATAAAGGTTTGTTTTCTTGGATGTTCATTTAAAAAGTTTTAAATCAAAATTAGATATCCACGTTCTTAAGGTTTAGGAAAAGTATCTAAATTTGAGGTTTATGACACTAAATAATCAGGTAGTCATTGCCAATTCAAATGGTAAGATTTTATTATTATTATTTGTTTTTTTTTTTTTTTTCAAATGGTAAGAATTAGTATAAATGCAGATCTTCAAATTTTGTTTTACAACACTTGGTTAATTGCGCAACTTATTTTGCAGTACCAATATGCAAATTACACCAATCCTGATTACGAAGTCACAGGAGAAGCATCATTAAAACTTCAATTGATCAACCAAAGATCCGATTTTTCTTTTGCATTGTTCAAAGGCGGATTATCAACTGTAAATTATTTTTCCTTTTTTTCCACTTATATTTTCTTAGAATTTTTAAGGCTGCATTATATGGGCCATTTTGCATTCACAATATTCTTACTATATGTGGACAGCCGACTATGGTGGCAGTTTCAAATACAGTTACTTTTGAAAATCCGAATGCACCAATTTATCCACGGTTAGCTCAAGGAAAGATGTGGGATGAAGTGAGTTCCATCTATGTAATTCTTGATAGTTTGTATTTATCAAGTCAAACTCACTCACACACACTTGTATGTGTGCTACATTGGGATAACGATGCTTTACTTAAGGAATTACACATTTGACTTGATTTTCAGATGACCGTAACATGGACCAGTGGATATGGAATCAATGAAGCTCAGCCATTTGTCGAATGGGGTCAAAGAGGTGGAAAGCAGAAGCGTTCTTCTGCTGGAACATTGACTTTTGACCGTCATAGCATGTGTGGTGTGTTAAGAGATAAATTTCATCACAAAACGTCACAAATATATTAAAAAAGTAAAATGATCTTGAGTTGCAACATTGTATAGTCAGTTAGTCACCCTTACGAGAAAACAAGTCCCTTATCTGGGAATTTCATATAAAATCATGCAGGGAGTGGCGACATTTTATAACTTAATTAAGGTGTGTATGTGTATGTGTATGCAGGTGCACCAGCAAGAACTGTGGGTTGGCGTGATCCCGGTTATGTTCATACGAGTTTCTTGAAAGACTTATTGCCCAATCAAGTGTATGTGATACCTGATGCTAGAAAGGAAAACACCTTTGATTAAAATTATCACCATTATTATAAGGGATTATGCTAGAGGTGGTGCCTTCAACCCCATTTTTAATGAATGGGTCAATTTGGGTTGTGTTTTATCTCAAACGTCTCAGCTAAAAAAGAGTCAATAAAAGAGAAACGGGTCAAATGGGAGCAAAGCCACTGAATTTAATTGTTTATGCATACAACCTCCTAAAGTGTTTTATTCAAAGATTTTGGTCGTTATTAGTAATAATAGCTATTTGTAGTCATAACCAACACATTAAAGTACTCCGTATTTATAAAAATGATTGAAAAAGTGCGGATCAACCTGACCAGGCTAATCTTGTAGTTAAATGACCCATTTCGACCCATTTTCCAAACAACTTGTAACAATGAAGAATCTGGATCATGTTTATATAGGTATACATACAAGCTAGGACACAAATTGCTAAATGGTACGATCATTTGGAGCATGATGTACCAGTTTAAATCATCTCCGTATCCAGGTCACGACTCTTTACAAAGTGTTATCATTTTTGGTGATATGGGAAAGGTTTGTGCTTTTTTATCAGTTTCTTGGATTTCAGGTCGAGTTTGCTCCTTTGTATAATAATGTGAACACGATGCAGGATGAGGCTGATGGCTCCAACGAATACAATAATTTTCAACCTGGGTCGCTGAACACTACAAAGCAACTCATAGAGGACTTGGAAAACATTGATATAGTCTTCCATATTGGAGACATCTGCTATGCAAACGGATATCTTTCACAATGGGATCAATTTACAGCTCAGATAGAACCGATTGCCTCGGCTGTACCTTATATGATTGCTAGGTAACAACTTCTTTTTCGAATATATGAGGGAAAAAGTTGACTCTCAAGATTTAAAAGTATGTGGATCTTTTTAGAGACTTAAACTTTTATGATCTCTCTTGTCTTACTTCTATGATAATATTTTTAGTATTAGAAAGATAAAATCGATGTGTTTGATTATATTTTGTTGATTCATAAATCATAACCAGTTAAAGATATGTTTATTTTGTAGCGGTAATCATGAACGTGACTGGCCAAACTCAGGATCCTTTTATGGGAACACTGATTCAGGAGGAGAATGTGGTGTTGTGGCTCGCACTATGTTCTATGCTCCGACTGATAATAGTGATAAACTATGGTATGATATATATCGGGTGTTGCTCATACATTGTATCGTTTATTTATGTTCAATAAAACTGACTTTGACTTTGACCAGGTATTCTACAGACTATGGCATGTTTAGGTTCTGCATTGCTGACACCGAGCATGATTGGAGAGAGGGAACCGAGCAGTACAAATTCATTGAGCAATGTTTAGCATCTGTGGATCGACAAAAGCAACCGTGGCTAATATTTATTGCACATCGTGTACTCGGCTATTCTTCAGCGTTGTTTTATTCAGTTGAGGGATCATTTGGAGAACCGATGGGGAGAGATAGCCTTCAAAAGCTTTGGCAAAAATATAAAGTTGATATAGCCGTTTATGGTCACGTGCACAATTATGAAAGGACCTGTCCAGTTTACGAGGTATGTTTATAACTATGCAGCAATGATATGGGCGGGTTGGGTAATATGGCATTTTGTACGGTCCAGGTTATCCTAACATAACAGAAATCACTCCTCGTCCGCACTAGTTGCATAAATGGATTTATAGTGCACTGTTTGCTTTCACTTTTGGTTCCTTATCCGCTACCATTTAAAGACCAAAAGCGAAAATTAATTACATACTTGAGGAATTTAAAGTGAAAGAAAAAAATTGCAGCTATAGACCGTTGTAGCAAATAGTACCAATGAGGAACAATTTCCGTTATTTTCAGCAAAACCATAGGGGTGACGATGGATGTAATTAACTTGCTCTTCAAATTATTCCAGAACATGTCTAATTTTATATGCATTGTTTATCATGTTAGCTAACCAAAGTATTAACTGTGATAAAACTTGATTCAGAATATTTGCGTGAATGATGAGAAGGATCATTACAAAGGCAGCATAAACGGGACAATACATGTGGTGGCTGGAGGAGGAGGGGCAGACCTCGCCCCATTTGTGCCATTTGAAACCACTTGGAGTATCTTCAGAGACTACGATTACGGCTTTTTGAAACTTACTGCATTTAACCATTCTACTCTTTTGTTTGAGTACAAGAAAAGCAGTAACGGGCAAGTCTATGATTCATTCACGATTACTCGGGATTATAAAGACATTTTGGCATGTACCATCGATAGTTGCCCGAGTACAACCCTTGCATCTTGAACATTATGGTTCCTGCTTGGGCCTCGAGCAATGTGGTTGCAGATTTATAGACATGGATTAAAGCCCTGAAGAGGATGTCTGTGAAAAAGTTATGTAAACTAGTAGTAGCATGTAGAATCAAGAATAATGCTAAAAATAGTTTAGGGGCTTATTGTGTTTATGTTTATAGTAACCGGGTCTGTTAGTCTGTATGTATCTTAATGTAATTATTGGGTTGGCTATTAAATAAATATATCCATAAATGCAGTTATGCTTGGTTGTCATGACTCATGATGTTGAAATGTTGATGCTTTTTATAAATCTATATATTTATAGAAGTATACCACATGTTGTTTTATAGATGAAGCCTTTAACTTTTTGTAATGGCTAGATAATGAAAACGATTAATTGAGGACCTCATTATCCCGATCCACACTCATGTGGCTTGGGAACATTGCAAATAAATTATGAAAGTGACTATATAAACAAGACCTTTTCAAACTCTCTTATTCAATAGTCTATGATCTTCTTTTTTATTTCAAGTTCTCATACTACAATTTACACCTTTAACTTTGAATACATAATAAAGCTTCACTTTAATACCTTCAAGGGTTTAAAGCACATAACTTTCTCTCAAAAAGGGTGTCTTCAGCATAGCAGGTTTATCAGATATCAAGCATAAACATCGAAACGTTTAAGAAACCGACAGTGTTCATCATGGAGTTTTGGGTGGTTGCAGCAGCTACAGGTGCTGGCTATGTAGCCAAACACTGGCAGAACTTATCAGGGGACAAAGATGGCTCATCAAAGCTGTCGCCTATGTTGTCACCACGGGTGCAACCAGATACATGCCAACTGTTCCGTAAGAAGCCTAACTCAGTTTCTGGTTCGGCTCCAATCTTTATCGAGAAACAAGTATTTCAAGATAACACAAATGATATTAATGGAAATCAACATCACTTTGAAACTTCTACCCCGCCTTCTAGCCCTCTTTTACATGAATTCAGAACCAAGAACGCTAATAGAAAATCTTTCTCGAGCCTAAGGCCCTTAATGTTGACTGGTAATAGCAGAGATTGTCAAAGAAGACAAGTGACACAAGTTAATGATGTTAACGATCATAAGATATTTTTCATGGAAGAAAAGGGAGCATCTGGGGAAGCAGATATGTTTGAGCCAATTGGATCAGTGAAGCTGCCAAGGAGACCAGAAAAAACGCATTCACAAGGTTCACCATTGCTTGTTAATTACTAAAAAAGTTGAAATTTTAACTAGATGTTAGATGTATTAACGGTTGTTTGACACAGGCAAGGACACGGTGTCATTGTTCCTCGGGATTACAATTGGCATATTATCAAGTATTGTGACTAATCAACATGAAATTGAACACCTAAATGAACTGCTAGAACAAGCTGAGAATATTGTTCAAGATTTACACAATAGACTTGAAGTAAAAGATGGATTTACCACAAAGGAGACTGGCACCAAAACAGATGGAACTACTCAAACTGATAGCTCAAAAGTTGAGAACTGTGAATTAACAAGTGATATCGAGGCAGAGCTTGAGGCCGAGCTTGAAAGATTGGAAGAAAATATGAAGGGTCCCACTCTGCAAAGATTGTCTGATGTGGTTGAGGTAAGCCAATAAACTGTAGAAGTGGCAATGTTTATAAATGGGTCAATTCGAGTTATGTTTTTACCTATTCTAAAAGACTTTGATTAGGGAGGATTGGTTGAATGAGTTGAGATGATCTCATATTTACCATAGATCAAATAAACCAATCTTAGCCATTCATTTTTAATCAAAGTTAATAAAAAACCATTTTCACATTTTTTTAAAACAACATATCTTCGAAATGGTAAATCTTCAAACTATAAAAAATCACCATCGCGACGAGAATTAAATTATCTTTCATTAATATGCACTTTTCATATTTTCGACAATTTTTTTCAAAATTGGTCAGAAAAATCATATATGATTTGTAAAATCATATATGATTTTTAAAATCGGATTATATATGATTTTCACAAATCATATATGATTTTGAGAAATCATATATGATTTGTAAAAATCGAATCATATATGATTTTTCTGGGCCGAAATTTTGAAAAAAAAAAGTCGTTAAAAGTATATAGTAGTGCACATCTATAGGAAAGATAATTTTATTCTCGTCGCGATGATATGATTTTTAACACGTAACAATTAACGGTTTGCGAGATATTCAATTTTTAAAAAAAGGGTGAAAGTTTATTTTTTTTTAAAAATGAATGGCTATTATTGGTTCATTAGATCTATTGTAAATTTGAGATCTATATTGAACTTTTGTCTTGGTTGAATAGACCTATTGACCAGGGAAAGGGCAGTCTTGCTTGGCGCGAAGACTGCTGGTTTTTTATTTGACAAACTAATTACATACTCAAAAGTTTTTTAGATAAAAGAATAAGAAAATAACTGGACAGATGTTTTCGGCCAACCAGACTAGATCCGCACCAAAACTACCAAACCTGCCCATTTTGCTAGCTTCACAAATCAGTTCTAAATAATGTACAACTTTTCGGTCTTGTTTTGCAGATTGATTCAGACTTTGAAGCAGATATAGCTAGAGGCGACTTGAACCTAGATGCACTAAACTGGCAACTTGATAGCCAATCTGAATCAGACAATGATGACAAATGGGTGAAAAGTGAAAGCACCGGAAGCCCGTGTTTACTCAAATTACACAGTTTCACCTCTTGATTTACGGTTACGTCTTCACGAAGTAGTCGAGTCAGAACTGAGAGCACGTATTGATGCGCTGGAGGCAGTTCTCGAGAACCGAAAAAGTCAAAGTAAGCCACATTCTCCAGAACCACAAGAAGAAAAATCTTTCTGGGATTTTGACCACACGAGAATTGAATCTTCTTCATCAACCCCTTAAACTGTATAAATGATTATAAAAAACAACCATGGAAGCACGAGTACATAATACAAGGTATTGATGGTATAGATCAAGAAACGAGAAAGGAATACAAAGCTGCAAACTTTTTCCAAGATACTGATGGAAAACTTATATTGTGATATTTTATGAAAAGATCTACAGAGGGAAAACTTTCTTATGTTTGAAATAAATCAAGAAACAGATATACAAGACAAAACATAATGTTGCACTGATAGAAACGACCCAATTGAATCTGTTTGGCTCGTCAAAAACGTCATCTTCAAAGTTCATTCCAAACACTGCAGTCACAACAGCAAACACGGTAACCAAAAACGTAGCAGCTGTCAAGAGCAACTCGAACTTGATCAGCTTGTTCTGAACATTTCCCTGGTCACATACATCACAAAAATTTGTTTATAATTGCATGTTGTAAAAATGTGTGTAGTGCACTCTGTACACTCTATCTATAAATTATTAAATCATATAAGGAGTATCTTGCTTACAAGTTTGATGTTGATCAGATCTTCAGTGTCATCAATATATTCCTTGAGCTGCAGTTATATAATTTATATCAGGTTATCACATAGTTCAACAATAATGTTTGGTTATGATTAGAGGTCCAAAAATACCCTTCAACATTGACAGATATAAGGGACTCCCAGCCCAGCTACTTGCCAAATGTCTAAAATACCCGTCGATTCCCATCTCATAATTTTAGTGAAGTATTTTAACTAGTTACCATATATCTAAAGTACCCTTCAAAACGAAGCAACTTGCATTAGTGAAGGGTTTATGACTAGCTGGAACTGAAGGGTATGCGATAAGTTTTGCCATATATAATTTTTACTGTAAAAAGTACTTGTTTAAAAGATGTAACTTCACCGAAAGCAGCTTGTTTAGAGTGTTGTCAATTCCAACAAAATACGCCCAGCAACATCTCAAGTTGATCAATGTTTTCAGTCTCACCAGTTACAGATGAGCTCACCAAGCTTCCATGTTTATGTGCACTTACATTACTAAACGCCCTTTGCAAGTTATGTGCATCACTGTGGAACCCACAGGAGATACGGGAGCAGATACAGATCCTAGTCCTACTCCAGGCCCGATCAAACTACTTCCTTGTACTTGATCATATAAATCATTACACGAAGTTCTTTGTTTTTTCTCGGTTAAATACATCTCAGCCATATCACCATCATCATTCATTAGCTGTTCTATTTCATCGCAAACCTGAAAGTGTATGAAAATATAAGTATTATATGTTTTGAGATAACTAAATTGATTCAATTTACATGTACCTTTTGCACCCGTTGAGTCAATGCTAAAAGGTGGCCTTTGAATCTACGAACACGTTCAAGATTTAGAGTACTTATTGATTTTGCAAGTTCATCAAGCACGGGATGAATTTCCATTTCCAACTCTTTCACCTATCAAATTAAAGAGGTATAAACAAATATTTACCATAGAAAATGCAGAAGGGCAATTTAAGTATAACACAACTTGAGACTAGAGGTGGCTAGAGGAGGGCGAACATGTTGGGTATCAGGTCAAAAGGGTAAGAAAAACTTATTGCTGGTCAGATCAGGTTGACCAGAAACACTTTCGCCAAATATATATTGTACCTAATAGATACCTTGAGGCGCCAAATATGATTACCCATTTAGAACCCAAAAACAGTCACTTAGCTTGTGCTATAATATAAAGAGGCCCTTTATGCTCTATAATATAAGGCATTTTAGGCACTATAATATAATAAAGGAAATTTAAGCGAGTTTCAACACATTTTATCTGGATCTTTTTTAAGCTAAATATTTTACTTGTTTGAACCGTTTGCTACTCATTCTTAAGTAAACAGGTTAAAATCGCTACATCGACTTGAAATGTATCCATTCCATCACATATGTAAAAGATTATTTCTACATACTGATTGTCTAGAACCCGGTACAGACACTTAGCTTGTGCTTGTACCTGAGTATCAAGAGTGAGGCATGCAAACTCCAGAGCTAGTTCCAACGCCCGAAACTCGAATGGTAAGTCATCTGAATGTAAAGAAACAACAAGATTAGAAAACTTATGTAGCCTAGCTCAACTTCATTTTTTGGGCCCCATTATTAGAAAAGGTTTACCAGAGTGGTATTTTTCTTGATGAAGACGTTTGCACAGTTCCGTTTTATATTGAACTACAGAACCGTCAAGTGAATTCATAAGAAACACCTCATCAGCTGTAATTATACATCTAATCTGCTCAAGGCTAACCACAATAGCCTTCTCACGGCCTAATATCGTAGATGGATAAATAAAAAGAGGATCCAAAAGACGAAGATCTCTAGCAGGCAATGAACAATGTCTCATTACAGTTGCCTTATCTAGCTCCACAACTTTGGAGTTCCCATTTTGCTCGATTTTGATCCACGAACGGTTACCAAGAGTATGACCTCGTTTCTTCAGCCCAGGAAACCCAGGCCCAATGAAGTTGTGGCGCCCACGCTTATCAGGGTTGAATCTTGCACTATAAGTATTGGCTGACTCGATAATATTAGACTGAATAAATGGGTTACGTGATTCTTCCATTCAGTGCCACTTTTCTTAATTTCCAAATTTGACCAAAAGTTTATGGAGTCATGTAGTGTTATCATCAGTGTGACACCATCGGCATCTAAGCTCCGCTTACTAATTATTCCCGCATTATAGTCACGAAATGAGACACGCGCCTATGTTTCCAAAATATGATACCTAAATGACAAAGGAAGGTGTCAAATTTAGCTGAAAAGCAAAGATTAGCGAGTAACCTTTATACACTATTTACAAAAAAGCTAATTCATTTTACAAGAAAAATGTTTCATTTCACAGAAGCTATAGAAGATGTTTTGAACCTAAAGTTTAATAATTTCTGCATAAACCACCGTATGAATACAAAATACCCACGGATAATAAGTTTTAACTTTTGTCGTAATGCACAGCAATATGGAATCTTCACGCTAATAATGTTTTATTTCATCAACGATAAACATAAATTACTGAGAATCACTAACATAACACACATGTCATCAATAATCCAATGTATTAAATTGAACCAAATATAATACATTGCACAGGTTAATAAACCATATCTTGTAGTAACTATGTATAAGCATACCTAAGGGGGGTGTAGTAACTTATACTTCAACAAAACGCGATGCAAGAAAGAATATTGTTTGAATTTGCTTCCACCTAACGAAACGCAATAACCATATAAACTGTCCGAGTGTTTGGCAATTATTATAGCTACTAAGGGGGTGTTTGTTTAAGCTTATATACGGGCTTATGAGCTTATATAATTTCGGATTATATCTCATAAGCCCATTTTTGGGGGCTTATTTCTCATAAGCCGAAATCAAATAAGCTCGTAAGCCCATATACACATTTTAAATGAGCTGAATAATCATCAAAACATAACAAGTTGAATAAGCAATTTCAATAAGCACATAAAAAAATAATAAGAAAAACCTTATTAAGCAATCAGATTTGGCAATTAAAACCTAATTATTATACCTTATCAGTGAAGAATGAAAGTTGACACTTAATTAATATAGAATCGATTGAAGAATAATGAAATAATTATGAATTCTATAAAGATTGATTGATAAAAATCAGAGTGAAAAAAGAGGGAATTATTATATACTCTTTGAAGTGTGATGGAAAGTAAACGTATTGGTTTATCCTTTTGTTTCATAACGGTAAAACAATTAACTAACCCCCCATTCCTGAAACTTTTTTGAGTTAATTACATAAATGGTCCTTGTGGTCAGGCCAAAACTGCATGTTTGATCTTAAAACGCAATTAATTACACCAATTGTCTTTGTGGTTGTCAAAATTGAGTTGACCGATTTTCCATCCAATTGAAAAGTTAACATCGAGGGCATTTTCGTCACTTCACGTACATTATACACCTAACTTATGTCTTTGATTTATAGTTCAACTATTGTATTACATTGATTGTCCCTTCTTCTTCACCTCACTCTCACACATGCAATTCTTGTGGTTGTTCTTCCTCGATTCATCATGGAGAAGCTTAGTTTTGATTTTAATGTGCTTAAAGAAAGTTCAGGTGTGTAAAGAACATAGTGCATTTTCCTGTTTACTTAAATTTTGATCTTGGTTTTTAATAAAGGTAAATTTGTTGTTAATGTTATAGGGTTATAATTGTAGGTGGTTGTAACAATTCGCATTTTCGAGAATTTACTATTCACTTTTACTATTCACTTTCACTATTCACTCCCGAAATTTTTATTTCACATTCTCGTAAGATAAATTATTTTAGTAATGACCTGAGAATTCGACAATCGTTAGATCCTTTTCGCAAAAGTTATTAAGAAAACATCGTCTTAAAGTTTCATTTTGGTCGGAACACCATTTCAACGTCTCGCATAACGAAAACCGCCTCGACAATTTTCCGCATTAGATTAATTTTGGATCACTCATGATGAATTTGAGAATTTTAAGATTTATTTTATGTTACCAAATAAGCCCAAATAAGATTTAAACTAAACTTACGTTTTAAACAATTCTATTTACATCCGACTTAACGATTCCCTGACTGTATTTCCTAAGATTTTTAGAAACTTTTACATTTTGGAAAAGTCAAACATATTTCCTCCTCCTTTGACCATAAATAAATTAACCTTAACGTTCTACCTTTTTCTTAAATCGCGTAATTTTTAAACTTCACAAATAATCATTAAGTTATCTCACGTATAATGAAAACCACATTTTACATCTCATATCACTTTTAGACTAATTTTAGTCCACTCTAAATAAATCCACGGTCATTTCCTAAAATTTCGTTCTTTTCGATAAATTGCGAATTCGCGTTTTTACCGTATTTCCGCTTTTAAGCGGTTTTTTAACCAATAAGACTTATCACCCATTTTATATTTTTAGATGGAGTATAATGATGAGTTTCATCATTCCTATAAGTTTCATATTTTTACGATACCGATTTTACGTTTCATGAATTAAATACTTACCGTTAGCGATTTTGGGACTAAAACTCACTCAGTAAACACAAGATGAAAACCAAAACTCTTAACCTCCTCATGAGGCTTCTCAAGGAAGCCTCCTAGACACATGTTTTGATCATGGCCATTCATTCCTAAGATCTTGCCAAGTATATAACTTAACCATGGTTAGTTTTTAACCCAATATATAGTTAACCAAAATCTCTAGCCTATAAATACCAAGCCAAACCTTCATATTTTCTTGCACCACCCCTTCTTAACATCTAAAGTCCTAAACCCTAAGGCATTTCTTATAGATCTTGTAAGAACATTCATGTGTTCTTGAAGAAAACTAGCGTTTGATCTTCGTTCTTAGAAGTTTTCAAGAAAAAGTCGTTATAATCTTCAAATATCTTCAAGTCTCCAAAAAGACGTCGTTATAATCTTCTTTTCTTCTTTGGGTTCTCAAGAAGGCGTTGTTATAATCTTCTAATAGTCGTGGGTTTTCAAAGATTGCAAAGTCTACGTCGAAGCTCCGTTAATATTTTATTTTTCCATAATACTCAAGCATTATATTTTAAGGTAAGTATATATAACTCAAACTTATTTAAATACTTATAAACTTTGTTAGTTTATTTATTGTATTTATAAACTCTTAATATATCATATAATCAAATAATTAAAGTACATGTTTTACGTATTGAGCACTACAACACTAGGAAACTTCATGTGAGGGGTTCATTTGGGTAAGCGGATCGACGAGTTCTTGGATTTACGATTTAAAGTATCCTAGTTCCTCGACGTTCTCGCATGACCTCGAATTGTGATGGCGAACGGTAGTACGAGATATACAAACTAAAACCATTTCTATAAACAAACATACAAATACTACGTCATGATCAATATAATGGCATATATAGGCTCGTTCATGTTATCTTAGGCATTATTCCGAACCTAAGAGTTGACATCATATTCTAGGTTATACGTAGAGACTTCTAGGCTTATCCATCGATCCGTTATCGTTGTGATATCATTTTTAAGGTGAGTTCAGAGTGGCCACTTTTACTCGTTTAATTACTTTATAAACTCTTTGGGGAGATACATGCTCAACTACTTTCATTTACTTTCATAAGTACTATAAGCGTTCTCGATTCCGTGAGTCATAGCCCTACTCTTTTAATACTTGGTTTACAAACTCTTTGGGGAGATACATGCTCAACTACTTGCTTTACTTGTATAAATACTCAAAACATTATACTTGATTTCATTATAAATGATTGCATTATACTTATTTGCGTTATTCTTGAGTGCATTATACTTAATTGTGTTATTCAACTTAGTGGCTCCAAATTAAGTTGTTGGATGACCATTAATCTTTGGGAAGAGGCTCTCAGTACGTGCAATTCAGTTGCTCCAAATTAAGTTGTTGGATGACCATTAATTTAGTGGCTCCAAATTAAGTTGTTGGAAGGCTATTAAATTAGATACATACACAAGTGGCTCCAAATTAAGTTGTTGGATGACCATTAATTTAGTGGCTCCAAATTAAGTTGTTGGAAGGCTATTAAATTAGATACATCCTTAATTAAGTTGTTGGAAGACCTTTGCGGTAACATTTATACTTTTAACTACTATGATACATGCATAGATGATTTACGTACTATTTTTAGCAGTGGGTTGTAAACACACAGGTTGCAAGTTTTGTATGGGCGAAACTTGGAACTGAGTGGATTGCCTTTGATGTGTGAACATTCTTTAAAGGCTTTACATGTTAAACAAACTCTATGAACTCACCAACCATTGTGTTGACACTTTTTAGCATGTTTATCTCAGGTCATAAGGCGATAGCTAGAGTTTGAAGCATAGAGTCGCACGACATATTTTGAAGACTTACGCTTTTATCATTTACCATTCGAAATATTTTGTAAACATTTATATATTATACTTTGGGACCTCATTGTTTGTAACTCTGATTTCATTAATCGAATGGTAACTTTTCAAAATGTCTCATTTAGAGGTCGTTTTCTATAACTTGTACTTTGTATTATGAAGTAGCACCCCAATGACACAATCTTCCGCTGCGATATTTTGGGGGTGTTACAGTGGTAACCCTAAGTCAGTCGCATTTGAAATCCACCATGGCAGGTGCTTTACACCAACACCTAGAAGGTCTTACGTTGGTGGACATGTATCATCTGTTGATGTTCTTTATATTGATGAGTTTTGTTTAATGGTAGTTAAATTAGGTTATGGTGTAGCAGACATAATGTATTACCCTTTTTTTAGACCAAGATTAGTCTTAGATTATGGTTTGCACCCTTTGACTGTTGATGCTGATGTATTAGAGTTAGCAAAGTATGTTAAGGACAATATGATCATTTAGTGTATGTTGAACATGAAAGTACTAATGTAGACTCAGATATCTTTATTACACCTAAGAAGGGAGTTGCAATAGCAGTTGATAATCACTTAACAAAGTCTCTTATAGAAATTGATAGCAATCCGGTTGTGAATAAGAATTTGACAAAAGAGTGGGAAGAGGTTGGCTATAAGACATTAAACATTGGTGAAGTAATGAAAAAATGGAGTTATAAACAGCTTGCTTGTTTTGATAAAGTACCAATTGTATTAGAGACTGATGATCCCTTTGATGATCTTGAGGAAATAGTTCATGTGTGTGATATGCTATATGAGACATAATGAGTTGGTCCTATGGGAAATTTCAAAGAAGTAGAGGTGGATATGTGTAATGAAACAGAAGAAGAAAGTGTTGAGGATAACATAAGTGGTAGTGATTCAGAGGATTTGGATTATGATCCAAAGCATGATGAAGTTTTTGAAGATGATGAGCATATACTTGAAGATGTTCCTGTAAGTATGAATCATTTCAATTTCAATCCAAACCTTACACATGATTTAAGTAAAGTTATTGTTGAGGTTCATGAACATGATCTAAATGTCATTGATTATGATTCATTTGGCAGTGACTTAGATGATGGAATTGATTCTGATAGGAGAACTCAACTTAGGGAATTAAGAAGAATAGGCAAGGAAAAAAACCAGGGTCCCAATAAGTATTACTTTTACTTAGGCCAGCAATTTGCTACTAAAGAAATTGTGAATGGAAGAGTTAAGAAACATTCGGTTGAAACTAGAAGAAAGCTAAAATTGGTAAAAATAAATAAATAAATAATAAAAAAATATATAAATAAATAAATAAATAAAGTGAGAGTTAGATGTGAAGGGACAATTCTAGCCTTGGTCCCTTTGTTTCCAGTGATACTGTAATGGGCAAAAATGTATTTTCACAAACCAAAGGTGGTACAATCACTAGAGGGAACAAGAATAGTGGCAAGCAGAATATTTTAGGGGAAGAAAAAACAGTCAAGGGGAAGGGTAAAAAGGTAACTAAACAAAAGAAATAAGACAAATACTCAAGTCCTTGGAAGATGCTTGTAACATACACTAATGAAGACAAATGTGAGGTAAGAACATTAAATGAGGATCACAACTGCCCACAATCAAGAGAAATTAAACCATGCACATCTATGTTTCTTTCAGATCATGTTATCAAAACACTTGCTACTAATCCTCAAATTCCTGTGAGGGCAGTTCAAGATCAAATGCAGAAACAATTTGATGTGGGAGTCTCAAAGATGAAAGCTTTTAGGGCAAAGAGACTTGCAAATGATAAAATGACAGACGGTTACAAGGAGAATTATTCAATGCTTAGAGAATATGCCAAAGAATTGATTAATCAAAATCCAGGCACAACTGTTAGGATTGATGTACAATAAGAACCAAATCCATACAATCCAACAAGAACTTTTAGAAGGGTGTATGTGTGTTTGGGAGCTCTTAAACAAGGTTTCAAAGCTTGTGACATAGAAATCTTAGGATTAGATGAATGCTTAAGGTCAAATACTAACAATAGTTGGGGTTGATGCAAACAATGGTATTTATTGTTACGCCGCGTGCCCGATTTAACCAAAATTTGAAACTTTTTATGCAAAAATGTCCTGAAAATAAAATTCCCACTATAACACTTTATTAAATTACAAGTTCTATAAACATTTACACTTTGAAATACATACAAGAAAGTGTACTTGGAAACCCTTTTTATTGGGATTAAAAGCCTTCTTGATGTTGTTTGTGTTACTGCTGCTCATATTAGTACGAGCGGGGTAACCCGCGCGTTGCTGCGGGAGTAATTGGTAATGAGTCAAAATGACACATTCGCATTGGCTTATCGATATTGTCAATTTTTTGTTTTCGTGTATCGTTTGTTGTTGTTTAGGCGGCTTAAATATTGACCTCGATAAAGTTATGCGTATTTATATTCATTTTATTGAAAAATTATTTCGAGAAGAATGGCGCAAGTTTCATAATTTTTGAGTCCGTTTGGTATGTCGAATGAGTCCGGGCGTGTTACTAAAAGTTTTGCTACTTGTCCCTTCTAGTCCCTCCACCCTATTTTTAATAATAACCTTTGAGTTTTTATTGTACACATTTGGTCCCTCCAAATTTTATAAAACAAATTTCTTAATCATAATATTCTTTCCCACTCTCTCACTAAGAATACACCCACACACACTCTCTCGCTCACTTCGCCGGCCACCCCTCTACCTCCGGCAACCACCGTCATCTCCGGCCACCACCATCGCGGAAAATTTTTCACGAGGTCTTTTCCTTCCAAATCGTTAGATCGGTGACCTAATTTCTTTACGGAGCTTCTCGGCATGTGACTCGTCCCCACCACCACCACGCGCCACCCACCACCCTGTCACCGACCGTCGCCACATTCATCCCCTCTTTTCTCTCGACGGTAATATTACTCACGCTCCCTTCCCTTATTTTTAATTTTAATCGAAACCCTAATTCTATTTTTTTTAATAAAACCGATTTTATTTATAAAACTTTTAAAAACTATTAAAACTTGTGTGGATCTAAAAGTTTACCTGCGAATCGTGTGAGCCGATGACTCACCGAGTCAACTCGTTTGACTCGAGGCGAGTTAATCCGTTTCCTTCTATTTTCTTTATTTTACTAACTATTTTAACTTATTTTGTAGCATTTGGTGTTGTTTGGACTCGTTTTGGGTTGGTAGTTGTATTGCAACCACAGAACTCGTGGCCAAGGCGTGAGTCAAAGTAGTGGGTAGGATTAGGATGTAGATTTGTTGGTGTTGTGATGTTTGGATATGTTTATGTTGTATATTCGGATTTGGGTTGTAGTTTATAGTAGTAATTTTTTGCTTATTTCCTGCTGATTTTGTTTCGTGAGGTGACCAACTTAATGAACAGCCAATGGTGAGAAAGAAATTGGGTTGTTTATTTGATGAAGATAGAGGTTGATGTAGATGAAGGGTCCTGCAGAATCAGAAGTTTCTAGTTTGAAGGAGAGACTCCATGTACCAATTTTTTTTTTTTTACCTTCTATGGGGAGCATTAAATGCAACCCCATACGTGTAACCTATGTATGTTGTAAGAAAGTATGTTTTTTGTAGCTCATTAAATGCACAACCAATGATAATACTCTTAACCCATGGAAACCGACGTACTGTTCATGGGCATGTACTGTTCATGCACTCGTACAGTAATCACTTGGCTGACCACTCACGTGTTGCCAAATATACAAATTGTCACTAATAATAGTCACCCAACCAATAGGAAAGAAGATTAGCAAAGTAAATAACTTGCTTTGGTTAACCCACAAAATGCCTTTTAGTATATATATATAATTACTGCTGCTCGTACAAAGTTAGTTCTGTTGAGGAACTTCAATGAATATATGTTAAGTGATTACAACTATTAGTGGTAAAGTTATAACTGCCAGTGCTAAGTGCAAATTTACAACTACTGGTTACAAAGTTAAGACTGTTAGTGTAAGTTAGTACTGTTAGAAGTTATTATTAATACTGCTTATTAGATATGTATTAGATATTTATAGAAAAGATTTAATATACTTAAGAAAGTATTGTAAGCCATGTAGGACTCCTTGTTGTATAAAGGAGGTCCTAGGGCATAGAGTTAGATACATAGCCATATCAAAAACATATAATTCTTAGCTTCAAGGTTTTGTAACCTGATACTTTGAGAGTATTCGTATTATTATTAATAATATTGAAGCTTGTTTGTTTGTTTAATTGTGTGTTCATTGTTTCACTGATTCATTAACAATTCTTCTTAATATTAAAGACTAGATTTCGCATTGTGGAAAACTAGAAGGGGGGGTTGAATAGTTTTGCCGATTTTAAGTTGATTTCAAAAACTTTAGATCCGATATTATGTGAAATCGTATGGATGTTGAGAACGTATAGATCTAATGATAGTGCAAGCAAATAAATAAAGATAAGGGATAGAAATGACACAACCGATTTATAGTGGTTCGCTACAAGGACACCTTCCTTGCCTACTCCACTCCCGAGTCACCTACGAGAGTTCAAGCACTATGTCAACAAACTCCTTCACTTGGCGGAGAAGCCTTCACAATGTTGCTTACACTTTATCCGGTACAAAGCTAGATACCGAGTCCGTAGCACGGTGGACCAAACCCACACAACTATTACACAACAAATATGTGAAATATCAAATACAAGATCTTCGCATCTAAATCTTGCGGGTGACAAATCAATCAAGGACCCTTGCTTGGATGACTTGTAGAATGCTCGTGATCTCGCCTTATAGAATGACCTATATGAGGATCACAAATAAAAGAAAGAAGAACAACTAACTAGATCAAGTGATCTATATGTTAGAAGAGAATGAGAGTGTATATGAGATTTAGTAAGAAGAGGGTGAGTTAGAATGAAGAAATGGCTCTCTATTTATAGGAAAATTTCCTCACTTGTTCCCACGGATCCCACGGATCCTTCCACTGGGATCCGGCTAGCACAAAGCTAGGATCCGTGGAACGCCTCTTTGCCCATGGGTTTTTGGTTATGGGTCATGGGTTGGTCCATGGGTTATATCTAGATTCAATGTATCTAAGTATACATTGTATCAAGTCTCTTTGGGTATGGGTTAAGATCCATGGGTTGTGATTTTTACCCATCCTAATTAACTATTACAACAAATGCTTTGATTACTACATTTTGTATTTAAAAGATTATATGTAAATGCTTTACAAAATAACATGTATCCTTATAATTATACTTAAGACAACATTATATATGTTATCAACAAAACACAAAGAGATCGCAAAATATTAATAAGCGTTTTACGGTTTATTTGTATTAACAATCTCCCTTTTGTTGATGACAAAATATAATGTTATGATGAGTAAACTTAAGAATAGATGTAAGTTTTGAAAGCTCTTAAGTTTTACTTCTTCTCCCCTTTTGTCGAAACAAAAGTTAACCCTGGAGGAAAAGTAGTCACGTATTTCTTACTCCCCTCGACGGTAGCTCCCCTAGTTTGGGCGTCAAGAGAAGAAAAAATCCTACAAAAAGAGTTAGTAACATGCTTAAATGATCTTGTGGTTGTCGAGAATCAAGATAGGGAGCAAAGGTATGTAAACAAGGCCTTGTAATAAAACGACAAATTGTAGTGGTAGTTAAGCCACTTACAAGCATGTAAAAATAAGAACAAGACTTGTTCTTGAAAATGAAAAAAATATAATACTAAAAGTGAAAAATAGTAGTAGAGATTCCTTCCATGCTTGCATAAGGTTATGGATGGAGGTTTTGATGAGTAATGGTATTGATGCGATCAAGGATGAGGTTGAGTATGAAACGCATTTCTTCCCTAACTTCTATTGCAATTTCCTAGTGGATTGGCAATGTTCACAATGTAAATGATGTGTGTAATGAGTGCGGAAGTTTTCCGGTTGTTTTGATTTGAGTTATGCGGAAGTTGTGGTGGAAAAATAGGAAAATATGGATCAAAATCCGAATGTTTATGCGTGGTGGTGGAAAAGAACCTAGATGTTCTTGTAATGTGATGGGAGCTAGAGGTGGTGATGTTTCAAGATCTTGAAAATAGTATTTGGTGATGTGGGGTGTTGAAAGACTATTTCTTTTCTTTAGGTTGGGTAGATCTTGTTGGAGTCCTAAGGAGTTCCAAAAGAGTTATTTTAGGTGGTGATGAAGTTGGTGTACTTGTTGGTGATGAGGGTGGTGCTATAATGGAAGCATCTTGTGGTGAGTTATTTGTTAAAGATGAACCATTTGAGGTTGGTTTTGCTAAACAACAAGATCGGATACTAATCCGTGCGGATATCCTAGCATTTGATTGTGGTATTTTGGATGGTGGAAGTGCAAAGGTTTGGATATCATGATTGTTTGTACTAGATGATTCTCCTAAAGGGTTTTTGGATGACATGATGAAGTGTGTTTGTGAGAAGGAGATGGAGTATGCAAGCATTTGGGAGTTATATATATAGAAAAACAACACATTGTAATGAATGCTTGACCCAAATGTGGATTAAAATCTAATGATTAGATATGAATTCAAGGCATGTGATCATGAGAACACAAGCATTAAAAGCATACTCCCAAAATGAAGCAAATGTGGATTTTTCATCCAAAGTGACAAAATAGAAGTTGAAAAGCGACACATTTTTACGGATCCCACGGATCCTTCCTCGAGGGATCCGTCCAGCATGAAGGTTTGGGATCCGTGGGTTTGGTGATTCGAGCAACACAAAATTTTTCTTTTGAAAACATTTTTGCCTATTGTGTGCCTATATGCAAACTATTTGGAGTTCGGTTTTCTCGACCTCTAAAAAGGAAAAGAAAATAACTAGAGAAAAATAAATCCTAATTGAGATAACCCGAAAACAAACATTTAGTACATAAGTACGTAACATTGTGTTATCAATGCTCTAATTCATTTTGCTTAAATGAATGTACCCGAAAACACATATTAGTTATATGTTCCCTTTAGCATTCAAAAGACATGAGATGCAATGAAAACGGGTTTTACTTTGTATTAATAATGAAAAATGATTTGTCCTAGGCGTGAGAAATTGCTTTTGTGAAATTGATACGGAAGGTATCATTCTTTTAGAAAACATTTTGAAAGGAGATTTTCTTTAAAAATGTGTATGTAGTTATGTGAAAGAAGAAAACAAATTATAAATGGAAGACTTATCTTGGGTTTTGAAAATTCCGTATTGTTTGTGAGTTGTGCGTGAAATAGAAATCCTACACTCGTAAAGAAGAAGGTGGTGTTTACATACCTTGTAGAGTCAATTAAGTTATGACGTTTGTTCCATTAGGCCAAGACCAAGACGAAGTAGGTTGAATTGTTCCCGCTTCAACGGTTTGGTGAGGACGTCGGCTATGTTGTCTTCGGATGCAACCTTCTCAATAGAGATGTTCCCTTTGAACATTGTCTCTTAGGAAGTGATGACGAATCTCTATATGCTTTGTGCGAGAATGTAATACGGATTCTTGCTTAAGTCGATTGCACCTTTGTTGTCACATAGGATGGCTATGTCGCTTAGATGGATGTCGTAGTCTACTAAAGCTTGTTTCATCCATAGTGCTTGTTGGCATGCTTTCTTGCGGAGACGTACTCGGCTTCGGTTGTTGATATTGCAAGTGCCGTTTGTTTCTTAGAAAACCATGATGTTAAACAACATCCCATAAAAGTACATACCCCACTTGTACTTTTTCTATCAACGTAATCACCTGCATGGTCAAAATCTGCATATACAATTGTTTCTACTCCCGTGCCCTTAGGATACCATAATCCTAATTGTGTTGTACCCTTAATATATCTAAATATTCTTTTTACGGCTTCTAGGTGTGATATTTTAGGGTCTTCTTGAAACCTAGCGCATAAGCAAACACTAAACATGATATCCGCCTACTTGCGTTGAGGTAGAAGGCTACCTATCATGCCACGATATTTAGTATTATCAACGGATTCTCCGTCCTCGTCTTTTGTGAGTTTGGTGTCGGATGACATTGGAGTCCTAATTGGTTTTGACTCTTCTAGACCGAATTTCTTTAACATCTCCTTGATGTATTTAGATTGATTAAAGAAGATACCATCTTCTACTTGTTTTATTTGTAGACCAAGAAAGAAACTAAGTTCTCCCATCATACTCATCTCGAACTCGTCATGCATGATTTTAGAAATCATCACACATGTCTTGACAAGTGGATCCGAATATAATATCATCTACATATATTTGTACTATGATTATATGTGACTCTCTTTTCTTAGTAAAAGTGTGTTGTCAACTAACCCCATGGTGTAGTTGTGTTTAACTAGAAATGACTTGAGTCTATCATACCAAGCTTTTGGAGCTTGTTTAAGACCGTAAAGGGCTTTCTTTAATTTATACACATGTTTGGGTTTTCAAAATCAATGAAGCCCGGAGGTTGAGCTACATATACTTCTTCATTTATGACACCATTTAGAAAAGCGCTTTTGACATCCATTTGATAAAGCTTTAGATCATTAGCACAAGCATACGCAAGAAGTATTCTTATAGACTCTAATCTAGCCACGGGGCATAGGTCTCATCAAAGTCTATTCCTCTTGTTGGTTATACCCTTGAGCAACGAGTCTAGCCTTGTTCCTAGACACTATTCCGTTTGCATCTAATTTGTTTTTATAAACCCATTTGGTTCCTATTATGGTTTGATTACTAGGTGGAGGGACAAGTGTCCAAACATCATTAGAGACAAATTGATTTAGTTCTTCTTGCATAGCCATTACCCAACTTTCATCTTTTATGGCTTCTTGTGTATTCTTAGGTTCTAAGGTTGAGACGAAACAAAACAAGCTACTTTGGTTTTGAACTTGAGACCTTAATGTTCGTTCGTTTAGTTTTCCTATGACTTTATCTACGGGTGATCTTTGGACTCTTTAATGTTTACTATTTTATCACTTAGAGGTTCTTCTTCTTTACTTATCTTTTTCTTTATTACTATGGCTTCACTTTCCATAATCTCATCATCGAAAAGAGGTGGAGAGGGTTTGGGTGGACTTTCATCAAATTTTATATTTAATGACTCTTCTACCTTCATTGATTCTTTGTTTAATATGATGTAAGCCTTGCTATTTGGCGAATAACCTAAAAGATACCTTCGTTGATTTAGGATCAAATTTTGTAAGGTAATCTTTAGTGTTAAGAATAAAACATTTACTACCAAAGACTCTAAGGTGATTTAACGTAGGCTTTTGCCTCGAAATAACTCATATGGAGTTTTTCCTAAGATTGGTCTAATCAAGACTCGATTGAGTATATCGTTGAAGTATCAATGGCATTACACCAAAACTTTTGAGGTATGGATTGTTCATTAAGCATGGTTCGACTCATTTCTTGCAGAGTTCTATTCTTTCTTTCTACTACCCCATTCGATTGTGGAGTGCGTGGAGCCGAGAAGTTGTGAGTAATACCATTAGCGTCACAAAAAGCTCCGAATTGCACTTCATTATCGAATTCCCTACCATGATCCGTCCTAATAGACACTATTCTGTTCTCGAGTTTTCTTTTGTGGGAATAGAAATGATAGGTAAAGAAAAGTAAAGAAAAGAAGTGGAAAGAAAAGAAAGTGGCATTTATATTTCATGTTCTCGAGTTGAAAGGAAATGAACGGAAATGGAAGGAAAATAAACAAAGTCGTGTTCTCGAGTTGGAAGGAAAAGAAAGAAAAAAGAAAAATTATAGTTATGACTTTTTAAACATAGAAATACATTTATAACAAAATATATATAAAATAATGAAGGTTATATACTTAGTTTATAACAAATAGTTTATGTGTAAATTTCTTTCCTTCTAAATCCGCCCATATTTGGCCGGAAAATTTGGTAGGAAAAAACCTCTTAATTTTCCTATCAAATCCTTCCACTTTCCTTTCCTTTCTGTTTGACAAAAACTCGAGAACACACCAATTTTTCTATTTCCTTTCATTTTCTTTCTTTTCCTTCCAAATCCAAACTCGAGAACGCAGAGTATGGGTCTTCCTAGTTGTCTTTGGATCTTTTTGCTTAATATTTCAAAATAGTTAAAGGTTTCCGTTTTGTTCTTTAAAAATTTTGTCCAAGTATACCTAGAGTAGTCATCCACTATTATCAAAGTATAGTAGTTGCCTCCATAACTTTGGATAGCGGATGGACCAAATAAATCCATATGTAGTAATTCTAGACACCTAGTTGTGGACACCATGTTTTTAGCTTTATGACTCGAATGAGCTTGTTTACCAATATTACAAGCATCACAAAAATGATGTTCATATTTTAACTTAGGTAGATCTCTTACTAGATCTTTGGATGATAGCGATTGAAGAAGTCGCATGTTGGCGTGACGCAATCTTCGATGCCATAAAGTCGAAGTATCATCCATAGAGGTAAGACATAGCTTATCATTAGGTTCATTGCCGATTTTAATGACATAGACTCCATGTTTCCTAATTCCTCTTCCTATGGTTATGCCATTTTTAAGTATCTTACTACCGGTTTCGGTAAAAAGTACATTGCACTTTTTATCACATATTTGTCCTATACTTAAGAGGTTAAAGTTTAGGTTTTCTACGTGACACACGTCGTTAATGGTTAGAGATTTGTTAGAAACCATACCTTTACCGATGATTCTACTTGTTAAACACACAGACCTTGATAGATCTTAAGCACTCGGAGATCGTTAGTGTTGCCTATGTAATCACAAGCAAACTAATAGAAGATCTCTACAACTCGTATTTTGTAGCGGAAAGTAAATACAAGTTATAATAACTAAGAACTCTTTGATCCTCTATGGATCTTTTGATTATAGAAACTCTATGTTTCGGATAGTTTACAAGACTTGAAAGACTTGAGAAAGACTTCAGAAAATCTTATCTATTACTAACTAATATGGTTCCTTATATAGGCAAGAAACCCTAAAGACTCACGAGCATTTACACTGTATGCTCCTAATACAAACGCATGCATCTAGCCAAGCATTCAACTAATCATATTGTTTTGTTAATCATTTTGTTTATTCTGAGTAAGCTCTACATAATACGGCGCCAACCTATCATACGGCGCTGACTTTTACTACATACTGAGCTCATCTCTCCTACGTGGATTCGCACTTTCAAACAACACGATATTACCTTTAACACTTCGTCAAGTATGACTTCAGAGAATCCATTCTTCTTGAGAATCTCTTGGTAGATACTTGAGAATCAAGAGTTTACCTTCGTAATCGAGTTTACCTTAATTCCCAACAATCCTCCCTAAACCGGAATTTGACTAGGTTAAGTTCCGGTTTCCTTGATAGATCGTTAAACTGTTGAGGATTGTACCATCTTATGACAAAATTTCCAAACAAGATCCTCCCATATCTTAAAACACTTGAGCTATGAAAGTCCGTGTTCTTGAGGATCAAGAACAAAGATTCGTAAGAAGAACATCTCTATGATGACCGAGTTGTGAAACACCGGATCTTTGCCGCAACATATGACATCATGTACATCAAAACATATAAGTTCAATACTATTCTCATCACTTCCGGTGTGTTAACTCCGTGAGAGGTGAATCATTGAAATTAATGGGTTTGATGTCTCTTTACCAATAGCCATTACTACCGGAGTAGCCACATGTTTGAGTTCGAAAACTATGGTACATTGATAACCATCGATTTATTGGCAAACCAAAGAACCATATAAACGGATTTGTCTTGTCTTTACTTGTAGCCGTTTGCTCGGGACTAGTCAATTCTTAGAATTGGTGAATTGAGAACCAAATATGGATTCGATTGCCTTTACCACATGCCATATACATGTGGGCTAGCCAATTCTTGGATTCCAAAAGGAATAGACCATGGTGAATTGATGACCATACAACCCTCAAGATTAAGCATGGGTGGTTGCGAGACCTATGATTTTGAGCAAACCATTACAATTATCAATGTGTTTGTTGTGTCTTTACCAAAGTGTACCATTTGGACTAGCCAACTCTTTGACATACACAAGGTACATCGGTGAGTTAAAACCATCGAATTGGACAATAAACAAACCCGCATAAAGTTAGTTTTTTTTTTTTTTTTTTTTTTTTTTTTTTTAACTAAGAATTGAAAAATTAACATAGTAAAAGATAGGTATATACATAACACAAATAAAAATCAACAAAACAAAGTAGTGCAGGGGGTACCAAGTGTCCTGATATGGATGAGGATGAGGCCTATTGCAGTTGTTGAAGTTGTGTCTTGATCAATCCCACCAATGTTAAAGCAGTTTATCTTTCATTGCCCACAGGATCTGGAGGAATTTCCAATTTCTGACTCAGCATCTTTTCCATAAGTCTTTTGGGCAAAGGATACTTTCTTCGTGAAAACATGCGAGCGGTGATTCCACCCTTAGTCTCAAGCACATGCACACGAGGGAGAGGATAGAATCTCCAGGATACAAGCTTCCACCGATGTGAGTTTGCCCAAATGGAATGTGCTTTGCTATTGGGAATGTGAGAGTTGAACAGGACTTGAAGATCTCCTGGTAAGAACATCCCAGAACCTTGTGGTTCCTTGTTGCAGTAATAGGTGGTAACACGAGTGAGCAGAGAAAGTAAGTCTGCCCTGTCTACCAAGTGTAGAATTTCCTTTAGAAAGGTGAATTCCATTGAAGTGGAGTCCCTTCGATGAATGACATTCATCTCATCATCCTTCAATTTCCAATCTACCACCTCATCTGAATTTCCATCAGGAAAATCAGCAGCAGACCCTTCTACAATGAAAGTAGAGTCATCAGCTTCAAGATCCACTGGAGATCTTTTGGCCATTCTCTTTGTCCTCCTACCAGGTTTATAGATTTCCCCAGAGGGAGCATTTTCATCTTGAACACTTGTGATAAGACTTGAAGAGGTAGAGGGAGACTTAGTTGGAACACGAAGTGCATTCATTCTGTGAAGCATTTTTCTCGCCCTTTCTGTTTTTGTTTCTGCAAGATCAGCTTCCTTAACTTTAGAAGCTTCCTGTGTGTTAATGATTACCACTGATGAAGTGGGAGCTGATATATCAGGTGCTTCAGGAGAATTGGAAGATGGTTCAGCAGATGGACCCTTGTCAGTATAATAAGCAACTTCAGCAGATGCTTCAGTGGGAATGACTGGAGATGATTCCTTGGCTGGAGCATCATCAGTCTTGAGTCTTTTGGCTTCTGGAGCAGCTTCATTCTCTGTAATCCTTCTCAAGTGGGTAGAATGTCTTTGAAGATGATGATTTGTCCTCATGATCGATTGTATTTGTGATACAGACATGATCGGGAAAAGCCTTGACTTGTTTCATTGTTAAGCGAGTTGTACATCGAGCATTGATTTTCACCACCATTCTTATTTCGACTTTAGACGGAGGTTTCTCTTTGTCCTTCGAGCTTTGATGGCCCTCTTTTGTGCGATAGCTTCTTGCTTCCTTTGTCTTCCCTGAGCCATCATTCGCTCCACATAATTGTCACTGAGGAAATCTCCACCTAGTATACTTTGAGCAAGAGAAGGTCTTGAAATGACTTGCTGAGTTAGAATATCCCAGTGTTCAGCAGGCATCCGAACCCTCATTGCATCCAGTTCTCTTCTTCTCTCAGGAGTTAAAGATGAAAAGTCCTCTGTTTCAAGTTGATGAGCCAATACTTCACTTTCCTTTGACTTCTCAAACTCAGCCAATCTACTTGCTTGACCTAGTCTTTCCTCCTCACTCACTAGGTCTGGACCAAGCTCATCTTCAGTTATTACATCTTTCCCTTTATCATCAGGCTTCTTGGCACACTCTTCTTTAGTTAAATCAACGACAGGAACCTCATTAGCAATGCCCAAGCCAACATGTTGATGCAGATTATCAACTGGATTGGTCATTGCAACAACATCAGACAGATCTCTTTGAAGGTGAAAGGCCCGACGGTTCTTGAACAGTGAAGATTGATCATGATCCAAGATGCATCCTCCATTTGCACATCGGCCAGATGCATCCTTGTCAACACCGAGTTCCTTTGAAGCTTCGAAGAAACCTTATGTATGTAAGATCTCTTTCTTCTTTTGTAAAGGATGTTCCTTCTTCTTAGAGGAAGTAGAACTCATCGATGAAGGATCATTGAGAGAAACATCAGCCAACATATCCAGAGACTCAAAATGAGGTACTTCTTGTTCTTCATCAGAAGAAACCACAAGCTTCCTTTTGGAGGTCCCTTTCAGTTTGTCCTCTAATTCCTTGACTTGATTCTGCAGATCTTCAATCTTACTCCCAAGAGAAGACTTGGTCTCTGCAAGCTCCTTTTTCAGACTAGTAACCTCAGCAGCATACCTGTTGACAAGAGCATAGACAGATGAGAGTGTAATAGGGTCCTCAGCTCCACCAGCAGATTGCTCTGTGGAAAGGGAGCTTCATTGGACCTTTCGGTAGTATCATGGTCATGCTCATTGTGAGGAAGATCTTCATTGAGAGGATCCCTAACAGACTTGGTGTGGGTAGTCTATTAAGATCGACTCATCATGAGTAACTAGTGTGGGTAATGGACCGGGACAAGGTGGTTGGTCTTGAGCAACATGAGTTGCTTCAATAGTTGATGAGGGCCTCATCAATGTTAACTAATGGATTACCATCGAGTAACAGTGAAGTAGGAGGAACATTAGCCACATTCTCCTCATCACCACCTCATTGCCTTGGGGCAACATGGGCGCAAGTAAAGGATGATGTTCTCCCAAAGTGAGTTCTCATGGTTGCAAATAATTTAGCAGTCAAAGTACCTATGGGATAGAAAGATTGGGCTTGGGTAGTGGTGTCTAAAATCATTTGAAGAAACCTTGGGTACATTAAAATTTACCCTTTTTCTTTTGAATATTTTCAACCATGTTTTCGAAAATATACCTAGAAAATTGAAAGTTACCCTCGAGAAAGACACACAATACCATATCCCGGTTGGGTAGAGAACGGTCCCATCCTCCGTCTTGTTGCTTATGCATTGAAGCGGGTGTGAACCAGAACCTCCACTTGGGCAAAGTTCCTTCTTCACCACATATCGTCCTTGTACCACGATAGCCAATAGCTCTTAGCCCATTAAGCACATCTTCCCGATTAGAGTAAAATACTCCATCAAGATCTTCCAAGTGAAGCTTCCTCCGAATTAGGTCCTCTGTCACTATGTGCTCTGTTCCGTCAATCACAGCCCTAATCTCTGTCTCATTCCTCTTCTCAGTAGATTCCCAAAATTGAGTAATCAGTGATTCATATATCTCATTTGGAGAATGAGTTAGAGCATAGCAAATCTTGGACCTTTTCAAGAATTCCACCATTGGTTCGTACAGATCATATCCCTTGCCATTTCCCAGAAATGCAACTTTGTTGTGATCATGTTTAAATTCAAGAGCCATGAGAGATATGAGTTTTTAGGGTTATGTTCTTGAAGTGGTGAGTGTTTGTGGAAGTTGTATGAGAGGGAATATGTTTTGATTTGAAGAGAGTGAAGGTGGAGTGAAGGTTTTTGCCCAAATAATAGTCAAGGAAAAATGGACCGTTTGGTTGACCGTCACGACGTGTATTGCATCTTTGACCCAACCCAAAATAACCCTTCAAAGAGAACACATGATCAATCTGCTTTGAAGTTATAACTTCAAATAGAATGCATCAAAGATAAGAATATCTTCGTAAGTTTCTAGAATTATTGTGCCACCCACTGCATTAAACTCATTGAACCTCGAACCCGTCTATAAAATGATCCCAATGTTACTCATTTCTTCATCAAGATCCCCAAATATTTACCACAAACCCTAGATGTAAAAATAACCCCAATTAACCAAATTGCACCATGAATACCAAACCCGAGATCATAGATCTCACTTCCTCATCTTCATCATCCTCTTCATCATCATCAGTGGTGAATCAAACCCATGGCAACATTACTTTCCTCAACCCTATCCAAGACCAAATAAATCACCCTTTCTCCCTTCTTGGAAGATGACGGTGTAGTGAATCCAAGTGAATCTGCGATGATTTCGATGACTCCTATAAGGAGGAACATCATACTCCCAACCTCCAAAGACCTCGGTCTCAACAAAGACCTCGTGCAGAATCCGCCACTCCCCAAAGATAGAGAGGTGGTTCTTGGTCTCACTGCGCCATCTTTTGGTGCATCAACACACATCGTATAGAAGAAGGGCTTAAGGAGGGTGGATCGATTGCATTTTGGTTGAAATGAATAGATGAAGCACACAGGACACGTTATTTTTCTCCATCATCCTGCGTGGTCATCGTCATCATCAATCGTTTGCATCAATCCATCCCTCCATTTTGGTCCTTAGCATCTTCGTCGAGTTGGTCATGCATATCCAACCAGCCAGTTAGACGGAATGGGTGGTTATGCAAGACCCACAAAACAAAGCCAAGATCTAATGCATATCCAACATTCACTTAGATTTGAATGAAAGATATACACTAGATTAGGATTAGCTTAGTGTACCGCTCGTATCTTGAAGATGCATATGTAGTAGGTTGACTTTATGTAAGTCGTAGTCGTAAATTGTTTCTTGAATGAATGAATGAACAATTTGACTTCAATTTCTTTTCTTGAGATTATAACTTGGTGGAATCAAATTGTATGCTTTAGTACTTTTAATTTCGAAGAAACCAAGCAACACTCTTTTAGCTATCTTGACCATGTACCATTGAGTCACACTTGATGAATTTGAACTTGATCATGGATGGACACACCGCAATCCGAGATAAACCGCAAAGCAGATACAACACTACACACGAACAACACAAAAACAAGCTAACGAATAATTAGACAGTTAGTGTTAGCAATGAATAATGAATAATAGAGGTTAAAATGCAAATTAGAGAAAATTAAAAAGATAGAATGTATTAAATAAACGCTATCACTATTGGCAAAATGATGTTTTACAAACCTAACAAACCTATTATAGAGAAAGAAACCTATTTATAGAAAACTATGACACAAAAATATGAAGAGTTTGCACAAATCCTCCCCTGAGGCATATGCCTCCCCCCTATGCCTCCCGAGGCCTATGCCTCCCTTAAACTATGCGATCAAGGGTTTAACATTCCAATATTGACCACGAGGTGTTGAAACCTTGGTCCATCAAAAGCTTTTGTTAATAGGTCTACCACATTATCATCAAGATGAATTTTAGCCACTTTTATCAAATGTTTTTCATATGCATCTCTTATAAAGTGGTGCACGATTTCAATGTGTTTTGTTCGATTGTGAAAGACCGGATTTTTGACTATGCAGATGGTACTTTGATTATCTATATGAATTGTAGTGTTCATGAAGTTGTACCCATAGTCCAAAGAATTGGTTTTGAATCCAAAGGACCCGACACAACAATTTGCGGTGACAAAGAACATACTCGCTTGATGAGTTGAGGCGACCACAATGGTTTGTTTCTTGCATTGCCAAGAAATCAACCTCTTGCCAAGAAATTGGCGACCTCCGGCCATGGATCTTCTATCCGGTTGCACCAAAGATAATCACCGCCACTATATGCTTCCAACTTGAAAGGAGACTCTTTGGGTACCAAAGGCCTAAAAGAGGTTGGCCTTTGAGGTACTTAAAGATCTTTTTGACAAAGATTGAGATGGGAAGTAAGTGGAGTGACTTGATGTCGAGAACAAACACTCACAACAAACGTAATATCGGGCCTTGAAGTCGTTAGATACATCAATGAACCAATCATGGACCTGCATGGATGAACATTCACTGTAGATCTCGGTTCATTATTTGCTTTAGTCTTTGAGCTTCATAAGGTGTTGTGGCGCCCTAACACCTTCCATACCAAACTTCTTCAAAATGTCCTCACATATTTATCTTGATGATAAAGATGCCATCTTGTTCTCACGAACTTGGAGACCCAAAAGAAAGTAAGCTCTCCCATAGCACTCATTTGAAATTCACCCTTCATTAGTTCCTCAAATTCCTCGCACCAAGCTTCGTTTGTGGAGCCAAAATAATGTCGTCCACATAAACTTGCACGAATGATGTCTCGAATAATTCTTCTTTAGGAACGAGTTTTATCAATAGCACCTCTCCTATAGCCATGCTTCAAAGAGGAATGATGAAAGCCTAGCATACCAAGCTCTTGGTGCACGATGTAAGCCATAAAGAGCTTTAACAACCTTGTAAACATGATTTGGGTGATCCGGGTCTTCAAATCCCTTGGGTTGAGTGACATAGACCTCCTCTTCAATCTCACCATACTGTAAAAGCACCTTTGACATCCATCCGATACACCATGAAACCCATGTAAGAAGCATACGCCAAGAAAATGCGAATGGCTTCAACTCGCAACAGTGCAAACACTTCATCATAATCAATCCCTTCCTCTTGTCTCGAAGCCTTGAGCTACTAATCTTGCTTTGTTTTTGATCACAACTCCCGAGCATCTCTTATTCTTCATAATCCACTTTGTCCCAATGGCATATTTGCCATCGTGAGTGGAACCAAAATCCAAACCTCATTGATTGTGAAATTGTTGCATTTCTTCTTGCATTGCTTCTAGCCAACTTGAATCGTTAAGAGCTTGAGAAACACTTGTTGGTTCCACTTGAGAAAGAAAACAAGCAAGCAGACAATGTTTGAAGTACGTGTGATTGTCTCTTTCTTGGTTGGAGACATAAGAGAAAAGCAATCGCCCAAATTGAGGACTTGTGATAGCCCTTCGAGTTCTAACAGTGCGAAGATCACCTATGATGTTGGATTGAGGATGAGCAATGTTGATCCTCCGAGTAGCGGTGGGGTGACTTCAATGGATGAATCAAGATTGGTGATTGTTGGTGAAAACTTTGGTGGGAAGATCAACAAGACCCATTTTAGAGAGTTTGTTTATGGTCTTGAAATTCACATGAGCCATCCTCCCATGCCATTTAGTAGACTCATCAAGGGATGCTTTAGCCACCAAGCATTAAGTTGAACTTCATTTGAATGTGTATAAATTGTGAGTGCGAGGAACTTTCGCAGAATTGAGGTTTCTCCGGGAGTTTGAAGTCTTTAGACAAGACAAGACATTCATTCTCGATGAAGAGAACTTTGTTCTTAGTGTCACAGATTTGTGAAACGGAGAACAAGTTGAAATGTCAAGTTCTTTAACAAAGTACACATTTTCAAAATCGAGATGAGGTGTCTTTATGGTGCCTTTCCCGTGATACTCCCATCACTACCTCCAAAAGTCACATTGCCTCCTCCTTCTATAGGAACAAAATTGTGCATCATATCTCCGTTTCGGACATGCTTCGGAACAACCACTATCAACAATACCAATATTCTTATGCTTAAGGGATGATCCTACAAACAACAACAAAATATATACAAACGGTTAGTATATTCAATGGAGGTTCAAGTCATTATCGACTTGAACGCCTTGTGGATCACGAGTTTAGGACATGAAGATTTAGAGGATCCACCATTGTTCTTGGTCCTCCATTGATGATTGGGTCCTTGTTAGTCCAAGAACAACTCTTTGAGGACTTCACAAAGAAGGCTCCATATCCCATCCCAAAGATACATAGAGTCAACATATGTAGGCCAATAACTATGATTAAAGTATGGGCTAGTTGGTTGCACATAAGGTCCGTAACCGAACTTCTCCAATGAGAGTCAAGATTAGTCGCTTGTGGGACATAAGGTGGAATATTATCAACATTGGTCCACTTAGATTTGTGTTTCGGTGAGTAGCACATGCACCCAATCTTTGCTCATGAAAATCACAATCCTTAATTAAATGACATTTACTTCCACATACAAAACATGTCTTCTTCTTGGAAGATTTATTCAAATGGGGAGATGTTCGATTACATGAAGAAGTACTTAAATTGGAAACATTCAAGGAATTGTTTTAACAGATCGATTATTCAAAGATTTAAAGATAAGTCTTCATAAGAAACCGTCTTGGAAGTTGATTCTCGCCAGCCTTCCCTAGAAGGCTTGCAAGTAGATAGGGTGCATGCTTGGGTGTTGGTTCGGGCTTGGGAAGGTCGACTTCTCATTTGAATCACGACTTTCATAGGAAGTAGACCCTTGATCCGATGAATTGTCACCTTTGTCGAGCAAGAGACAAAGTCATTAGATGAGGTATCGTGGTCCGCAAGTCTTTGACTTTCGCCATATAGATGATGTGATCCATCAAAGTCAACAATGATGGAAAGGTCAATGGGCATAAATTCACCTCTAATAGGTCCGGGACGACATGCATTTCACCTTCTTTAACAAAGTTAGCTAACTTTTGGTGTGGATTTACGACCATCATACTTAGCTTCTACTCCTACATACTTTTGAAAGCCTAATCCTAAGCCGAGGTTCTTGATTGATCGTTATAGATTTCTCTAGCCGATTATCACCGAAATTAACCATTCCTTATGCCTAGCTATTTCCTCACTAGTTTTTCTTTAAGTTCTAGGTTCTCGGATACGACTTCATCCTTTGCTTTCTCGACGCTTTTAAGTAATTATTTGCAACTTCTAGATCAAACTGTAAAACCTTTATCTTTTCTTCATAAGCTATTTGATTCTTTTGAAACCATACTTTTGTCTTTCTCTCTGCTTTTAATGCTAGTTTATGAGCTTCATTATCAACATAGCATTCATCAAACTTAGGTTTCATAGCATCAAATTCTTCTTTAAGTTCATTGTATCTTAGACTACAACCAAATATCTGATTGTGTACCGAGATAGTCCCATCAAGGCAAACCGATCATGCCTTTCATCCAAGTACACCTTGCCAAGCAATCCAAGCTTATCAAGATCATGAGCTTCCTCATTCATGAGTTCATGTGTAGTCCAGTTGACTGTTCATCCATGGTGAGGAGAGTCAAGCTCCGCCTTCCATTGTTTCTCACGATATGAAAGGTAGTTAGCTCCATCTCCACTCTTCTTGTCTTTGCATTCCTCGAGAAATGCCCCATCGATGGCAAGTGAAACACTTGACTTTTCTCCTATCAAAGCGAGTGGTTCCTTTCCTTGAAAGCAAACTTCCTCCCGCACTTCTCTTCAAACCTTTGATGTCCACCGACAAAGAATGCCACTGCATTTTTAGTTTCATCTCCTCCATTTCAAGAGGGTCCAACCGATCAAAGTCTTCATATGCAAGATACTGAGTATCATAATCAGCAACAAACGAATGAAGAACATCCTCCATCACACTACTAGTCTTAGTTTGAGAACATGGTGGAGTGGGACGAGTGTTATGTGGTGGAGTGGGAGTGCAAGATGATGGAAAGTAGTTGGAACGGGAGATGATGGAAAGTAGTTGGAACTTGGAGCGGTACCATCATGTTGGAGTGAGATGTCCCAACAAAAGTCGCATGGCCGTAAGAAGATGTACGGTAGGGAGTCCCGACATCGAGTTCAAGGGTTTCGAGTCGTTATACAGACTCATCAAAGGTAAGCATGTCCAACCCTCCTTTAGCCTTGAGGCAATACTTACATGCAACCATGATGGCGGCAAGGATCGCAAGAACTTTGAGTTGCAATCATCATTATCGGTTTAGCATTCATTGGTTCACCGACTCAAAATCCTATGGAACCTATCATATCCCCATGGATACCTTCTTCTTCGGAGATATTGAAGTCCCGAAATTGTTGTCTCAAAGATGGACTTCCTCATTCTCTTTGATTCTTCATTTCCACGAACCTTGCTTTGAGAGCCATCCATATGTCTTTTGCATCATCCATATGGTGAAAATCACACGATGATCTTCGGAATGGCTTGAGCGAGAATAGTTTTACTTTATGCTCTCTCGCATAGCCAAGACCTCTTCAAATAGCTTTGGGAGGAGCCATGATAAACTTCCCATCCCCGCCTAGAATCATTTTCTTGAGACTGTTTCCTTTCTTTACTACCTCCCATGATTCCAATCAATATTGGAAATCCAGTTTTCCATCTTCATAGTCCAAAGATCATACTCTTCCCTTTTTAAATAAGGAAATTTACCATTGCTGTTTGAAAGACTAAGCTGTTGCATGGAAGTGGTGTTGGTGTTGTTTGTGTTGGTGACTTCAGTTTCATTATCGGATCCAGGCATGGTGAATGAATGTTTGATTGTATGGGGGTGAGAATGGTTCTTAGTATCGTAGAGACTTTCCCGAGGCTCTGATACCACTTGTTAAACACCAAGACCTTGATAGATCTTAAGCACTCGGAGATCGTTAGTGTTGCCTATGTAATCACAAGCAAACTAATAGAAGATCTCTACAACTCGTATTTTGTAGCGGAAAGTAAATACAAGTTATAATAACTAAGAACTCTTTGATCCTCTATGGATCTTTTGATTATAGAAACTCTATGTTTCGGATAGTTTACAAGACTTGAAAGACTTTAGAAAAGCTTATCTATTACAAACTATTATGGTTCCTTATATAGGCAAGAAACCCTAATGACTCACGAGCAATTTACATCCTAATACTAACATAGACTAAGCATGCATCTAGACAAGCATGCAACTAATCATATTGTTTTGTTAATCATATTGTTTATTCCGAGTAAGCTCTACATAATACTGGCGCCAACCTATCATACATACTGCCGACTTTTACTACATACCGAGCTCATCTCTCCCACGTGGATTCGCACTTTCAAAGAAGAACACGATATTCTGCTTTAACACTTCTCAAGTATAACTTCACAGAATCCATTCTTCTTCTCAGAATCTCTTCGTAGATACTTCACAGTAATCAAGAGTTTACCTTAAGTTTTGAAAGAGAAACCGTTTTGCATATTAGGTTCCATCCCATTTGATGGTTACTTCTTGGATAAACGTTATTAGGTCTCCTAGATGCATTATGTTTTTGAAAAGATGGTGCTTTATTTCTTGCAAAAGTAGGATTATATTTTGGAGGTGGATGTTTAGTAGTGACATGAGTTGGTTTCTTCCTATTTACGATAACGAACTCGGTTCTAGATGATGAGGCTATGTTATTACCACTAGTTGTCACAACAGATCCACGGATCCCGGTTGTACACCAGCGGTTCCCTTTTAGATCCAGGATCCGCCACAACAGTGGCTGGTTTTTCTAATTCTTTAACAAATTTTGTTTCTTTACTTTCACTAGTTGATGGATCAAGTTGTTGTATACCTAGACCCTTTTGGTTGTTGCCGATTTTAACACCATCGAGTATTGTATCTAAGGTGTTTGTACTCATTCTAGCAATTTTAGAATCTAAATGATCAACTAGTGTTTGAAGTTGAACACAAAGTTCACATTCACCACTTGCTATTTTACCCTTTTCCAAACGTTTTAGTTTTGCTTTTAATTCTATGACTTCTTTATCTAAACGTTGGTTTTGACTCTTTAAAAGCTTGTTTTTGTTAATTAGTTTTAAGCTAATATTGCATAGTTTATCATATTCATTATGCAATGAGTCGTCATCAAGTGATGAACTACTATAGTATTCGTGACATACCGTCATTTGCCATGAGACAAATTTCTTCGTCCTCCTCGTCGCTCATTCCCCACGTGTCGCTCACGAATGCCTTTTGATCATCCCGCTTGGGACACTTACTAATAAAGTGGTTTGGGTCCCCACATTTAAAGCAAGTACGATCATCCTTGGCTTTCGTCCCCTTTGCTTTTCTCGAAAACCTTTCTTATCGTCATACGGTTGTTTGACGATCTTCCTTTCTTCTAAAGAACTTTTAAAGTCCCTCACCGCCATAGCATACTCCTCGTCGTCACTACCCGAGGAAGAGTTATCTTCATCACTTGAACCCTTTTTGGCTTTTAAGGCAAGAGATTTATTTTTCTTTACCTTAAAGGCGCCGGAATCTTTAGCAAGAACAAGCTCGTAGACTTTTAGATTGCCTATAAGTTCATCGAAGTAGAGTTGTCAAATCTTTGACTCTTCGATCGTCACCTTAGATCTCCACTCGATGGAAGTGCCCTTAGATATCTCCTAACATGGTTACGGCTAGAGAAAGATTCATCGAGTGCTTGTAAAGATGTAATAATAGTATTAAAGTTAGCAAATGAATGATCTATAGTTTCTCACCCGATATTGAAAATTGTTCATATTGTTGAACAAATAAATCAATCTTATTATTTTTAACTTGTTCGTTGCCTTGATGAGTTACAACTAAAGAATTCCAAATTTCTTTAGAGGTTTTGAGTAAGGAAATTCTTTCAAATTCCTTTTCGGTAAAGCATTATATAAAACCCTTTTGCTTCACTATTTTTCTAAAGCTTTTTCTTCATTTCATCATTTAGTTTATCATGAGGTATGTTAACTAAATTTCCTTATCATCATTCGAGGTAGCCTCAAAATCACCTTCAACAATAATGTACCAAAGATCAATATCTTTAGACTTCACATATGTTTCAATCTATTTTTCCAATATATAAAACCATTAGTTTCAAGTAGTGGTGGCGTTGCATAGATTGCCCTTCCTTATAATTTTCGTAACCCATAGTGATCGAAAAGTTTTAAAATACAATTTTACTTTAAAACTTTTATAAACTTAGCTCTTGATGCCAATTGTGGAAAACTAGAAGGGGGTTGAATAGTTTTGCCGATTTTAAGTTGATTTCAAAACTTTAGATCCGATATTATGTGAAATCGTATGGATGTTGAGAACGATAGATCTAATGATAGTGCAAGCAAATAAATAAAGATAAGGATAGAAATGACACAACCGATTTATAGTGGTTCGCCACAAGGACACCTTCCTTGCCCTACTCCACCCCCGAGTCACCTACTCGAGAGTTCAAGCACTATGTCAACAAACTCCTTCACTCATGAGAAGCCTTCACAACGTTGCTTACACTTTATCCTGCAGAAAGCTAGATACCGAGTCCATAGCTCGGTGGACCAAACCAACACAACTATTACACAACAAATATGTGAAATATCAAATACAAGATCTTCGCCATGTAAATCTTATGAGTGACAAATCAATCAAGGACCCTTGCTTGGATGACTTGTAGAATGCTCGTGATCTCGCCTTAGAGAAGGACCTATATGAGGATCACAAATAGAAAGAAAGAAGAACAACTCTCTAGATCAAGTGATCTATATGTTAGAAGAGAATGAGAGTGTATATGAGATTTAGTAAGAAGAGGGTGAGTTAGAATGAAGAAATGGTTTCTATTTATAGGCAAATTTCCTCATCGTTCCCACGGATCTCACGGATCCTTCCACTGGGATCCCGCTAGCACAAAGCTGGGGATCCGTGGAACGCCATCTTGCCCATGGGTTTTTGGTTATGGGTCATGGGTTGGTCCATGGTTATATCTAGATTCAATGTATCTAAGTATACATTGTATCAAGTCTCTTTGGGTATGGGTTAAGATCCATGGGTTGTGATTTTACCCATCCTAATTAACTATTACAACAAATGCTTTGATTACTACATTTTTGTATTTAAAAGATTATATGTAAATGCTTTACAAAAATAACATGTATCCTTATAATTATACTTAAGACAACATTATATATGTTATCAACAAAACACAAAGAGATCGCAAAATATTAATAAACGTTTTTACGGTTTATTTGTATTAACACGCATAATCTTTAATACATTCAAAACACAGTTTCTACCATTAGTTGTATTATATTTATCTAATATAACTAATCCTTTTACAAGCTAAGGAAGAAGATCTAGTTCAACTGGGATCAACAAGTGGTATCAAAGCTTGTTGAGAACCTGTGATCTAGAAGAAGAAGATATGAATCAAGATTTTGCACACATGGTGGTTGCATCCAAAGTTCCCTTGCTCAAACCTGGTGAGTTTGAGATATGGAGGATGATTATGATTTTTCAATTAGTTCTTGCAGCATAAGTACAATTAGGCAACTTAGTAAGAGTATGAAATTCTCTCCATAAATAGTTCAACTTATGATACTACTCAGACACACCTATATCACCTTATTTCAAACCATTAATTTTCAAAATCAGATTAAAAATTATAGAACCATCCATTTTATCATAAGTATCCTCTATTTCTTTCCAAACAATAGATGCATCATCCGAATAAACATGACCCAAATAAACATCTCGAGCCAAAGAACAAAGAATCCAAGACAATACAACAACATTGCATCTTTCCCATTGCTAGGAAGAGACTCACTAGTCACATAAGCACACTTTAAACACATTTCTTCAATAAAACCAATTTTCCCTATAGTTTGTAGAGTTAATCTCATTGCTTTAGCCCAGACTTTAAACTTTTCAATTCGAGTTAGTTTAATTGGAATTAGTGAACCACCAACAGAATCATTAGGATGCAAGTGTAGAAGATTACCAACATCTAAACTATTAATAAAAACAACATTACCAAACATGATGAAAACATGTAAAAAGAACGCATAAGAAAACAATTAAGACAAACAACAAAATCACACAGAAACAAACAGAATAACTACAAAACAGATAACAAATACCACAATATCATAGATAAGCACAATAAAGAACAATAAAACTCACTCAATCACATATCCAAACAAAAATAAAGAGTTATATTAAAGATATTGGCCACAGAAGGTTTCATTACTATTCTATGGAGTAGGTCAAGATTAACCAATACCCCTAAAGCATACAAGTTTTAATTCTGTAGATTTAAGAGAAGAAATATTTTTCTTACAATGATATATATGAGACAACGGTAGAATTTGAACCACAACAATTCTTGATTCACTTAGTCAATAATTGTTTTTATCAATCACCAAACCAAAACACTCCAACAATTCTTGATTCACTTAGTTAAGAAATGTCCTTAACACAAGCAGATCCTCAAATAAAATCACCACCAAAAACCCCCAAATCAGAAAATTTTGAGTATGAAAAACTAAACCCTAATTCAATCGGGTCTACTACAACCAACCACCAATCGAATCAATAACACCACCAGTAACACCTAAACCCACATATTTTCACTATGAAAACCCTGAAACCAAGATCAAACAAATAACCACCTAAACAAACCTAAATTCAACAATTAACCATTGAATGTATATGTACAACCCCATATTTATGCTAAAAACATAAAAGCCCTAAATTAGATTATCAGAAAGCCTAAAATCAAAACTCAGTCAAACCATGAGCTCTGCTACCATGTTAAACGGTATCAAAACAATATGATTTGCATTCAATCAACCACCCCTTGCTTTATTACTTAATAACGATCGTCCTCAAATGAGTGCACTTAAAATACAAAATAAATGAGTTGTCCCCAACACGGATGCAACTCAAATAATACAATACTCACACAAAATAATAAAACCAAAGGATTACAACCCAAAACTAACCAATTAAAGACCGGAGATATTTAGAGAGAATTATTGTGTGAGAGTGAGTGAAAACTTGATTAATGTGAAACCCTAGCTTATATCATTCATTATACAACCTCCAAACTTACCAAATGAACCCTGCGCAATATGAAACAACAAAAACATACAACATTAGTCACTAAACTTATTAAACCAGAAATAAGTTTGATATTTCACACTTCAAATTTTGCGATTTTTGCAAAGGCTACCGTGCCTTTTAGCTTGGAGCTGCTCAGACAAGACCTAAGGTTTGAGCTAATCATTATTGAGAACACATACATACGTCAGAAAATGGTTAAAGGACATACATATATGTCAACATTAGTCACTAAACTTATTAAACGATAAATAAGTTTGATATTTCACACTTCAAATTTTGCGATTTTTGCAAAGGCTACCGTGCCTTTTAGCTTGGAGCTGCTTAGACAAGACCTAAGGTTTGAGCTAATCATTATTGAGAACACATACATACGTCAGAAAATAGTTAAAGGACAGTTTATACTTGACTATCCTAAGTAACATGTGAGCCTGAAATAAATGTTTCCTCTTAATCTTTTTAATACCTTGGCAAAATAGATTACTATAGCTCACTTCATAATTGGTATTTACTTGATATTCCTAATGTAGGTTCTTATATGGGTGTCACCCACAATGTTACATTACTTGCGCTATGATTGTGTCATCTTATACTTACATATAAGTGTAACTAACACAATTTTATTTAATATAGTGCAAAATTTGGTTCGAGTAAAATCGAATAGACATTGATTTAATCTTTTATTTTCAAGCTCGAACTCAGTTTGACTCAAGTCAGCTAAAATATTAATTGCAATAATTTTATGATTAATTTTAATCGAATTAACATTTCCGAGATTGACTGAATTCAACTTGATTAGATTTTATGGTGATGATATAATACGACTCTTTATAAAAAATGATATGATACCACAAAGAAGATTGTATCTTTATACAACATCTTTTTAGTTTTCTTCTTTTGCTTTAATAATATGAACAAAGGAAAAGGCAAGAGACTAGGAGCCGAGTGGAGCTCGAAAGATATCAAAGTTTCGCTATTGCTTATAACAGAAGGCTGTAATTGGCCGAGTCGTTTAAGTCTTTTATCTTTAGCTCAAGCTCGATGAGCTCGTGACAAATTTCAAGCTCATTTAGTCACGCCTTGTTTTAAGCTTCTACAGATTCAGTCCCAAGTTCTTTTAAAAGCAAACTTGACTCGTTTCCAGCTAGATGTAATTCAACCAACGATCAAATTTAATAATCTTAAAAAGCATACCTTGTCTTTCATCTGTTTGTATATGAGCAGCACCAGTCTAGTCAGCAAGAAGACATGGTCCCACAAATGTCAAAAAGTCTACTGCAGTCACCGACTTCTACACCGTTATTTACACGTTGCTTTGATTCTTTCGTATTTAGCAGGCGTATGTTGACTGGATGACCCACTCTCACAACTGTTGACCAAACGTTGATTTTTTTTACCATTTCACCCTATATTCCAACGTGCTCCACCATGTGATCGACTTACTTGTAACTATCGATTAAGTTATGTAAATTTTATCACTTTATGTAAAGTGTTTTGAAATTTCTGCCAGCTTATAAATAAACTTACGACTGGCTTTTTAAATCTTGAAAGATTTCTATGTTTATGAGCTTAGTTACTAACTTGAGGTTATTAACTAACGTAAATCATAAGTTCAAGTTGATAAAACCAACAGTAAATTGAATGAATTTATAACTTTTTTGAATTTTGAACAAGCTTTACTCGAATCTGAATGATACTTATGTTTCATTTTATTACTCGATATACCAAGAGGTGAATGGCTCAAACCTCGCTAATTGTGTATATTTGACGGTGGCAATAAAAATATCAAAAAGTCGTGTGATTAATCTGATGAGACCGCGTACATCTGAGTCAAAAGAGACTCGTCTTTTCTGAAGAATTTGAACAGATAAAATCTCCTCCGTTTACTAGCTAAAATATAAAAACTAAACACTCAAATATAATGTCGATTCTTTTAAAAATAGATTGTTATGGCCACTAAAAAGAAGTTTTCAAATACAAATAAAGACATTAAATTTCAAGACTTTTCATGCAACTTGTTTTTTTAAACAGAACTTGTAAATGATATATTTAATTCGGCGTAACTTCTCAGATATTTCTTCCAGTGATGGCGTGCAATATGTATTCTCGTAGACCAGTGCATGGCCCATATATCACCACCACGACACAAAAGTCACAAACATAAAGTAAATGCAAAATCAAACCCGTAAGAAACTTTCCACCAAAATATATATCCTTTTCATATTATTGACAAGTATGAAACCAACACCAAAATCCTTAGAAAAAAAATGACAAGTTTACTCTCGGGCAATATCGAATTCTGGCAACAACCAAGGCGGATGCTCGGTTCCGATGGTTCGGGGAAGATAAATGGTTTTAGTTCATATGAAATAATATTAATTTCAGTGGCATCATTAATAGTTTTAATACTTATAGTTTTGATACTAGTTTATTTTTACATGAGAAAAATAAGACGCACTAGTTCAAGAGTCAATAGTACCCCACTAACTAGGCGTTCTGAAACAGAAACAGAACGCCTGGTGGTTTTTAAAGATTTTGGGGTATCATTGACTTTTGACTCTGTTGTTCAAGCCACGGGTAACTTTACTTCAAAATATTGTATTGGGAGTGGCGGGTTTGGGTCGACTTATCGAGCTGAGTTAGCGTCGGGTACTATTGTAGCGGTTAAAAGGTTAACTGTCGAAATGTGTCAAGGGGTGCCGCAGTTTAATGCGGAAATCCGTAGTCTTGGACGGATTAAACACCCGAACCTTATAACTTTGCTCGGGTACTATGCTAGTAAATCGGAAATGTTTCTGGTTTATAATTACTTGCCAGGTGGCAGTTTGGAGGATTTTATCCGGTTAAAGAAAAACCGCGTTACAAGTGTAAAAGTAATTAATAAAATCGCGACTGATGTGGCATCCGCGTTGGCATTTTTACACGAGTGTAATCCGCGTATACTTCATCGAGATGTGAAGCCAAGCAATATTTTACTGGACAATGATTTAAATGCTTACTTGTCAGATTTCGGGTTGTCACGTCTTCTAGAAGGTTTTGAGTCACATGTGACAACAGGTGTCGCGGGCACGTTTGGTTACGTGGCACCTGAGTATGCTTTAGCGTGTCGGGCGTCTGAAAAGGTGGATGTCTATAGCTATGGAGTGATGTTGCTTGAGTTGATTTCTGATAAAAGGGCTTTGGACTCAACGTTTTCGGGTCAGGAGAATGGTTACACGATTGTGACGTGGGTTGGGATGTTGAGGCGAGAGAAGAGGAGCGAGGAGGCTTTTGGAGAGGGAATGTGGGAGGTCGGGCCTGAAAATGTGTTGATGGATTTGTTGGATTTGGGAGTGATCTGCACCGCTGAAACACCTTCCGGGAGACCTACGATGAGGCAGGTCGTAAGAAGACTGAAGCAAATTCAAAATTCTTTTGACTATTGAGTCTTTTTGTTTCAAATTGCAATCATGAGAATTCATCTGTTAAGGCTTGAATTTTGAGGTCAACGAAATGTGTTCGGCCATAAAAAGCAAGTAAAAATGTGTACTTGATTTCGATTTTATGCAATACAAAAAAGACATGTATAGCATATGCTCAAATTTAATCACACCGAAACACAAGTTCCATGTTTAAGTGTTAGTCTTCAACTTATGTTTCTGAGAAATGAATGAGATTAACAGATGTGTTCATTTTGCTTTTGTTTGACTGATAAGATTAGTATGTTTTTATTTATACTCGATTGAGTTAAATATTACAGGAGTGAACCATAGTAGTTATGTATCATCACATATATTTTACTTTCCGAGTTCTACATGTAACGAATAATTATTCAGAAGGGGTGCATCATGTTGTATAATGATATACCGTAGTCCGTATACAGATTCATTTACAAAAACAAAATCGCTTCTGAATTTTAATAACAAATGCATGTTACTGTACATTGTAATTTTACAGTACACTGAACCATAAAAGCTCTTTTGAGATAAACATCCTCTAGCTCTTCGGAGATAAATCTCATTATGAAATGAAGAATCATGGGGCTTAATATAAGCATTATAAGATTGTAGGTGCATTGGAAAAACTATAGGGTCCATATAATAAAGTTTTGAAAATAAGACAAAGTCTGAGATATAAAAAGTTTATTTAAAGCCCCCGGCGAGGATCGAACTCGCGGCCTTTCGCTTACGAAGCGAACGCAATACCACTATGCTACGGAGGCTTTTGTTGCCTAAGAAAATCCAATATAATATTTTATTGGGTGCCTAATTAATATGTCCAATGTACCTTTTTTTTTGCAACTAAATGGCCGAGCAAGGTCAAAATTTTAGTTACAAATACCGAGTATCAACTAAATGGCTTCGACTTTGCCCTTTATGCTCGACGTAATACGTCATACAGAAATTCCTCCTTTTGTGAGGTGTGATATGAAATGTAATCTTTGTTAAAAAAAAAATTGAAATGCCTTTGCTCAAAAAAAATATATATAATAAAATGCAACGTGTTTGTTTAGATAAGATTAAAATGCGCCAAGAAGGTTAAAAGTCAAAATTACAATAAAAAAGTGTTCAATGTAAACAACGAGTAGGAGAACCCACGACGCAATGGACGGCTTCAAAGCGACTTACTAGAAATGACACTTAAACCCAGGGACTAATTTTGCCAAGTTGCTATAGTTAGCAATTAATTCTACAGCCTTACTTTGCAACGCCGCTTAAACCTTAGGGACTATTTTTGCCGATTCTATAGATAGCAATTAATGTTGCAGGACTTATTTTGCAATACCACTTAAACATCAGGACTATTTCGCCAACTTGGGAAAGTTTGCAATTGATGTTTGCTGGTGACTTACCTTGCAACGCCTTAAACCTTAGGACTTTTTTGCCAAGTTGTGAAACTTTGCATTTAATGTTCGGACTTACTGCTGTAACGCCACTTAAACCTCGCGACCGCTTTTGCCAAATCGAAAACTTTGCATTTAATGCCTCATTACATCGCTTTTCTTCCCCGACAATTAGTATATATATATAATGTTTATATCGGTGAAAAACCTCGTAAAATCATAAAACTATTTTTCCTTCACTCTCTCTCATCTATCATTAATTTTGGTCACCTTCCTCTCATTTTTTATTAAATACTTGTTTTATACAAAATATACCTCACTAAATATCATACACACACTCACAAAACAAAACAAAAATATATATTTACTTTTATCAATAGAGCCTACATTTATAACTGTGTCACTATCGTGAGTAGGGGTGAGCAAAACAAACCCAAAAAATCAAAACCGAAGCGAAAATCGAAAAAATCGACTGAAACTACAAACCGATTGTTCGGTTTTACTTTTTCAAAAACCGAAAAATGCGCTTCGGTTTCGATTTTCATTCAAAAACCAAACCGAAAAAATCGAACCGAACCGAACCGCTTTTATTACATAATAATATCTAATTAATATAATATGATTAAATAACTAAATAAATCAATTTTATAAATTCATATTCATTTTGTGAGTTTTTATAATATATTTATCTTAACGTTTATATTTATATGTGTGTTTGTCGTGTCGCGTGTTTTGTGTGAATATATCAATAAGATTCGATAATGATTATAATACGCAGATGCTCACTGTATGTCTCATTTATATGTTTGAATTGTAGAATTACGAATAAACATTATTACGCTTAGATTGAAAAAAAAGTAAAGAAGAATGTATATAAACAAGTTTGTTGGTATAATTTGGTCATACCCAAATATTAGCGGTTAAACCAAAAATCGAACCGAAACCGATACTAAACCGAAAAACCAAAACCGAACGGTTTTTTTTCAATTTACAAAACCAAACTTTGTGCCGGGTTTCGCTTTAAAAACCCGACTCAAACCGAACCCACGTACCCGAACAAAGCACATAGATAACCAAACACCCTCCAAACACGTAACCTTTCCAATTAACCCTCCTCCCCCCTTTTCTTCTCCGCCTTTGATCACCGTCATTTACTGAGTCGGTGCCCATAGCTTCAGACTTTTAGTAATACCCAGTTTCATATTTGCAATCTTCGTTTATATCATTTTTGTATTGCACACCAACTGTTTGATAAAATGCCTAAAAATTGTTACCACTTAAACTTTTTTAGATATGGAAAATTTCAAAATTGCAGCTTTTACATAAATTTGAAAATACCCGAATGTTTAAATGCTCATGTTTTATTAGTTAGTGTGTGTTTGGTAGTATTGCGCGCCAATTGTTTGATAAATGTGTGAAAGAAGTTAAATGCGTAAGCAGATTTAGATATATACAGCTTGTTAAGCTTGCTATAGTTTATGTTATATGCGGATTTTCGAGTTTATCAAATTATTTTGGTAGATTCTGTGTGGCGTATTTAATGTTTTTTTCATTGTTGTAGAAGATGTTAGGTGCTAGTCGGACGGTTGACTACCTTGTAGCTAGTAACCGGCCTAGGCCGGGAGTAATCAGATTGGAAAATTTATAAGAAATGATATGTATGACGCGTTGATAGGACCGTATAATTGCTCATAGACCTCAAACCGAGTTTGATTGAGTTTGATCAAGTTTTGACCTTGTAACAAGTAACCAGCGATTAATCGATCATTGATCTTGTAGCAAGTAATTGCCAATTACTCGGCCTTATAATCCTTGTTTTACAACACTGGTTATTTCTAGATAATTGTCTAAGTTGATACTTTTTTTTGTTGTTATTCAAAACGTTTATTTAAAAAGATACCACCAACCATTGAACAATCATTGTAAATGGCATTTTTGTTTTTTCATTTAGACGGGTCGGTCATTCACCACACGAAGGAAACAAGGATTATTCATGTGCCACTTTTACTTGTGAAAGTTGTTGCTTGTCTATACAACTATCTATATCAATACTAGATAAGCTTCAATTCCTTTGTTTGTTAGGGCGGACAATTGATTTGCTATGTATATGTTCAATCAGCTTGAGAAGCACCGGAAATCATTCATATCAACATGTTTGCTGCTAAACAAGTCTGTATGCTGCCTTTGATTTTGTTGTAAGATAGGCCTATTAGTGATTCTTGTGGAAATTTGTTGGTGCAATGTTTATCTCTCCGTGACAAAACAAATGTCGTTTGCATGATTAGACATAATATATTGTGATCGCGTGTTGGTGGGTTGGAGGTCATTTCCGTTCTCCCGTTGTTAGGGTTTTCAGTTTAGATATATTTCTCTTTAAGATTTTAGAGGTGTATCACATTCTATGATGTATATAGATAGAAAAACAGGACACTTAAAAGAAAATAATGTGGCTAATTGGTGATGAACCATGATTATCTGCTTAAAGTTAAATCTGTACATGGTTGGTGCTCATTTGCGCTTTATCTAAAATTGAGAAACGGGTCATATTTATTCTTGTTTCGATGTTACAGGGTCGTCAAGTTATACCACTATGATGTACGTTTAGCTTAACACAAACATAACATATTTCATGGTCGTGAGTCACTGAGTTGTTATTGAATCTTTTCTTAATCATTCATTATATCATGTTTTTGAAGTGATTATGGCTGAATTTTCAGCTTACATTCACCATGGTAGAAGGTGCCCGAGTCCGACTTAGGGGTTGGCAGCAGGCTGCAGTTGCCCTTGGTTCTGCAGTTGGTGCGTTAGTGGACCCAAGAAGAGCTGATTTGATAGCTGCTTTGGGGGAGACTACTGGCAAACCTGCTTTCGAGAGGGTACTCGAAAGAATGAAAAGTAATCCTGAAGGAAGAGTACGAATTCTGCCAACTTTTTATGCTGATACTCTATTTTTTCTTCATTATGTATTATATTATTCCTTTTACATTTTTTCAGCTCTACCAAACATATCAGCATAACCTGATGCATTTGCATGATTCCTCTTAAAAAGTCGAGGCAAATTCAGTTCTGCCAAACACACCATCCTGACTTCTAGCTAAATGTTCTCTTTATCCATTTGACCCTTTAGCAATAAAATAAAGTTAAAAATTGCTGCCTTCACATTCTTATGGTTTTTTGGGTCTGCAGGATCCAAAATATATACGGTTATACACTATTTCTCTACTATGGTATTATTAAGGTTTGAGATATAAAGAAACTATCATCTCGTTGTTAGTCAAAAATATAACCATGAATGACAATGGGTATGAGTTTGATAGTAATGGTGGGTCCCTCACCTATGAAAGATCCATACCTAGCTCACTTAATGTATATGGAGTATGGATTATATCTATCATTAATTACCATAGTGGTGGGCCCCCTCATCTTAAACAAACACCTTTAATCACTTTCATAGTAATAGTCTCATTCCCATAGTGGGATACCAAACGCACCTTAAATGTAGAATATCTGGTTTGGCTGTGTAAGTTTCATGGTTGTGGCATAATATATTTGGCTTTTCTTGGTTGACAAACTGTCACAGAACTATTTAGATATTGTGCAGTAACAAAATAGTAAATCATTCATTCATGAACCCCATTTCTTCCATGTGGTTAAATCTGTTAATTATAACATGGATCAATGGGATCATAATTTATTACCTTGAACTTGAAACCTAGTGTTTTCATTTCTCTTATGTGTATTTCTATTATAGGAAATACTATTGGACCGCCCTCGTGTCATCTCTAAGAACGTTGGGCATGCGTGGACCTTCCAGAAAACACATTTGGTGCTGCATATGCAAAGTTCATGGGATCAAGAAACTTCTCACCAGATGATAGACCACCTGTAAGGTTCATGGAAACAGAGGAACTCGCGTATGTAGCAATGCGAGCACGTGAAGTTCATGATTTCTGGCACACCCTTTTCGGTCTTCCAACAAATTTGATTGGTGAATCGGCTTTGAAAGTCATAGAGTTCGAGCAAATGTTGCTTCCAATGTGCTTCATGTCTGTTATTGGAGGAACTGCAAGGTTTAGTGACAAGCAAAGATCGTTGTTTCACCAACATTACTTCCCTTGGGCTGTTCGGGCAGGTATGAAATCCACTGACCTTATGTGTGTATATTATGAGAAGCACTTCCATGAAGATTTAGACGACGTGAGGCAGAGATGGGGCATTATACCCGCTCCTTCTATTCAACGGTAGTTTGGTTAAGATTTCATGATGATCTGAGAGAGTTTGGAAATAAGAGCTTGTTCAGTTTGTACCATGTAGATGCTAGCATATAACTTTTAGTTGGATTATGAATCATATCAATGTGTTTGTGAGTGGGTTTTCGGATTTCTGAATTACTCTCATCCAAATATAGATAGTTATTTGCTTACATTAATAAATGGTAACGGGATATGATGTAGTTTGTGTTTTTGCCCTGTGGCTTACAGGTTTTGTTTTATGAATCAGTCTATATTTAAATCTTGGTACGAAGGAATCATACATAATGGAATTGCAGTTGGGAATGGAATAATATATGAGAATAACCTTTGAAAATGATAACTTATTCCAATGTTTGGTTACAATAGAGAATCAAGCTGTGAAACAGGGAAGAAAATTGAATCTCGTGTTTGGTGTTAATTGGGCCAGTATTCCACTGTTTTTTGACAATAGTGGTATGTTTGTGGCACAATTTTTTTTTTACCCCTAAGTTCTAACTTGTACAAATTAAAAGCAAAATTAACACATTACAAGAATTTCATCCTTTAGCAATGGATTTTGTGACGGATTTTACCCTGCGACAGAGGTTGCGACATGTACCACCCTAACGGTGTTAAAGCGTCGCAGATTCTGCGTCTCCTCAAACTCGGTCGCAAGTAAATCGCGACACACTTGTTAGTCGTTAAAGAGACGTGAAATGATGTCGCTAGCTAAATTGCGACGACTTTTCACTCCTAGGGAGTCTCTTTTTGTCATTTCAGAAAACATCTTATAGACGTCGCAAATTTAGTCGGAGGCTGACACAAATATATTTCTCCATTGAGCTCATGACGGGTCTGATATCAGATAGCATTTTTCTCTATTCTCATTTTAGCCAAACAATTCATATATGTACTATATAAATGAAACCCGCGGTAATTATCCAACAAACTATATATTTCATGAATTATAACCACTTACAACATTCCATTTCCGTTACAAAACTATTACGAAGTTCCTGCTTAAAAAGAGACTAAAAAGATCATCACTTTAACAAAATATTGTACAACACTACAACTACTAGTAAAATCTACTACTTAGCATAAAATAAAAAGTTATTTGTTCTAACTAAGCATTTAAACAGTAAATTGCCAACATTGAAGCAAATCAAAAACTTCTTGAGTTGCACCTTATATGACTTTAAAGTCAGTAAGTTTTGTTATTATCTGTACTGATAATAACTACTTGGACTACATATAATTTTCTTGGCAAATTAAGTGGGCTGGATTTATTAATGAGTTTTTTAAGCTCTCGTTGAGTACATGTAGCACACTACAAACAATTATCAAACCATATAATTATATAGAATAAAACTACTTTATATGGCGAACCCATTTGTGGCATGTGCCACAAGTAGCCTGGCCATAGATCCGCCCCTGAACCAACTAACGATCTTGAGCATATCATCTTCTGACTCACTAGAGGAAATGCCTATAAGGGCCGGGAGAGATTGACTTAGTTTCTGGGATCCAGTGTTCTCTGTTTGGCTTTATAGATATTCCTTTAAAGCCAAGCTGAGAACACTTTTCCGTAAGAAGAAGAATTAAGGAACTTTACAAAGAGTTCTTTCTTTCTTTCTTGTTGTTTTTGTTATCAAGTTAAGATTTTGTTAAACTTCATCTTGAAGCCTACATCTTGTATAGAAACGTTCATTCTAGTGTTACCAAGTTATTTCTTCGATCTTGTCAAGTTTTCTAAAAAAAACAAAAAAAAAAATGTATGGCAAATCATAACATGTACACTATTAAAGAATTTGTCAGAAGTGTCGAAACATTGGGATTCGTAGGTACTACCAGTGCATTAGGACTTAGCGAGTTGGATGTGACGTAAAAGTATCATACTTAGCTTTATCCAACATTTCGTGTCGGATGAGGGTCGAACAAAATATCGTACACATTGGATTCTTCGTAAGTTGATCCTCGATTCACTTCTAAACACCAACGAATGTTGACGTGATGCGTAAACCTGCTGGTTTGCGGGAGTTTTAACACGACAAAACGATTTAAGAGTGTGCGAAATGATGGGGCACACACGATAAACACGAGTATACGTGTTGAACGTATTATAACTTGAATATACTATACCCGATATGATATAACTTGACCCGGTCATTGATTCGACCCATGAGCTGTTAACTTGGGACGAATGGGTTTGCCTTGGGCCTAGATGACTCCAACTGATCGGGTGAAAACAGGAATGGGCTACTTGGGCTTGATTGCTTGTCTTTTAAGCCAAGACCCAAGTGGTGTGTCGGTTTATTTTGTTTATAAGCCAACCATTCCTCTTAAAAAGTCACGACATATCTAAATCAAAACTAATACTCTAAATCGATTATTGTTCCAGCTTCTATAACTAATTGACTTGTTTCCAAGTCGCTTAGTTTTGATTTGGTTTTGTTCAATCCCCACTTGCAACGTTTCAAGATGTTAGGATATTGATCGATTGGTATTTGTTCTTGTTTTCTGTCTCTCCTAGTTGACAGCAGTAACAACAAACAAATGGTTTTATCTGTTGGTCGTGGGGTTTATCTTGGACAACAAGCAGATGATATCAAACATCTTTGTCCGATATCGGTCACGTTTTGGAGCTACTGTTTATCGAACAGTTTTCCACTCTTGGGCAAAGCAAGTTGTGATCTTGTAGTTTTCTTGTTCAAATTATTCAAGTGGTGTCAATTGTTGATTGGTTTTAATTACGTTCTCGACTAGTCATTAATCGAACGTATACGTTATCGGGTTTATGTGTGATATTCATTGAGGCATCTATTTTAGGTGCTTAGTTTCGTATTGGTTTTATTGTCCGTTACTAAAGATCAATTGCCAAGCAAGGTTAAGGTTTCTTTTATCCCTTTTATTAATTAATTATTGTATTAATTAATTATTTATTAATTACGTGTTTAACCTAATTGCGATTACTAGATCCTTATACGCTGCGTACTCGTAGAGGTTAATGGTTAACTTAGTTCTAAAATCCCAACAGTGGTATCAGAGCCAACTCGTTTTTTGCGATTATGGGTTACACGTTTCTGAATTAATAAACATGTATTAAAAGGCTGCATGAAACCTAGTTTAGTTATTTTGTTTTATTTTAATTTTGACAATTACATGCAATACTTGTCAATTTTTAATAAATAATAACTAGTCACACACAAATTAAAATTATATTGATAATTAGAATTAATTTGTTAATTGAAATTACTTGTTAATTAGAATTTAATTTACATGTTAATTATAATTACCTTGTTAATTAAAATTAAATTGTTAATTAAGAATTACATGTTAAATTATAATTACTTGTTAACTAGAATTAAAAGTTAATTTTATTTATTAATTGTTAATTAAAATTATTATGATAATTAGAATTACATATTGGTTTATAAATACATAATATTGCGTAATTACTTGTTAATTGAGATTGCCATATTTTATGTGTTTTTCCGGCCACAAGACCCACTCAATTGCTTTTGCGATGTATGGGGCGATCTAGGTATTGTATCCTAGTGACGGTCTTATGGTTCTCCGTTAGGGGAAGACTCACAAGAGGACTCTGAACAATATGTGGTTATATATTGATGTTTATGTTTATATGTTTGTGATTCCTATATGCATTATTACTTGCTTTGACACCTAATTGTATGCAATATGGAATAATACATATCGTAACCATAACATTAATATTGGTCTTTATTTACACGCCTAAATAACATGCTCATTGTGACCGCTATTTGATTCGTGGAAAATCATTTTGTTAGTGACCTAATATATGAAACACGTTTTCAAGAATTTAAAACTAGACGCTATGGACACTTGGGATGTACTGCTCACCCATTAGAACAAACTCAAAAGGAGGTTCAAAGAGGTGCGCAACATGCACCGAAAGGATGTCTAGGTTATGCTTCGCCACACGGTCGGTCCTCTCTCTGCGCTCGATTGAGCTACCGTGAACCATGATGATTACTACAAATGTCATTACTAAAAGTTTTAAAATCGGTGTTACAAAGTTGTTTTGCATGCTTCTTTGTACACCGACTTTTACCACATTTATGTGTGTATACCTATTTGTTAATTTTAAGTCTATGCCATCCAACTATGAACACGCGCATTTGGATTGACTTCTCCCGTCGGACCTAAGGGCATTTCCAACCCATGGTAATTATTTCTCACCGTCGGACCTATGGTTATTTTACACGCTCATACTTGGTCGACTTATCTCGAGTTAACTTGGTCGACCTCGAACCCGAGGCATAAGATGAGAACTAAACATGCTTTTGATATTATTACTTGATACTAATGCCTTAAGCAGCCTCATAAATCTAAGAGTTGCATTATGCAATTAACGCCGTCGCTACCTCTTGTCCTTTTTTTTATACACCGTCGGACCTATGGTAATTAAATGGGGTTGCAAGATGGGTCTTAGTCTTATTAGTAATTAATTGGATAGTTAATTCTTTTAAGAATGTAATTATCGAAAATACTAGAATTGAACTTTGATGTTCGATTAATTGTGTTATTGCAACATAATTCAGAACAAAGTTGTTTTTCTTGAAAACAAACTTAGTCTCTTTGCTAGTAAGAAGAGTGAGACTTATACTTATCTTTTCTCCTTAATTGACAAACTAAGATAGGATTACAAATTGATAAACTCATTTATGATCTTTCATTACCCTTTTGTGGTCTAGAGTTAATTGAAAGATATAACATTTTGTGTAACTGGAAACATTGTGTTTAGAGCTACCAAAATAAATAACATCCTGCAATTGTCACGATGTATGAGTTTAAACCGCAAAGAGTAAAGAAATTACTAGCATATTTGCTAGGTAATCTTCTTGGACTCTTATTATTCCTAAAGTGCTAAATACCCTTGGGGTTTTGTAGACGATAAAAGAGGAATTGCATGCTAAAGATTCAAGTTAATTGAATAAAAGAATGGCTAGTCCATTGTCTACATAAGTAGAACTTCATATACTCTGTTCAATACCTAAGTACATGCTACTCGTAGGCATTTGAAGAGAATATGAAAATATATAAAACGCTATATGCCTTCTACTAGAAATGTAACACTTACAATGTTGACAAATCCAATGGAGAGATTATATTTTATTATCAAATATCATTCATGTAATGTTGTCAATTTCGGTGGGAACTACGGATTTATTTCTGTTAGTCACACATATCATTTCAAACTAGCTTTGAAATAATCCATCACTTTCCGAATATGAACAACCATTATAACTCGTTGCCTTCCTGATGTCGCTTCCTGAAGCGTTATGTAAAACCCACATATTCGAAAGCGTTAAAAATACCAAAATACCCTCCAATCTCTAACTTTTGAAAGACGCTAGTTATTAAGTATATCGTCACTTAAATGTCTAAACCGTTACCATCCGAAGCAAATAAAAGTATCACGAAAATAAAACGTACGCTCAAAATAAATTATGCACGTTCTCTTTAAATTACCCTTAGTCGAAAAAATTACAAGGTGTACACAAATGTATCTGATCGAGGTTCAGGTCCAAGTTCGTGATTGACATATTCTTGGCAAATCCTAATCATATCCCTTGATTTTTGGGCACTTCCTTTTCTGAAATCCCTTCTATACGCCCCTAATAGAGGACCTGATTTCACATCCTTTTTTTTTGTGTTTCTTTCACAAATCAAATCCACCAAAAATGTTCTAAAACGCTAGCAGCCAAAACCATTGACTACTAATTATTTTTTTCACTTTTCTGTCGATCAAAAAGGAGGCCAGCGAAGGTTCATTCGTGATTTTGGAAGGCTTGATCGTGGGCGTGTGTAACTGAAATCCATACGTGGGTGCCTTTTGGTTCGAAAACTATTGTGGTTGTCTCGTTAGTGCTTCTCATTCGAACCCTCTCCATCTGGTGGTCGTGTCTCGTTCGTGTGATCACGCTTCAAGGGTAACGTGTCTCGATCTTGTCTCAATCTCTCCCTACTGTTTTCCTTGATATGGGTCTTCTTCCTAAAGCATGCACACGTTAAATTAGCACATGAGATGATATATGTGGGCACCTAAAAGTAGATAATATACATGTAGCAAATGAGATATAAAATGGATATACACGTTAAATGATCTATTAGACACATATAAAATTGATTTGGACCTTCATCGATCATGCGATAATATATATATATATATATATATATATATATATATATATATATAAGAATGAAGCACGCCATCGATCATGCATGCATAAGTTTGAAGACCTTTCATCATATATTGATATGATTCATCACTTACTACTAACGTTCATCACCTGAACAAAATCATAATCGAACATGTTATTTATCAAACGAAAGGCCCTTGTTTTCGACCCAGGTACATCTCTTTTGAAACTGTTTTGACCTCTTTTGATCAACCCATATTTATGACCATGGCTTGAATATGTTCGACCTACATCTTGCACGACTATATGCATGTTTCGCTATATGATGTCGAGATAAAATGGGTAAAGGCATACGTATGTAAATTGGTTTCATTGTATCGACAAGGAAAATAGAAAAGGGTCACGTTTGGTTTCTTAAGGTGTCGAATGGTTTATTTTGGGGTGTGTTATGGTCTTGACATTAAAAAGAAGCCACACAAGGGTCATGTAAATCTTGTACTACTCGAGTCTAAGTGATTTATAACGTAAATAGAACTCGTAATCTTTAACTAGAGTTAACTGTACATAATGTATATATGACATATTAAAACGAGGTAGTTTTGTAATTAATATAACTTGAAGGTTCGAATTGTTTATATGGTAACTAAAGGGATAGTTGAGTAAAGTGAGTAAACTTGATGTATTTACACTAAAGACCTTATACTTTGTAATATTTACACTATTGACCCTAAACTTGTAAAACTCGTCATAAATGAACCCTAAACGGTAATAATCGTCATTTTCATCACGTTAACCTGATTTGACAATAAATACTTCATAGATGGCTAAAGTTACTAAATATGGAAACCTGCTAATTATGGAAAGTTACTAAATATGGAAAGTTACCTAAAATAAAAAGTTACCTAAAATAAAAAGTTACCTAAAATAGAAAGTACTTAAAATGGAAAGATTACTAAAAAATGGAAAGCCGTCTTAAACGAGTGATCTGATTCTTATAGAACGTTATTTAATTCATATAGGTTCCGGGCGACGGGATTGATCTCCTTTCTTGATTTTACTTTCATTGTGTTTTGCTCCGAATAAGGTACAGATATTCTGACCTTACCTCTTAAGGTTTCTCGTGATTCTTATACATCTTTCGATATTAGCTTGAACTATTACGCTTTACTCTAAGCCTCATGATTAGGGCTTCCCTATGACTCTGCCATGCTCCCTTTGATATGAAACTTTGATATGAAACTTTGATATGAACTTTGATATGAACCCTTATGATATGAATATGCTTTGACCCTTCGGGCCCGGTACCGAGCCAAATATGTGTTCCTAGTCGAAGGTAACTCGATCGTGTCATTGATGCACCAATGGCATGACTCAAGGTGTACGAGCGATGATACACACCGTCCCTATTATGATATGATATGATTATGAGCTCACTATATGTATATGATTTGGCCACCTGGGGCGATGGATGCATCCTAGATATGATATGTTTCGAGGATTTGATCCGCTTGATAGATATATATGGTGAATGATGTCGGTGCAATCCGCGTCTTCACATTCGGGAGCTAGCTACTCCATTTGTTACCGAGGTCTCCTCCTATTATGTATGGTATTCCGAGGTCACCCTCCGAATACAATGGCTACTTATGATATGATATGATATGATATGTTTCCTGCCCTGTAGATTTCGATAACCCTTACACTTTTGATATACCTATATTGTACCTTCTACATTCCCCAACGCACCATATTCTCGTGTAATTTTATATGACTCACTCTACTACCAAGATATATATATTCCATTGCTTTGATCATACACTCTCATTCCGTTAATTCCGATTATCGCTCCATTCACGCATCGGGTTATTATATGTTATGGGATTTGATTATGATATTCATGTTTATATGACTACCGATTTCTCTGTATGATATGTATGCATGCGATATAAGATTTACCTGTTGTCATCCGATGATATGCTATCTTCTTGTTATGTGATCCTTTGATTTGTCCGGTAACCGTGCTTGTGTGAAATCGATTGTTGATCTGCTTATCTTTTGTACCTCGCTCAATTAATCTCGTGGACTATGACTATCCGTGGTGTCCTTATCTCGCTTGTTGTTGACCGCCATGTTTGCATTGCTTATGCTACGGTTTGATTGGGTAAATGGTTCAACTTATGAAGTCTAGCTTGTTAACCTGCTTAATTGCCCCGCTATGTATTTAATTCATTTAATTATAGTGTTCATACTGTATTCCTACTTGTTACATGCGACCGCCATGTTTTGACTACCGCTATGATAATCGATTATGTCTTCAACTAAGGGTTTTGACCGTGGAATTGCCATGCTCACTTATTAATTAATTGCTTCCGCTTCCTCGTAGACATCTGTTTGGCTTGTATGTCTCCCGATTTCGAATTGATTGTATGACATAAATGTTGTGTGGATGCTACGCTGCTATACTTGCTTATGTTTCGCTTTGTATGCCTGGTTTGTATGTGCTTGTTTATATGTCATCGATGCTTTGTTTTGCTTAGTTCTCCTTGGTATCTCGCTCGTTTTGGATATCCAGAAATTGTGTTTTGCGGTGATCCTCATTGACTCATTGTTCTCTTTTCACGCGACCTTGTTATCGGCTTCCTTTGTTTCATTTCGCTTATGCTTTATTTAGCTTCGCTTTGTTATATCTGCTCACCGGGCTTTTTAAGCTCAACAGCATTTCTTTTCCTGCGGTAGGTTTTAGATTTGAAGATGGGCTTTGATGGGTGGGAGTTAGATTATCCGAGTGGACCAACCCTAGTTGCTTATTATTTGGACTTATCTTGAAGAGTTTTGTTTTGAGATTTCATTTCATTTTGGAATATTGTATTTCCTTGTCAAGAATCGATTATCTTATTTGATACTTCATTTTAAGGATTCCGTTTGTAAAGATTTTAATTATGCTCGATATGACACCAGAATGTGACACTTCTACCCTTGTCGGGTTGGGGTGTTACACGTTATCTATAGAATAATATTCCACAATTCTTTATTAAAAGTTATGGTTCTAAAACTACTTATGATATCTATGACATTATCATATTGTTTGAACAATCAATCACGTGTTGTTTGTTTTCATAATATGATGTTGTACCTTTCACAATTGGGAGAAATCTCAAAGTGTGTGCAAGGAACAACAACATTATTAGTATCTCTTGACCGCAAGGTAAAAGAAACTAATAATTCTACTAGGACTTAAACACGTTAGATGTTTAATGCCCTACTACATGTAAATAAGAATTCTAATAGGACTTAAACACATGAGATGTTTATTGCCCTACTACATTCTAATAATGATTCTACTAGGACTTGAACACGCTAGATGTTTGTTGCCCTACTGCATTCAAATGTCATGATATAGTGTTAAGATACTTCAACATTTGACTACATGTTTTAGTCAACATAATTATGGTTATATGATAATGATCATAATTCTGAAGTATATAATTAACTTGAAATTACTATAGAACTCAATAGTTTGCGTTCATGATTATTTTTGTTAGTATAATTATGCTTACATGTTAAGACATAATTATAAAGTCCTTGAATTCATCAATGAATTATAACATAAAGTAGATATAGTAAAATTGTTATGTCTTCTAGTTAACACATAAACATAAGGCCTTTGAATTATTCAAAGACTGATAATGTATTATTGAAATGTTATGTTTTCTTGTTAACACATGAACATATAATCCTTGAACAAGTTCTGTCTTCTTGTGAACACGTGAACATAAGGTTCTTGTATTGTTCAATGAATATACATTATTGCATGCACTTGGTTCGTAAATACTTTATATGCAATTTGGCTTGACTCAATTGACAAGTATTTGGTCCAAAGAGAATTAAGTTATCTATAGAATTCTGATATAATTTCACAATTCTAATAACTCATAGGATACCACTTCATCATGTTATGTCTAATGTGTTGGATCAAACCTTATTCATATTGTTTGGTTCCTGATAGCTTTAATTGCTCTACCTTCAAAACATATCAAGGTTAGAAATTACGTGTGTCATGGATACACTCAATAGAGTTCAAACCTAGAAGGTATTCAAGACAACCCATAACTGAAAACCCTAATTCATTAGGGATTTGAGGTTTTTCCACTCAAACCAATTGAATCCTAAACCCTTTTTGGATTTTTGATTTTTCTATACTTCCTAGCTTGAAGATTGTAGTTTTGGTGTTCTTCCTAGCTTGACGAAACACAAAACTATAGCTAGAACTTTTGGTTAAAGAGTGATACTAAATTAGAGTTTTTCTATAAACCCTAATTTGAGTTGTTGGAAGGAATTCCATTATGTCTTGATTTAAGTTCTGAATTTGTTAAAATCTTATGAAGCATTTTATTAACAAATCTTGAGATGAGAACTTAAAATGTATTTTGTGGTTCTCCATAAAGAATAATTTATTGTTGCTTAAATACTTAGTATTTAGAGAATTGTCTCTACTTACAAAAGTAAGTGGGAGTATATACATATCTCAAAGTTTTTGAGAACAAAATACTTAACCTTCTAAAATCTACTTATTAATGTCATACTAAGGTTAAACATGTAAATGTAGACCGAAGTATAAAGATTACTCTCATTCATAAATCCGAAAGGATGCCTCATCACTTGAGTGATATTTTATATCAATGCTGAGGGATATAAGTTAGAAGATTGTTGTAAATCAGCTAACTTGAATCTGATAAATGTTTTAGAACTATGAATGATAAGATGCAGTCCTTAAAAGGCAAATCGATTTTTGAGCTTGATTGTTATTTCGCCTAACAGTTAACCTATGAGGTTGGAATGAGTTTCTTTTGAAGAAAGGCTCACAAGGACAAAATTGTATACACGTTAATGCATGACATTTATAAGAAGTTTTTAATCATACTTAAGCAATTGACTGTGATTAAATTTTCTTATATAATACATGCATTAATTATATAAAGATATTTAATTGTCATAAATGTTCCTTGTATGAAGAATATGACAATTAAGATTTTATAACTCTTTCTTTATGATTACCTTTTGCGAGGACGGTGTGTAATCAAAAGGGTTATGAATCTATATAATCTTTATGTAGTATACAAAATTTGTGCAATCCATGTTTTGGATTAAAATCATGCATCTAGGAGCCGAGATCTTGAATTTAATTACAATTTGATTTTGATTAAATTAAGACAACTCTTGAGTACATCTGACATTGAGTGGGAGCATTGTGTTTTTCTTTAAAATTTACATGTTGAAGATATCATTCTATTTAAGCTAGATATTGATCCTTAAGCTTGGAATGAAACTTCACTTGGAATTTAGGGATTAAAACAAACAACCTTGGAATAGATGTTTATATGGAATGAACAAATGCGGAAAATTAAGTCTGACACAAATGAAACATATCATTCGAGCAAGTCTTAAATGATATATTTCAATTAGAGTAATTTATTACATGGATGGAAACCTTATGTTGTTTTAACTAAGGATTCATCATGTATATATTATATTGTATATAAGACTAGTTGTTGCTTTTGTATAAGAACAAAATGAGCTAACAACAACAATATCTAATTGAGAGAGTTTAGATTATTGTTAATATAGATGTTTACAAATTATAAAGCATAGTGTTGTATAAGTACAAATGATGCTAGAGGATTATTTATACTAGTTGTAGTAGGAGTTTATCATTTATGATAAATCTGCTAACTAGTTGTGCTCAACATAGAGCATTGTTGCATTACACATTAAGGAATAAAAATACTTTACACTTTTAGAAACTGTAAAGAGTATGTCGTTGATTTCTAATACCTCATGCAAGGTAAGACGACATCTCCATACTATAACTCTTGCAACAGTATGAGAATATGAGATAAGACACTCATCTTATATTTCAAATCACTCACTATATGTGAAATTTGAAACAAGTATTCGGAAAGTTTACTCAGATGACTTTTTAGTTTTTCTTTTAAAGAAAGGTTGAGAATGTTGAAACATTAGGTTCAACTTATTAATTGAGTTTCATGCATATCTGCTTTTACTATTTGGATAATTGGGATTGATAGACAATTTTACTTTATGATAATAAAGATACTTGGTATTTTTATTCATTCATATAATAATTGTTATCCTATATTTGCATGTTTAATCCTTGAATAATTTTATTATTCTAAATATGTCCATTGTCGGTTAACAATATGGGAATATTGTTATGTAAGGCAAATGAGTGTTGGTTATATTCTAACGAGAATTCGGATTGTTCCGCCAAACTCATATGTATTCACTAGAGATGCATAATGGATTCCCCAACTTTAATACAAATAAACCGTAAAAACGCTTATTAATATTTTGCGATCTCTTTGTGTTTTGTTGATAACAAATGTAATGTTATCTTAAGTATAATTATAAGGATACATGTTATTTTTGTAAAGCATTTACATATAGCCATTTAAATACAAAATGTAATAATTAAGCATTTGTTGTAATAGTTTATTAGGTAAAACCATAACCCATGGACCATAACCCATGGATCTTAACCCATACCAAAGAAGACTTGATACAATGTATACTTAGATACATTGAATCTAAAGAAAACCCATGGACCAACCCATAACCCATGACCCATAACCAAAAAACCCATGGGCAAAGAGGAGCGTACCACGGATCCCTAGGATTACACTAGACGGATCCCAAGTGGAAGGGATCCGTGGGATCCGTGGAACAGAGGAGAAATTTGCCTATAAATAGAGAGCCATTTCTTCATTCTAACTCACCCCTCTTCTTACTAAATCTCTCATACACTCTCATTCTCTTCTAACATATAGATCACTTGATCTAGAGAGTTGTTCTTCTTTCTTTCTATTTGTGATCCTCATATAGGTCCTTCTCTAAGGCGAGATCACGAGCATTCTACAAGTCATCCAAGCAAGGGTCCTTGATTGATTTGTCACCCGCAAGATTTCAGAGCTAAGATCTTGTATTTGATATTTCACATATTTGTTGTGTAATAGTTGTGTTGGTTTGGTCCACCGTGCTACGGACTCGTGATCTAGCTTTGTACCGAAAAGTGTAAGCAACGCTGTGAAGGCTTCTCCGCCAAGTGAAGGAGTTTGTTGACATAGTGCTTGAACTCTCGAGTAGGTGACTCGGGAGTGGAGTAGGCAAGGAAGGTGACCTTGTAGCCGAACCACTATAAATCGGTTGTGTCATTTCTATCCCTTAACTTTATTTATTTGCTTGCATTATCATTAGATCTACACGCTCTCAACATCCATACGATTTCACATAATATCGAATCTAAAGTTTTGAAATCAACTTTAAATCGGCAAAACTATTCAACCCCCTTCTAGTTTTCCACAATTGGCATCAAGAGCTAAGTTTATAAAAGTTTTAAAATAAAATTGTATTTTAAAAACTTTTCGATCACTATGGGTTCGAAAATTATAAGGAAGGGCAATCTATGCAACGACCACCACTACTTGAAACTAATGGTTTTATATATTGGAAAATAGATTCAAACATATGTGAAGTCTAAAGATATTGATCTTTGGTACATTATTGTTGAAGGTGATTTTGAGGCTACCTCAAATGATGATAAAGGAAATTTAGTTCACATACCTCATGATAAACTAAATGATGAAATGAAGAAAAGCTTTCTAAAAATAGTGAAGCAAAATGGTTTTATATAATGCTTTACCGAAAAGGAATTCAAAGAATTTCTATGCTTAAAACCTCTAAAGAAATTTGGAATTCTTTAGTTGTAACTCATCAAGGCAACCAACAAGTTAAAAATAATAAAATTGATTTATTTGTTCAACAATATGAACAATTTTCAATATCGGATGAGGAAACTATAGATCATTCATTTGCTAACTTTAATACTATTATTACATCTTTACAAGCACTTGATGAATCCTTTTCTAGCCGTAACCATGTTAGGAGATATCTAAGGGCACTTCCATCAAGTGGAGATCCAAGGTGACGGCAATCAAGAGTCAAAAGATTTGACAATCCTCACCCTCGATGAACTCATAGGCAACCTAAAAGTCTACGAGCTTGTCCTTGCTAAAGATTCCAAGCCTCAAAGGTGAAAGAGAAACACAAATCTCTTGCCCTTAAAGCCAAAAAGGCTTCGAGCGATGAGGAGAACTCATCTTCGAGTAGTGACGACGAAGAGTACGCTATATGTAAGGGACTTTAAAAGTTCTTTAGAAGAAAGGGTAGATACGCCAAACAACCGTATGACGATAAGAAAGGCTTTGAAAAGCAAAGAGGACGAGAAGCCAAAGGATGATCGTACTTGCTTTAAGTGTGGGGACCCAAACCACTTTATTAGTAAGTGTCCCAAACGGATGATCAAAAGGCGCTTGTAAGCTGCACGTGGGGAATGAGCGACGAGGAGGATGAAGAAATTTGTCTTATGGCAAATGACGAGGTATGTCTTGAATACTATAGTAGCTCATCACTTGATGACGACTCATTGCATAATGAATATGATAAACTATGCAATATTAGCTTAAAACTAGTTAACAAAACAAGCTTTTAAAGAGTCAAAATAAACGCTTAGATAAAGAAGTCATAGAATTAAAAGCAAAACTAAAACGCTTAGAGAAAGGTAAAATAGCAAGTGGTGAATGTGAACTTTATGCTCAACTTCAAACACTAGTGGATCACTTAGATTCTAAAATTGCTAGAATGAGCACGAACACTTTAGATACAATACTCGATAGCGTTAAACCGGTAACAATCAAAAGGGTCTAGGTAGTCAACAACTTGATCCATCAACTAGTGAAAGTAAAGAAACAAAATTTGTTAAAGAACTAGAAAAACCACCATCGTTGTGGCGGATCCCACGGATCCTCTAAAAGGGAACCGCTAGTGTAGAAAAGGGATCCGTGGATCGTCAGAGCAAACATTAGCAATAATGTAGCTTCTTCATCTAGAACCGAGTTTGTCATAGTTAATAGGAAGAAACCAAATCATGTCACCACTAGACAACCACCTCCAAAATATAATCCTACTTTTGCAAGAAACAAAGCTCCATCTTTTCAAAACCTAACTCATTTAGAGACCTAATAACGCTTATTCGAAAAGTAACCATCAAATGGGATGGAATCAAAACATGCAAAACGGTTTTCCTTTTCAAAACTTTGCTCCATGGAATGCATACTCATCTTATCCATACATGTCTAACATGAATGGAATGTTTAACACTAATGGACCCATGAACAAATGGGGACCAAACTTTGAGTTTATTATTGTTTTAGGTGTGCTTAAAGGTCGACCTAGACCCCGATGAATGGGTCAAGGATAGGGTGCACAAGGCACATGACGGGCAATAGAATCTATTCTCCACATATGAATCCATTAATGGAGGTAATGTGGTGTTTGGAAATAGCAAAGTAGAATCATCGGTAAAGGTACGATTTCTAACAAATCTCTAACCATTAACGATGTGTGTCACGAGAAAACCTAAACTTTAATCTCTTAAGTATAGGACAAATATGTGATAAAAAGTGCAATGTACTTTTACCAAACCGTAGTAAGATACTTAAAATGGCATAACCATAGGAAGAGGAATTAGGAAACATGGAGTCTATGTCATTAAAATCGGTAATGAACCTAAAGACAAACTATGTCTTACCTCTATGGATGATACTTTGACCTTATGGCATCAAGATTGGGTCACGCCAACATGCGACTTCTTCAATCGCTATCATCCAAAGATCTAGTAAGAGATCTACCTAAGTTAAAATATGAACATCATTTTGTGATGCTTGTAATATAGGAAAACAAGCTCATTCGAGTCATAAAGCTAAAAACATGGTGTCCACAACTAGGTGTCTAGAATTACTACATATGGATTTATTTGGTCCATCCGCTATCCAAAGTTATGGAGGCAACTACTATACTTTGGTAATAGTGGATGACTACTCTAGGTATACTTGGACAAAATTTTAAAGAACAAAACGGAAACCTTTAACTATTTTGAAATATTAAGCAAAAGATCCAAAGACAACTAGGAAGACCCATAGTGTCTATTAGGACGGATCATGGTAGGAATTCGATAATGAAGTGCAATTCGGAGCTTTTGTGACGCTAATGGTATTACTCACAACTTCTCGGCCCACGCACTCCACAATCGAATGGGGTAGTAGAAAGAAAGAATAGAACTCTACAAGAAATGAGTCGAACCATGCTTAATGAACAATCCATACCTCAAAAGTTTTGGTGTAATGCCGTTGATACTTCAACATATATACTCAATCGAGTCTTGATTAGACCAATCTTAGGAAAACTCCATATGAGTTACTTCGAGGCAAAAAGCCTACGTTAAATCACCTTAGAGTCTTTGGTAGTAAATGTTTTATTCTTAACACTAAAGATTACCTTACAAAATTTGATCCTAAATCAACCCAAGGTATCTTTTAGGTTATTCGCCAAATAGCAAAGCTTACGTCATATTAAACAAAGAAACAATGAAGGTAGAAGAGTCATTAAATATAAAATTTGATGAAAGTCCACCCAAACCCTCTCCACCTCTTGTCGATGACGAGATTATAGAAAGTGAAGCCATAGTAATAAAGAAAAGATAAGTGAAGAAGAAGAACCTCTAAGTGATGTAATAGTAAACATTAAAGAGTCCAAAGATCACCCCGTAGATAAAGTCATAGGAAAACTAAACGAACGAACATTAAGGTCTCAAGTTCAAAACCAAAGTAGCTTGTTTTGTTTCGCTTCAACCTTAGAACCTAAGAATACACAAGAAGCCATAAAAGATGAAAGTTGGGTAATGGCTATGCAAGAAGAACTAAATCAATTTGTTTCTAATGATGTTTGGACACTTGTCCCTCCACCTAGTAATCAAACCATAATAGGAACCAAATGGGTTTATAAAACAAATTAGATGCAAACGGAGTAGTGTCTAGGAACAAGGCTAGACTCGTTGCTCAAGGGTATAACCAACAAGAGGAATAGACTTTGATGAGACCTATGCCCCGTGGCTAGATTAGAGTCTATAAGAATACTTCATGCGATGCTTGTGCTAATGATCTAAAGCTTTATCAAATGGATGTCAAAAGCGCTTTTTAAATGGTGTCATAAATGAAGAAGTATATGTAGCTCAACCTCCGGCTTCATTGATTTTGAAAACCCAAACATGTGTATAAATTAAAGAAAGCCCTTTACGGTCTTAAACAAGCTCCAAAAGCTTGGTATGATAGACTCAAGTCATTTCTAGTTAAACACAACTACACCATGGGGTTAGTTGACAACACACTTTTACTAAGAAAAGAGAGTCACATATAATCATAGTACAAATATATGTAGATGATATTATATTCGGATCCACTTGTCAAGACATGTGTGATGATTTCTAAAATCATGCATGACGAGTTCGAGATGAGTATGATGGGAGAACTTAGTTTCTTTCTTGGTCTACAATAAAACAAGTAGAAGATGGTATCTTCTTTAATCAATCTAAATACATCAAGGAGATGTTAAAGAAATTCGGTCTAGAAGAGTCAAAACCAATTAGGACTCCAATGTCATCCGACACCAAACTCAAAAGACGAGGACGGAGAATCCGTTGATAATACTAAATATCGTGGCATGATAGGTAGCCTTCTACCTCACGGCAAGTAGGCCGGATATCATGTTTAGTGTTTGCTTATGTGCTAGGTTTCAAGAAGACCCTAAAATATCACACCTAGAAGCCGTAAAAGAATATTTAGATATATTAAGGGTACAACACAATTAGGATTATGGTATCCTAAGGGCACGGAGTAGAAACAATTGTATATGCGATTCGACCATGGTGTGATTACGTTGATAGAAAAGTACAAGTGGGGTATGTACTTTTATGGGATGTTGTTTAACATCATGGTTTTCTAAGAAACAAACGGCACTTGCAATATCAACAACCAAGCCGAGTACGCCTCTCGCCGCAAAGCATGCCAACAAGCACTATGGATGAAACAAGCGTTAGTAGACTACGACATCCATCTAAGCGACATAGCCATCCTATGTGACAACAAAGGTGCAATCGACTTAAGCAAGAATCCGTATTACATTCTCGCACAAAGCATATAGAGATTCGTCATCACTTCCTAAGAGACAATGTTCAAAAGGGAACATCTCTATTGAGAAGGTTGCATCCGAAGACAACATAGCCGACGCCCTCACCAAACCGTTGAAGCGGGAACAATTCAACCTACTTGCCTTGGTCTTGGTCTAATGGAACAAACGTCATAACTTAATTGACTCTACAAGGTATGTAAACACTAGCCTTCTTCTTTCTCGAGTCTAGGATTTCTATTTCACGCACAACTCACAAACAATACGGAATTTTCAAAACCCAAGATAAGTCTTCCATTTATAATTTTTTTACACATAACTACATACACATTTTTAAAGAAAATCTCCTTTCAAAATGTTTTCTAAAAGAATGATACCTTCCCAGATCAATTTCACAAAAGCAATTTCTCACGCCTAGGACAAATCGCTTTTCATTATTAATACAAAGTAAAACCCGCTTTCATTGCATCTCATGTCTTTTGAATGCTAAAGGAACATATAACTAATATGTGTTTCGGTACATTCATTTAAGCAAAATGAATTAGAGCATTGATAACACAATATTACGACTTATGTACCAAATGTGTGTTTTCGGGTTATCTCAATAGGATTTATTTTTCTAGTTTATTTTTTTTTTTTAGAGTCGAGATAACCGAAACTCCAAATAGTTTGCATATAGGCACACACTAGGCAAAAATGTTTCCAAAAGGAAAATTTTGTGTCGCTCGAAACACTGCATCCACGGATCCCAGCCTTTATGCCGGACGGATCCTCAAGGAAGGATCCGTGGGATCCGTGTAATGTGTCGTTTTCAACTTCTATTTTTTCACTTTGGATGAAAAATCCACATTTGCTTCATTTTGGGAGTATGCTCTTTAATGCTTGTGTTCTCATGATCACATGCCTTGAATTCATATCTAATCATTAGATTTTAATCCACATTTGGGTCAAGCATTCATTACAATGCTTTGTTTTTCTATATATATAACTCCCAAAATGCTTGCATACTCCATCTCCTTCTCACAAACACACTTCATCATGTCATCCAAAACCCTTTAGAGAATCATCTAGTACAAACAATCATGATATCCAAACCTTTGTACTTCCACCATCCAAAATACCACAATCAAACTCTAGGATATCCGCACGGATTAGTATCCGATCGTGTTGCTTAGCAAAAACAACCTCAAATGGTTCATCCTCAACAAATAACTCACCACAAGATGCTTCCATAATAGCACCTCCCTCATCTCCAACAAGTACACCAACCTCATCACCACCTAAAGTTACTCTTTTGGAACTCCTTAAGACTCCAATAAGATCTTACCAACCTAAAGAAAAGAATTAGTCTTTTCAACACCACCCACATCTCCAAATAATATCTTTCAAGATCTTGAAACATCACCACCATTAGCTCCCATCACATCACAAGAACATCTAGGTTCTTTTCCACCACCATTTACTAACATTCCGGATATTGATCCATATTTTCCTATTTTTCCACCACAACTTCCGTGATAACTCAAATCAAAACAACCCGGAAAACTTCCGCACTCATCACCCACATCATTTACATTGTGAACATTGCCAATCCACTAGGAAATTGCAATAGAAGTTAGGGAAGAAATGCGTTTCATACTCAACCTCATCCTTGATCGCATCAATACCATTACTCATCAAAACCTCCATCCATAACCTTATGCAAGCATGGAAGGAATCACTACTACTACTTTCTACTTTTAAGTATTATTTTTGAAGTCATTTTCAAGAACAAGTCTTGTTCTTATTTTTACATGCTTGTAAGTGGCATACATACCACTACAATTTGTTGTTTTAATACAAGGCCTTGTTTACATACCTTGGCTCCCAATCTTGATTCTCGCAACCACAAGATTATATAAGCATGTTACTAACCTTTCTTTTGTAGGATTTTATTTTTCTTCACTTGACGCCCAAACAAGGGGAGCTACCGTCAAGGGGAGTTAGAAGTTTGTTTATTTCTTCCAAGGGTTAACTTTTGTTTCGACAAAAAGGGGAGAAGAAGTAAACTTAGGGCTTTCAAAACTTACATCTATTCTTAAGTTTTACTCATCATAACATTATGTTTTGTCATCAACAAAAAGGGAGATTGTTAATACAAATAAACCGTAAAAACGCTTATTAATATTTTGCGATCTCTTTGTGTTTTGTTGATAACAAATGTAATGTTATCTTAAGTATAATTATAAGGATACATGTTATTTTTGTAAAGCATTTACATATAGCCATTTAAATACAAAATGTAATAATTAAGCATTTGTTGTAATAGTTTATTAGGATGGGTAAAACCATAACCCATGGACCATAACCCATGGATCTTAACCCATACCAAAGAAGACTTGATACAATGTATACTTAGATACATTGAATCTAAAGAAAACCCATGGACCAACCCATAACCCATGACCCATAACCAAAAACCCATGGGCAAAGAGGAGCGTACCACGGATCCCTAGGATTACACTAGACGGATCCCAGTGGAAGGGATCCGTGGGATCCGTGGAAATGAGGAGAAATTTGCCTATAAATAGAGAGCCATTTCTTCATTCTAACTCACCCTCTTCTTACTAAATCTCTCATACACTCTCATTCTCTTCTAACATATAGATCACTTGATCTAGAGAGTTGTTCTTCTTTCTTTCTATTTGTGATCCTCATATAGGTCCTTCTAAGGCGAGATCACGAGCATTCTACAAGTCATCCAAGCAAGGGGTCCTTGATTGATTTGTCACTCCGCAAGATTTCAGAGCGAAGATCTTGTATTTGATATTTCACATATTTGTTGTGTAATAGTTGTGTTGGTTTGGTCCACCGTGCTACGGACTCGGTATCTAGCTTTGTACCGAAAAAGTGTAAGCAACGTTGTGAAGGCTTCTCCGCCAAGTGAAGGAGTTTGTTGACATAGTGCTTGAACTCTCGAGTAGGTGACTCGGGAGTGGAGTAGGCAAGGAAGGTGACCTTGTAGCCGAACCACTATAAATCGGTTGTGTCATTTCTATCCCTTAACTTTATTTATTTGCTTGCATTATCATTAGATCTACACGTTCTCAACATCCATACGATTTCACATAATATCGAATCTAAAGTTTTGAAATCAACTTTAAATCGGCAAAACTATTCAACCCCCTTCTAGTTTTCCACACACGTTTGAGCTACTGCTTATCGAATGCTTTTCCACTCTTGGGCAAAGCAAGTTGTGATCTTGTAGGTTTCTTGTTCAAATTATTCAAGTGGTGTCAATTGTTGATTGGTTTTAATTACGCTCGACTAGCCATTAATCAAACGTATACGTTATCGGGTTTATGTGATATTCATTGAGGCATCTATTTTAGGTGCTTAGTTTCGTATTGGTTTTATTGTCCGTTACTAAAGATCAATTGCCAACCAAGGTTAAGGTTTCTTTTATCCCTTTTATTAATTAATTATTGTATTAATTAATTGTTTATTAATTACGTGTTTAACCTAATTGCGATTACTAGATCCTTATCCGCTATGTACTCGTAGAGGTTAATGGTTAACTTAGTTCTAAAATCCCAACAGAAACTATCCAAGATTCACATGTAATACACCAATAAACTGTCGAGATCATGCAGAGTAATTTTTGGTAATTAATGATCAAACTATTTTGCAAGATTTCTTAAATTTGGAGAAAGAGATCATATTAACGAGCATTTTGTAATCATAAGAAAAACAAATGATCAAATACAAAAAAAAAAACGTTAACTGATCATTCATTCCACAATCCTCGATTCAATATAGATGATCATCCTTTTGGTTTACTGACTACTAACACATGATTAACAAAGCAGAAATAAGAATGAAACACATATGAAAACGAAACAAGAGTACTTATTTTCAACTAAAACAAGAATGAATGAAACCCTATTTCTTTTCTTCCGATCGAACCGAGAGCAGCCGCTTATGTTGAGGTATTCCTGAATTGGTGGTGCGCTAGTTGCTTGGATCATCTTCCGTGGTTTCGATATATGTTTTGTGACCGGCTTTTGAATCTTGGACCATCATCTTCACTACACGTGCATATTGTGAATGTGGATCTTGATTCGCATTTCAGTAGAAATATTTGATGATTCGCATGTTAGTAACCCTTCATTGTGTCTTATATCAAGCCATCTACGAGGCATGATTGCTTTATAATTTACCATGGTGTGCGCTGGTGTGCGTATGAGAATTTGAGACAAAGTATACAAAGTATAATGAATTGAATAAAACAAAGATATGAAATATGTAAATAACAAAAGACTTAAAACCGAATTGTTGTTGTACAAACTAAATTAGACTCGATCCTATTTAAACATCATGAAACGACACCATCATAAGGTATCAAGCAATGTGACGCTTCATGGTAACTGCTTTTTCTAACCGCCTCTAACGGGCTTTAACAAACTAAACTACCAACTTAACGGGGTGTTTGGATCAAGGCTTGATCCAACCCATGTCCTTCCCCATTTTGACCCATAAGCATAAAACGTATGTAAAACAATGCATCTTTAACATACAAACATTAATGAGAGGTTTACATCTTCCCCCTAATTTTGTAATTAAAATATCGTGCCTTTCCTTGGTCCTTGTTGCCTTCAAGTAATGACGACAAAATTGTCATCGTTTGATATGTTCTCCTTGCTACTTCCACTTGTGGTGCCTTCCATGTCGCCTTCTTTCTTGACTTCCTTATGAGCATACTTGAATATTTTCCTTGGACTCTCTTCTCGTGCTTCCCCTACGTCAACGCTTGTCATTGCATCACCAAATGGTACCTCTTGACCGACCATGTTCAACCTTGGCGTTCGATGCCCCGACCTCTGCGCTTCTTCGTAGTACACCTTGACTAGTGCTATGTATTCCCTATAGCACTCTTTCACATCATGCCCATTCTCCCGAGCCAATCCCAAAAGAATTGCGACATCGCCCCACATGTTGTTAAATGACACATTCATGTATCCTCCCATGTCATCCACAAACTTATATAACGCTAGTAAATCTATTTTGATTACCCCTACAACCGGTGGTAACGTCCCCAACACATCTTGCCCCATATAACCAATATAAAACCACTCCAACAATTCAACAAACTTCTTCCCATGATTTCCCAATTTAAATACTAACTTGTCGATTTTAAGTAAATCCAAAACGACAAAAAGCATGGGAAAGTATTTACCTTTAGATGATAAAGCGCCCATTAAGACTAAGATATTCATCATCAACGTAGTCTTGGCTATCATCCTTGTCCATTTCAACTCCTACATTCCCTTTATCAAAGAACATTCTTCACTAGGGTCGATTGACTTATAATAATCTTCCATAAACTTTTGGTGATCCTTAATCATCCTTTCATCACCCATATCCACGGCTACTTCATCCTTGTCAAACATGTATCTAATTTGAAACGAACGCTGCCATAAGTCAAGATAAACCCTTGGTCTTCAAGTTGGTTAATGTTAAAACGTTCATTGTGATTTCCGTATAAAGCACATTAGAATCACAATACTTCCTTCTTTGTTATCAACGATTGCCTCTTCGACACCATAGGAGAAAATAAACTTTCTTTTCTTTCTCCTCTTTACCCACTACCTTAAATTGATTGATCATACGATTGAACAAAGTCCTTGTAGGACTCATATGTTTGGCATGGGTTTTGCTAACGCATCATATGTTATTCCGCTCGGCCCGCCCCTTTAACCATAAAATCGGCCTCAACATGGACTTGTTCCGTTGGCCAATTGAGTACTTTTGAGTGCTTGGCGATTCTCCATTGATTGATGTTGATCGATTGCTTTTTGTTGGTGCAATTCCCAAGAAAATGTCCCTTTACTTTGCACATGAAACAACAAGACCTCCTTTCTTTTTCGGAAGTCATGGGTGTATCCTTGTTTATTGGAGGCGGTTGGGAAAGTGAAAAGCGGTTTGAATTTTAACCGCTTGAGACTTAGAAGTATTATATGACACAACTTCTTGAGTTTATCCCATAATAACTATTTTCCTCACTTGATAACCGTTTCGCTTTGGCTTCCCATTTGGAACCGCTTGAAACTACATCCCTTTGTAGAAACTTCTTATTTAACGCCACTCTTGTATTCCTTCTAGATGGCTCGTTCCGTGGTTTGAACGGGCTCTGTACCAATGTTGGTAACCTTTCACGTGTCTTATATCAAGCCATCTACGATGCATGATTGCTTTATAATTTACCATGGTGTGCGTTGGTGTGCGTATGAGAATTTGAGACAAAGTATACAAAGTATACGAATTGAATAAAAACAAAGATATGAAATATGTAAATAACAAAAGACTTAAAACTGAATTGTTGTTGTACAAACTAAATTAGACTCGATCCTATTTAAACATCATGAAACGACACCATCATAAGGTATCAAGCAATGTGACGTTTCATGGTAACCGTTTTTTCTAACTGCCCTCTAACGGGCTTTAACAAACTAAACTACCAACTTAACGGGGTGTTTGGATCAAGGCTTGATCCAACCCATGTCCTTCCCCATTTTGACCCATAAGCATAAAACGTATGTAAAACAATGCATCTTTAACATACAAACATTAATGAGAGGTTTACATCTTCCCCCTAATTTTGTAATTAAAATATCGTGCCTTTCCTTGGTCCTTGCTGCCTTCAAGTAATGACGACAAAATTGTCATCGTTTGATATGTTCTCCTTGCTACTTCCACTTGTGGTGCCTTCCATGTCGCCTTCTTTCTTGACTTCCTTATGAGCATACTTGAATATTTTCCTTGGACTCTCTTCTCGTGCTTCCCCTACGTCAACGCTTGTCATTGCATCGCCAAATGGTACCTCTTGACCGACCATGTTCAACCTTGGCGTTCGATGCCCCGACCTCTGCGCTTCTTCGTAGTACACCTTGACTAGTGCTATGTATTCCCTATAGCACTCTTTCACATCATGCCCATTCTCCCGAGCCAATCCCAAAAGAATTGCGACATCGCCCCACATGTTGTTAAATGACACATTCATGTATCCTCCCATGTCATCCACAAACTTATATAACGCTAGTAAATCTATTTTGATTACCCCTACAACCGGTGGTAACGTCCCCAACACATCTTGCCCCATATAACCAATATAAAACCACTCCAACAATTCAACAAACTTCTTTCCCATGATTTCCCAATTCTTAAATACTAACTTGTCGATTTTAAGTAAATCCAAAAACGACAAAAAGCATGGGAAAGTATTTACCTTTAGATGATAAAGCGTTCCATTAAGACTAAGATATTCATCATCAACGTAGTCTTGGCTATCATCCTTGTCCATTTCCAACTCCTACATTCCCTTTATCAAAGAACATTCTTCACTAGGGTCGATTGACTTATAATAATCTTCCATAAACTTTTGGTGATCCTTAATCATCCTTTCATCACCCATATCCACGGCTACTTCATCCTTGTCAAACATGTATCTAATTTGAAACGTAACGTTGCCATAAGTCAAGATAAACCCTTGGTCTTCAAGTTGGTTAATGCTTAAAACGTTCATTGTGATTTCCGGCGTATAAAGCACATTAGGAATCACAATACTTCCTTCTTTGTTATCAACGATTGCCTCTCTGACACCATAGGAGAAAATAAACTTTCTTTCTTTCTCCTCTTTACCCACTACCTTAAATTGATTGATCATACGATTGAACAAAGTCCTTGTAGGACTCATATGTTTGGCATGGGTTTTGCTAACGTACCATATGTTATTCCAGTTTCCCTGGCCCGTCCCTTTAACCATAAAATCAGTCTCAACATGGACTTGTTCCGTTGGCCAATTGAGTACTTCTTGAGTGCTTGGCGTATTCTCCATTGATTGATGTTGATCGATTGCTTTTTTGTTGGTGCAATTCCAGTAAAAATGTCCCTTTACTTTGCACATGAAACAACAAGACCTCCTTTCTTTTCTGGAAGTCGTGGGGTGTATCCCTTGTTTATTGGAGGCGGTTGGGAAAGTGAAAAGCGGTTTGAATTCTTAACCGTTTGAGACTTAGAAGTATTATATGACACAACTTCTTGGAGTTTATCCCATAATAACTATTTTCCCTCACTTGATAACCGTTTCGTTTTGGCTTCCCATTTGGAACCGTTTGAAACTACATCCCTTTGTAGAAACTTCTTATTTAACGTCACTCTTGTATTCCTTCTAGATGGCTCGTTCCAGGGTTTGGAACGTGGGCTCTGGTACCAATGTTGGTAACCTTTCACAAGTCTTATATCAAGCCATCTACGATGCATGATTGCTTTATAATTTACCATGGTGTGCGTTGGTGTGCGTATGAGAATTTGAGACAAAGTATACAAAGTATACAAATTGAATAAAAACAAAGATATGAAATATGTAAATAACAAAAGACTTAAAACTGAATTGTTGTTGTACAAACTAAATTAGACTCGATCCTATTTAAACATCATGAAACGGCACCATCATAAGGTATCAAGCAATGTGACGTTTCATGGTAACCGTTTTTTCTAACTGCCCTCTAACGGGCTTTAACAAACTAAACTACCAACTTAACGGGGTGTTTGGATCAAGGCTTGATCCAACCCATGTCCTTCCCCATTTTGACCCATAAGCATAAAACGTATGTAAAACAATGTATCTTTAACATACAAACATTAATGAGAGGTTTACATCGCATTTCTATCATTAATCAACCTCTTAATGAGTCCAACGTATTGTGGTACTCTGTTTCTACCAGCCGACCTGAGATATTCGATAAAGACTGATACTTTCTTACACACATTCGACTCACTTGAGTCCCGATCTAGAAGCGGTACCTCGATTCCAAATTCTTCAACACTTCTTATAATCTTTTCAAACACATCTCGGTGGATATTTTATGGTTGATAGTCGTTTGATTCTTGGATCAACATATGCAATGAACCAACGTGTTCTCGGTGCTTATCATTTAAATCTTGGATTTTCAGTGCAAGAAACTTAAACTTTCTTGGTGTTTCACATCCGCATCTTGAATCATCCAATCCAGAATCATACATTTTCCGATACTCCACTTTTGCCTCTAAATGACTGGAGATAATCAACAAGCCTTTGAAGCTTTGTTACGCACATCCGATTCATACAACTCTAACTCAAAAGCAAAGACATTCGATTCCTAATCTTTCAGCAGCTTTGATAATGTACGGATCAACCATATACTCATGATGTTCCATTGTTATACTTGTAAACAATCTGATCTAAACCTTCAAGATGAACCAAGAAGAAGAAAGAACTTAATTTGTAACACTAGAATGGACTTTTCTAAACAATTTCGCCTTCTAGAGGAAGGTTAACAAAAACTAAACTTGATAACCAAAACAAGATAGAATGAATTCTTTGAAATTTTGAATGAATGATAAGAAAATAATGAGAATACGTTTGTGATGGTGAGTTTATTTATAAAAGAATGATGATCAATCAAGACTGTTTAATTTTATTAGTCTAGGTGGTAAACTAACTATTAACTGATAGTATGAGATACATCTTTTTAAACTGACACGTGTCATCCCATGAGTGGCAATCAAAAAATCTCACCCATTGATAATGACATGGCATGGCTTGAGAATATATAAACAAGCATATATACTCTTAATGCAATCTTCTAAATAAGTACTTAAAGACCTTATTCATCTTGTTATTATTATTCTTATTTATCATAGCTAGTATTATTTAATATTTTCATTAATCTATATCATTCAAATAAAACGTAAACTTAATAACAAAAACAAGAAGAAAGAAATTATATACTCTTTTATTTGGCTTATGATGTTGAGGTTTTTTTAGTAAAAGAATCAATAGTGTGTTTAAGACCCATGCATGCATGGTTATAATTTAGTCAAAGAAATAAATTTAAAAAGAAAAGTTGTAACAAGAGAATCAATCTCAACTACTAACTAATTAATCCAACAAACTACTAACATACGCTAAACTAGTAACTTCAAAGTTAATTAAATTGGTATATGTAAATATGTAATGTACATATACACTGATCAGTGACGTGGCATCAGCATGAGTAAAACAACTTTTTTTTTTCTATTAAATGTTCATTAACCTATATGTCAAAAGGGAGCTACTATGCAGGCACCCCATAGTAGGGGGTGTTTGCATTTTCTCTCTCTCAATCATTGAGGTGCATGGATTTCCGTGCCAAAATATTATAAGGTGGGGTGGTGGGGGTGCTGCTTGGGGTGTTTTGTGTTGTGTTTGTGTCACTTTGTTTTTTTTTTTACTTTTACAACTTTTACAACTTATTTTTACAAGTTTTTTTGTTTACAAGTTTTTTTTTCTTTGTGAATCGCTTTTATAACTTTAAAAAGCGTAGTCGGAAAAATTTGAGGCTCGATTCGAAGGTTGCAAAGTGAGATTTTATCTCACTTTGCCGCCCATCGGTTTAGGTTATCATCATCGCCTCGGAAAATTTTAAGGCTCAAAATCATCATCACCTCGGAAAATTTTTAGGCTCAAACTCGAAGGTTGCAAAGTGAGATTTGATCTCACTTTACCGTCCATTCGGTTTCGGTTATCATCATCGCCTCGGAAAATTTTAAGTCACAACTGCACAAAGTCACAAGTTCAAAGGAACTGCAAAAATCTCACAAGTCCAAAACTGCACAAGTCTCACAAGTCTCAAACTGCACAAGTCTCACAAGTCTCAAACTGCACAAAGTCTCACAAGTTGTTAGGAATTGGAAATTCCATGTTAAAGTGTCAGTCACCCCAATTATGGTCTAGCATATGTTAGCTCGTAGACGTGTCGTTATTTACGTTATTTAGTAGTTAATTAGTTAGTTTGTAGCATAGTTTAGTTTAGTGTAACACCGTGGAGGAAGGACGGGTCTTTACCCACTGTATGCCTGATCCACAGCCTGATAAGAGGGTGTTTAGTTTGTAAGTATAAATACCCCTTCCATCCTTGGAAGGGGTGATGCTTTTCAATCTAACCTTTCATTTGTATTGTTATTTTCTCTCTCTAGAAAACACCCATCTCTTATCTTTCTCTCTCTAAATGGCTAACATGTATTTCCATCATCCAAGACCACCCGAATCATCTAAACAACATATTATTTACGATCCTACAAATGGTACCAGAGCCTAGGTTGTGTTGTTTTTGATGATTCGTATGGGTTTATAAGCGGTTTGTTTGATTTCTTATGCGGTTTGGTTACGCTTGATGTGGTCGTGATGATGTTTGATGTTGGGGCTTTGTATGATGTTTTGTTGCTGTTGTCTTACATTGATGTTACTGGTTGTATGTTGATATGTATATGTACGCTGGTTTTATTGACAGTTTGATGTTATAGCTGCTGGACTGTTTTCTGTGCGTCAGTTATACCTTTCTGGGATTGTAGATTTGTGTTGTTGTATGCTGGCTGAGGACATTCAATGTTGCGTTTTGTGTGTTGTTTCTTTGTTGCGGTTTGTCATCAATTTCTTATATGAGGTTTGTCAATAATCTGTCCAGGTTCAATGCATCTGATGCAGTTTGACTTTGGTCAACTGCGATTTGTCCAGTTTCGGTTGCAAAACTTTGCGATTTGTTACTTGATGCGTTTTGACGCATTTAATTCTATGTGATTTGTCCTCAATCAAGTCATGCGATTTGTCCAAATGTGTTGTTGTTTATAATGTTAAAAATTCTGTGCGGTTTGTCATCAAATTATGATGCGATTTGTGTTGATTCTTTTTGAAAAAGATGCGACTTGACCTTGAATGCGATTTAATAAGAGTTACAAGTTGCGATTTGGAGTGAAGTTTAAAAAATGATGCGATATGTCAAAAAATGAAGCAGTCTGTTATGCGTTTTGAAGTAAAGAAGATGCGGTTTGTTATATGATTATTAAAGACTGCAGTTTGAACATAAATGTGCAGTTTGAGGGTGAAGATAAAAAAGCATTAACATCATGAACTACATCTAGCAACATCAAACCACAATGAACATCAACATCTATGTACATTCAATCTACAACCACATCAACAACAATAATCAACCAAGAATTCAACAAGTCAATCAAAGTTCATCCAATCCTACTACATTCTACATCATAAACAACATCTAAGTACATCTCAGTCTACATTATCAGTTTACAATATCTCAAAGCTCATCCAGTCATAAACATATCAGATCTTGTCTCAAATATACATTTCGAAGACAAGAAAAATAAAATCAAGATCTTAGTCATTTCCTTGTGTGAATCATGATTCGAAGATTTATTATCACAAGGAAGTTTACATCATCAATCTTTGGTAATATCCGAATTTAAAGAGTCAAAGAATATAACAACAAGGTTATTTCTTATGACTTGATTCGTTCAAAAAAGGGTCAATCAATCAAAAGTCTCAGATTTGGTTCGAACTTATCTAATCTTCACAAGATGTTTCTTGTGCTCTACCAATATCATCATTGACCAAAACGAATCTAAAGAATCTCATATGTGTTTTTGTGATTACTCAAAAGCTACAAGTCTTATACACGAAAAACATTTCATCATTGATTATATTGAAGCAAAGCATCGTTGATATTATCCAAACTTAAAGAAAGGTGAATAACAATTGTGTTACACCTTTCTCTGCTTCGTTGCATAATTATCTAAGACATAAAAGATAATTTCAAAACCTTACCTTCCTAAGTCCCTTGGGTTGATATCAAAACAAGGTCATTTGTTTCATGCCATCCCTGTGGCATTGATGTTCCTGCTCTACCATCCCTGTGGCGAGCATGATCTAATCATCAATGGATTATTGTGCTGAAGATGAGATGAAGGAATGACTGAGTGGAATTATGAGTTAGTAAGGAGGCGATATGTTTTATGTTTTTAGGTTTAGGGCAAAGAGTATATGAGTGCTTTATATAACCAGGTTATGCTAAGTGAGTATGTCGCGTGGGCCTTGGCTTCCCATGTGCAATTTGGGCTTTAATTATATCACCGGGAATGAATGATAAAAACATTGGAAGATTTGGGCCTTGAACTTTAGTTGGTGGTTTTCTTTTTTGAGTCGGGGATTAGCTGATTACAAAAAGGGATGGACCGAGACTTGTTGATTCATTTGATTCACATGGTATAAGGTCGTTCGGATAGATTTTATTTTGGCTTGACAGAGTTGCCAGTGGATATAATTTCATGGGACTAGAGAGATTATTTTATGGGGCGTATATTGTGACCGGGTTTTGGATTGTAAATTACTTGGGCTTTCAATTTTGGAACGGGAGTGTGCTTGAATGTATGTAATGATTTGGATTTGGACAATGGACTGATGGGCTTCTCAAAACTGGATCGTTTAAATGAGACTTGGACTTTATGAGATTTATTGAAGTGATTTAACGATGAGTTCTGTTGATATGAAATTTGAGGATGAGATTTGTTGTGGTATGCAGATTGGTACTTTGGTGTACACATTTTCACGGAGTATTTTATGTCTTGGCTTGAATTGCTTATTGAACAAGGTTGACTACGGGGTTGTTTATACGATATTTCTTATTTGGAATTGAAGTGAGGTATTCCGGGGGCGTTTACTTATTTCGTCTTCTTTCTTTCTACCCTTCGGCGAAGATGACTTGCTTGGGTGTTTAAAGAATGTGATAAAGACTTGGATATTTTGTTACTTTTGTGATTCTTTCTCGCTTAACCCACAACGTAACTATCACTTCGGTGGATCGCGCAGTTGAGGATACGTCAAGAGGTTTGTACATTGGGTACACCGTTTCTTTTTCACGAGGATTAGTACAAGCTTAAGTAACAAATCTGGGGAATTTTATGTCATGTTCAAGTTTGGCATATCGGGTCTATTTCTCCATGTGGTCATTGCTATAGCCGTCAGAATACGTAAATGGTGTGTTTACCAAAGTCTTTAATGGTTGAGATGCAATCAGCAATTCCCATGAGATATTCGTCGCCACAGAATGTACATGATACTTCACAGATGTTTGTGAAGTTGTCTACATATGGGTAAAGAATTGTTGATGATGTTGTTAATATTGGATTATGAACCGTTGATGAACCGCTGCATGTTCCCCTAAAACAGATATTCACTGAAACCAAAGTTGTCATAACATATTCAAGCTGACATTGTTTACGGTTTTGTCTTGATTTTGTAAAATCCATGAAAGAATCTATTTTGTCGGTTTAAATCATAGACTTGTAAAATCCGTGACAATGGATACATCCCGTAATTGTAAAATGCATTTCGGATCTATCTTAAGGTTTATTCTTGGTTTTGTAAAATCCCGCGAAAGAAACTATTTCTCGGTTTAAACCATAGAATTGTAAAATCCCGTAATGATAGAACCATCCTGGAGAAAGGAAAGTGTATTTCGGGATCTTATCTGATGCTGGTGCTATGGTTTCTACTTCTAAGATGGGATAAAAGGGTGTACTTCATGAATTGGGTGATTGTTTGGATATTCGTCATGACAATTTGGTTATTACATGGTTTTACGGGGATATGTGCTTTTTACCATGGTCGGGATGAAAACCATTATCATAGTTCACTTAAAATGTCAAAGGAGGCTAGATTTGAGCTTTTAACCAGAAGATGTGACAACGGGGTTAATTCACTATTATTTATTTGAGGTTGAAGTGAAATATCATGGGCCAGTGTACTTAGTATCTGAAGGTATCGGGGATGGTTGGATGAAGATTCTTCAAGATCCTTGTTCGAGCTTATTATCAAAAACGAAGACATGGAAATCTAGTTATTATTGGGTGACTTTTTCCTTTTCTTTTACCACTTGGGGGAATTGGGCTCTTACCACTACAAAATAACTATCACTTTAAGGAGTTACGTTGTAGTGCTCAGTGTCACATTGAATTGTGGATTTTCAAGAGGTGATGTACGTCTTATACTTGATGGTTGGTTGGTTGAAGAGTATAGAGTACTTAGAGTACTTAGAGATGCTAATGGAAATCGGCACGCTCTTTGTTACATATGTGCAAGTTTAAGTCACGAGTTCGGGTTAGTTTACTTGTGGTCAAACTCATCATATTGGATTTTTCCATCATTGTCACTACAAAGAGCCTACTTAATGATAATGGGGTTGATTACAAGTTTTGCCAAGAGAGCTGAAAAGAGAGAGATTATGACGTTTGAATACAACAGTTCAAGCCTCGTTCTCTAAAGAAAAGAAAAGTGTACGTTTCAGTGCGCTTTATCTTCGAAAGAAGAGAAATCTTCTTATGATGTTTGAACACAACAGTTCAAGCCTCGCTCTCTAAAGAAAAGAAAAGTGTACATTTCAGTGCGCTTTATCTTCTAAAGAAGAGAAATCTTCTCTATTATGACCATTCTCATCAACATGCTTCATGCTTTTTCCATGCGCTTTCAGTGATCAAGTGAACCGAACTACCTTTGCTAGTACTCTTATTCCACTTGCTCAATATAATGATGATGGCGACATCATGTGCTAAATTTTGCGGGGGAGAAGTGTAAATAAAATACATTTGGATGATGTTCACTTATTCAATCAAGAATGGCAACTCCGTATGCACTTCTTGAGGGGGAGAAGAAGTGTGAAACTACTGCATGATGATTGACATATGAGAATTAATGGTCAAACGGCTCCAAACTCATGTAAGAACCGAGCTTCTTCTTATCAGGTCATTTCTACATGGAGTTTCTTCTAAGAGCCGTTGGTTGACATCTTCACTCGGGCTGATTTGATTAATGACAAAGTACTTCCAGTTACGGAGCTGATTTCCTTAATGAACATCTTTCTGTTCTTGTTTGATTGAGAGGGTTTTAAGTTAAGGGGATTTGCTATTTGTAAGTTAACGGGAATGCATTTGGTGAGTTGAAGATGTTGACTTTCTATTCCCCAATTGGACAATCTTGAAGAAGGTCGAGTCTACAGTCTGTTCTACATTTTATGTTGCATATTAGAAGACTAAAGACGAGTTGCATTTAACGATCTAAATACTTCTTCTTAATCCGGGCATTTATCTAACAGATTGTTGGTTTAGGGGAGAGCACTAATTGGGGGAGGGTGAAATGTCTGATTTAATCCCCAATTAGACTTGCTCACACTGTACTTCAGCAAGTTGATTCTCACAAAGACTTCAAGCGATCTTCTCAAAAGATTCTAGTATATGGGCTTATAATATGTTGCTGATTCTGAAGTATCAAAACCAGCAAGGGGAAGGAGACACGATCAAACGCGAGTAAACTTGATGAAATTAATACTTCTAAGTGATTGAAGATATACACGGAAGACAAAGGTCATTACCACGGAGAAACTCAATGTTTATCTCATGGCGTTTAGTGTTCTTATTCCAACTATGTGGGGAAGAGATGGAAGAGTTAGTTTCGGTGATAAAAGAGGTACAATAGTGTGTGATGATTTCGATGCTATCGTAATCATCGAGGAGAGAGATTGTGTACATTGGGGACGCTCAATGTTTCACTTGAGTGCTTAATCGATGATTCAGATATATAATCACTTATTCGGAGTTGACATCCGCAGAGATAGTCATCCGCAGAGATAATCGTGATTCGCCCGCTTCTTCAATGTTATCGGTTATTGTCTCTTTGGGTATTCGGGTACTTGGTTCTTGAGCTTCATACACTTTCTTTAGGGAGAAAAGTATACATAGGGGTTATTCTTTGGCTATTGGACTTTATATGCTACTTGATGGTATAAGTTTCTCCGCCTTCATATATGTATTCGGGTTCGTGAGCTCTAGTCTAAGAGATCGATTAACATCAATTCATCTACTTGGGGAAGTGGTCTCTTGACAACTTTTGGTATGGATCGCCTGCACTTGAGAGAAAAGGAAATTGAGAAGATTATTTAAATGTGGGATGATACGCTTCGTTGTTCTATTGGATGATATAACCTCGAACGAAGAATCACGATGGTTATTCTTAAAAGGAGCAAAGAAGATCGATGATAATGGTGTGCTTCTTTGTGCACTGCTAAGGAAAGCTTGAAATGCTTCGAAGCTGCTCAACAAAAGGATTTACGGTTTGAGGGAAGTCAAAGTCTCACTTTTAGATGGTTCAATTTCTCTCAATTCAAGAGCCTCGAAAGCTTTGGTGGTGAATGTTTAAGAGATGATGACTTCTATCTTCTACAATGGGGTCGCTCGATATCCTTATCTCTGCACTGTATCATCATCTTCTTAAACTATATCATCTTCTATCTTTATAAATAATTATTAAAACCAAAATACAAAAATATAAAACTTATAAAAGAAAATAGAAAATTATAAAACCAACAAAAACCCATAAAAATCAGAAAATTTGAAAAAATACCAAAAATATGTTTTCTCAAGACATGTCTTCTAGTATCGATAACATCTGCGGTCTTAGAAATGTCATTCAATAATGGCACGGGGACCATAGATGAAGTTCGAGCAGGAGGTGTAAATATTCTTTTCCAAAACATGTCTCAATCTATGGCTTGCAGTTACCTCAGATTGTAACCCGTGCTTAAAACTATGGCTTGCTATTATTTCAGATATCAATCCGCTCTTCAAGGAAGGAAAGTGCTGCGCTAAACCAATTTTCAAATATTTCGTGCACTTATCCTAAAAACAAATTGAGGAAAGTATGTCGAAGGACTGCTTTTTCTACTCAAATATTTTTCCTTCTATAATTCTTCAGAAAAATATTTGTTTTAACAAAATGGTGGTAAATGAGTTGCTTGTAAATCAATTAGTTTCGAGTTTTCGTAAAAGTGAAAACTCAATCAATGACTTCGCTTTTAAACTTTTCATAAAAAATAAGTCATTGATTGAGGGGAGAATGTTTTCAAATCTATATCATCTAATGAGCTTATCCAATTATCCTATATACTTAAATGAAAAACATGTTAACCTACGTTGAAGGACTAGGTGCCTAGGATATAATTGTTAGGATTAGATGATTAGAGTTTGATAAACACATTATTCCCATACTTTATATGAACTGATTGATATGTTGAATTGACTTTTATTAGTCGATTGCTGATTGGGTGTTGTCGACCACCATATATGTCTATCTGTGTTCACTAATGTATGCAGATAACATGGTTTAAAAGAATGTTCCCGATCCGGATCACACAATAGAAGATGATTGGATGCTGAAAGGAAAGGGTAACTATATCTTGGGTTGACAAATGAAGAAACGGAGCTTAATTTGACTTCTATGGAGAGTTGGCATGAAAAAATGCAACGTAAGAGGTCTCACTGCATTAGCAGATGGTTTTCTTCATCATCAAATGAAAAAACGGAGCTTAGTTTGACCTCTATGGAGAGTTGACATGAAAAAATGCAACTTAAGAGGTCTCACTGCATCAGCAGATGGTTTTCTTCAATCCTACAAAGAACAATGTAAGCTTCAACCACCTAACGATCTTTGTGCAGATTAATAGTGGATGATACCATTTTCTTAAAACAATTTTGAAAATGTTGTTTTGAAAATGGAAAAATATTGTTTTGAAAATAAATTGGACTTAAATCTTGGAAATCACCGGACTTCATTTTATCAAAACTTAAGTCACTCAATCATCGACTACAGTCATCGATTGAAGGGGGAGAGTGATTTAAAATAAAATATTTTCAAATGATATTTCTTCATAAAAGTCCGTTTGTACAAAATAAGTGGTGATCTAAAGATTTAATGTTATGTCATGGTATGATTCTCTTTAAAACTCAAAGATCTTTTAAAATGATTTTTTTTTCTGTTCTTGTTTGATTGTGAAATTGTTTTATTTTACTTAAAGATCTCTTAAAAACTATCATACCTGACACTAACAATCTTTAATGTCGAAAAACTGTTCCTTATCCATCATTTTTCAATATTAAAACTTGCCACGTCTTTCCCCAAAATTTTCTAAATGATTTAAATCATTTGGGATCACAAATCTCAAATGGTTTGATATTTTTTATCGGTGGAGAAATAGTGATTTAAATCTCAAATCGGTTTTAAAGGGTGACTCTTTCAAAAGCACTCCTTCCTTCATGTGCCAAACGATTTCAAAATACATAATGCACATGATTGTGGAGGAGCATTTAACCAAAAACCAAAAGAGTATTTAAACAAGGCCACATATTCTCCCATGTTTTCCAAACCTTATTAAATCACTTGAGATCCAAAATCTCAAAGGGTTTGATATTTTTGATCGGGGGAGAATTTGTGATTTAATATGAATTTGATAAAAAATGATCGTTTTGATTCAAAGTGCAAGTTCTCTCTAATATGTGCCAAACTCTTTCGTATATCGATGCACATATTGAGGGGGAGCGAATGGTTTCGTATATCATACCTGACACTAACAATCTTTAATGTCGAAAAACTGTTCCTTATCCATCATTTTTCAATATTAAAACTTGCCACGTCTTTCCCCAAAATTTTCTAAATGATTTAAATCATTTGGGATCACAAATATCAAATGGTTTGATATTTTTGATCAGGGGAGAAATAGTGATTTAAATCTCAAATCGGTTTTAAAGGGTGACTCTTTCAAAAGCACTCCTTCCTTCATGTGCCAAACGATTTCAAAATACATAATGTACATGATTGTGGAGGAGCATTTAACCAAAAACCAAAAGAGTATTTAAACAAGGCCACTTATTCTCCCATGTTTTCCAAACCTTATTAAATCACTTGAGATCCAAAATCTCAAAGGGTTTGATATTTTGATCGGGAGAATTTGTGATTTAATATGAAATTTGATAAAAGATGATCGCTTTGATTCAAAGTGGAGTTCTCTCTAATATGTGCCAAACTCTTTCAATATATCGATGCACATATTGAGAGGGAGCGAATGGTTTCTATTGGCAATCGTGAAAAGTACTTCAAAAACCTAAATGCCTCTATGTGATAAAATAATTTCAAATATCCTACGCACATATTGAGGGGGAGAATTTACCAAAGAAATTCAAATGGCTTTTTCTACGGAAATTGTGATCAAGAATATATTTCAAAGAACTCTTGCCTCCATGTGTTAACATTTTCAATATCATATGCACATGTTGAGGGGAAGCATTTCTAAATGATCAAAACAATTAAGGTACAAAATGCTTTGATATTATATCACAAGTACCTTGATTGATTTTCCAAAATGATTTTTCAATTGGTTTCAAGAAGAGAAAGAACAATACCAAAAGACCAACCAATTTACTTTATGCATGGTGTTATAAGGATGGTTAGGTTAGGTATTCGTTCCCACGATCCCACCAGATCCGGAGGATCTACCAGGACATTCCACTAGTTAGTGTAGAAGTCCTTAGGTATGATGAAAAAGGAGAAAAGTGAGATATGGGAAGAGTGCCGAACGAGATTGAGCTAGAACTGGAATAAACCCAACAAGGTTCTAGTTATGAAGTCTTGGTAAGCCTTGAAGGGTTGAAGAATGAAAAGAAATGAAATGAGAAAAGGGTGAAAAGAAATAGCCTCCAATAATTCAACCTTATGGCGTAAACCGGTTCAATACATATGCTACTTGGTGGTTACTAAGGTAACACCGTATTGAAGACAAGACGTCATGGACCCTAGTGACGACCGCACTAAACTTCCCAAGCTACTCAAGTTCCTCTTAAAAGGGCTTGTTTCATTCTCACGGGAACCTACATTATCTATCGACTTTCTCTTAGAGATTGTTGATATTGAAGAAGGAGACCCTCTCCCTAGTCTCCCAGATAGGAACCAAATGTGCACAATTGAGTCTAGAGCCAAGAGATCATCCACAATATCTCATTAGGACACAAAATTAATGAAGACTTGTTGTTTCACACAATGTGGAAAGTAAGAATATATTAAGAGTCCTACGATTATCCTTGTGGTATTGCCGTAACATCCGAGTGATATGTAAATATTCACGATGAAGATGGAAATCCTTCAGAGCCAACATCAAACAAGCTCTTGGTGGGTGACATGTGAGATCTTTTCTAAAGATCAAGCTTGTGACAACTGGACATAAACGATGGGGCGATTCACTCTTGAATCAACCTTGGTCCAGGAAATGAATTGACGAATACTTTTAGAAAAACCGTTCGATGTGCAAATCTTCTTTTCTTTAGCACGTCGAATGTGTACTAATGTTTTCAAACACATAAAGTATCTCCGATTGAAAAATACTTTTGGAAAACCGCTCGATGTACAAATCTTTTCTTTCTCTAGCACATCGAATGTGTATTTTTTCAAATACAAAGGTATTTTGATTGAAAATTGATCTTTCTCATAAAACCTTCATCGATTGTAAAACTCTTTCTTCTAAGCAATACGCGATTGTTTTCAAATCAATTTTCATCAATCGTGAATCTCAATTTGTCGTTCACTCACTCCGTGTTGTCTTCTTTGAGACGTTCCGGTTTGAGAACAGCTAGAGCAATTGCGAAACCCATCAAGGAGATTCTTCGAATTATACCGATCACATGCAGATTTGTATCGATCAACGGGAACCGTGGGCCGTGTACCTCAATTCAACGAAGTGATCAATGACACTTTCGTGTGTTTTATTGCTAACTGTTGTTTGCGGTACATTTGGACGGTTGCAAACCGATCGTAATCGAGAAGTCAATCCAAAGCCGCATGCTCACAAGATCCACACTTAATTGAAGAAATCATGACTAGTGCATATCTATATAACCCGCTCGATATTTTATATTATGCTTCGCTACGCCGCAAATATCATGAACCAAAAAGCTTCCGCTACTCGATGGAAAGATGTCATGATCCCGAAAGTGTGAGCATGTCGGTCTAAAAGTTACAACATCACATGATGGCAACACAATAAAGGGTGATCCAAATATTTATTGTGGCTGATGATCTCGAAGAAAGCTCAAGATCATCAAAGATGTGGATAAGTTAAAGGCCTCCACTAAAAGTACAAATCAATGCGGACTTTGAAGAATCGCTACTAAAGCACAAAGATTGTGGAACATGAAGAATAGAAGTCTACGAGCTCGTAACTAAAGACAAAGATAGAATGCTAGAATGCAAATGTATTTCATGGGGTGACCTCCCTTGTGGGAGATTGTTAGGAATTGGAAATTCCATGTTAAAGTGTCACCACCCCAATTATGGTCTAGCATATGTTAGCTCAGACGTGTCGTTATTTACGTTATTTAGTAGTTAATTAGTTAGTTTGTAGCATAGTTTAGTTTAGTGTAACACCGTGGAGGAAGGACGGATCTTTACCCATCGTATGCCCGATCCACACCCGACAGAGGGCGTTTAGTTTGTAAGTATAAATACCCCTTCCATCCTTGGAAGGGGTGGTGCTTTTCAATCTAACCTTTCATTTGTACTGTTATTTTCTCTCTAGAAAACACCCATCTCTTATCTTTCTCTCTCTAAATGGCTTACATGTATTTACATCATCCAAGACCACCCAAATCATCTAAACAACATATTATTTACGATCCTACACAAGTCTCAAACTGCACAAGGACACAAGCCTCACAAGTTCAACAATATTCACAAGTTACACGTTTTCAACATGAATGTGGTAAGTAGGATTCCAAAACTGCAAAAGTTCACAAGAAAGTAACTAAGATTCTCAAAGGGGAGCTGCATAGCAGGCACTTCAGGCTTATAATGCCGCATGAAAGCAACAACACCACAACACCAACAACACCAACAAGTAAGCTACAACACAAACTAAAAGGGACAATCTACACAAGAACCCAATAATCCAGTTCCTAAGCAAGCAGAAAGCAACAACAAGAAAGCAACAACCAACAACACCAACAGCACCAACAAGAAAGCAGAAAACACAACAAGCAAACACCACAAACAACTATGTCTAGTTCACCATTTGACACACAAGAGGTAAGGCTCGATTATTAGCTCTTTATGAGATATAAATAATCATGTATATCGTGAATATGAATGTTGCAAAGTGAGATATAAACTCACTTTACCGTCCATTCATATTTGCCATGCCAAAACTCTTAAGATTTTTTTTTTAATAAAAAACATCATTGCCTGTTTTTTTAAAACCTATTTGTTCATTTAAAGTTGCAAAGTGAGATAAAACTGCTCACTTTACCATCCAGTAATGAAACTGCATAGGCACCCCAACAAGTTTCAACAGAAACATCACCACAACAAATAATCAGGTGACTCATTAGAGTATCACCTGCAAAACATCACCACAAAGTCTAATAAGTTTCTAACAACCAGATACCCAACAAGTTTCTAACAAGTTTTTAAACAAACAAGATACCAAACAATTTTTAGATCTAAAAAGTTTTTAGATAATCAATTTTAAACCAAACATGTTTTTCAAACCAACCTCTTATTTATTTCAAGATCAAAAAAATATTCAAGATCTAAAAAAATTTTAGATCTAAAAACTTAAACAACGAAACAAATACGCCCACAGCATCACCACCACTCTCTAGTTTTTAGATCTAAAAAGTTTTTAGATCTAAAAAGTTTTTAGATAATCAATTTTAAACCAAACATGTTTTTCAAACCAACCTCTTATTTATTTCAAGATCAAAAAAATATTCAAGAAACTGCATTCGTGTAAGGGCACACTATTTAACGAATTGCGGTATAATATTTCAAGAGATGCTTTACTACTCATACTCGCAGAAAGTAAACGGGATGTGGACCCACATGAATGTGGTCATTAGTTTCGGTTAGTTTATGGTTTACGATGCTATCACGAACTGTATTAGCTTCAAATTCATGGTATGTATTTTAAATTTATGCCTATCAAGTTATTCTCCCCGTCAATACCGATAATTTTAACTAGTCACTTTTTTCGAATACAGGATCGCCTATTAAGACATAGTTCATATGTGGGAGAGCCTTCTAACGTCCCAGACTTGAACGAAGAACCTAGCGAGGCGATTTAAGACACGACTTGTACATTCTAAATGATGAGTTTAATATTTTATGGCTCCAATTCCACCTCTTTTCGACGGTGGATCCTAGGGATCGTTAACGGAAGGTGATGGAAATTGCGGCTATCGAGCTCTTGCCGTAGGTCTTGGTCATCATGAACAAATATGGCCCGGATCAACTATTGTCGTGGAAGAGGTAGACAATAACCGGAAGTTTACATGCAAATGTGGGGAGGTATGGTTTACAACTATGGTCAACTCAACGAATTGGTTTGAATTAGGTCTAGCACCCTACAGTACATCGGATGATTATGCCGATACGGGCGTGGCTATTGCTACTGCTCTTAATCGTCCCATTGTATGCATATCCAATTCACAACTGCTTCGTGGTCTTCCGAGAGATGGTCCAGACACAACACAACTATTGTCCCCGTTGTGATTCTTCGTGTGGGGAAGACCAAGTCGCTTACTCACGCTCATGCGGTTCGATGAAAACTCACCACCCCGCCACTCACCCACAATGGAGATGGTTCGTAAATGACTTGGCCGCTGGATGGGCACATATGTTTACCGAACGATGACATTGTTTAGAAGGACGAGAAAACGACATCGATTTATATTGTAAATGACAAAACATGTATAGACGACATCGATTTATATTGTAAACGATAAAACATGTATAGACGACACGGACATCGATTTATAGTAAACGACTCATCATCTTTTGTTACGATTTATGCTCCTGCTCCTGTTCTTCCTCATCTTTTGTTACGGTGAATCGGATGACATTCGATGGAAGGACATTCATTGTGTCAACAACACACCCGCCGTGTTGAGAGTCCAGATTATGTGCCTTCTTCTCCATCTTATGTGCCTCCCTCTCCATTTATATCTCCAACCGCAGATGAGGAGAATTTTAAACACCGCCTTCGGTTCTTCCTCATCTTTTGTTACAACCATCTCGCTTTGACGAGTACGAGAGAGATTGCGGATTGAGGAGACACATTTCGAGTTAGAGTTTCGTGTGGGATGATGGCAAGATCATTGAGCGACTAAGCCTCGGTCGTGATTGATCTTAGTTTCTAGTTATATTGTGATTTTGTGAACCATGTATCAACTATTAATCTATAACAAGTGTAACACCCCCAATTTCGTGATACGCAGCGGAATTTAAGCTGGGTGTTACTTCATGGCACAATAGTTATATCAATAGAAAGAGAAACCCTAATTAAGTCGTTTTAAAAGATTTATCATTCGATTTATATAAATATCAGAGTTTACAAAATGAGGTCCCAGTGGTTTTACAATTTATTAAATAAGTTTTCGAATGATAATATAGCCTTCTTGAGTATCCGTGCCATCCTCGTAAATTATGAACCCGATAAACATGCTAAAAATGTCAACACAAAGGTTGAATGAATTCATAGTATTTTATAGTAATCGCTGAACACAAGTTGAAAAGTATTAAAATTGTAATATCGCTGTACAAAGATATTGCCTTAAGTCTCATGAACGCAAACCTTAATACTAACGCGCCATAATAATGACGTAAGTTACGTACATCATAGTAATTATGCGAGCAAGAATGCCCTCCGTAGAAGTTTGCCATTCTCCTAGTATTCTCAATAAAGTGCATTTGGTTACCTATCCGCTAACACAAATGGGGCGCCAATCGCCAATAGATCTATTCACTATATTCGCTCACCGCAAGTGATTAATGGTTCATGATATGAGGGACTTTCGCAAGGTATGGGCAACTTAAGCAATAGCAATCGATGTAGGTGTAGCATAGAAAATACTTGTGTTCGGATTTGTAGCATGTATCTCCTTACGAGTTTGAAAACAAGTAAAAGTGAGACTATGAACTCACCCTGTTACCGTAGTCCTGATGGAAAACAAATTAAGTAATGTGAATAAACTGCTCCGACTCACGACTTGAGTTGGTATGTCATGTTTTTAGTATTCGAATTCAAGTTTATGCGATGATAATGCTTTATCGATAGTTGGGTAAACATGAAGTCTCTTCAAAAATTATTAATACTTATCATACTCATTTTTATGGCTCGGTTGATTGTTTATAAGTTTTATCGAAACTCAAGTTGTTAAATATGATATGTTTCCAAAAGGTTATATTTTACAATTTTGAATATTTACGGTTTTTACCCTTGCACTTTCAAAAATGACACTTTAAACCCTCAACTATGAGTTATTGACAAAATCAACCCTTGTATAATTAAATTTGAAGAAATTACATTTTTAGCCCAAGAAAACTTTTTCTTTCAAAAATTACAATTTTTATCCTTGTAGTTTTATAAGAAAAACTTACTTGTTTTAGGCCTAAATCGACAAAAGTAAGGGTAAATATAAGCGAGGCCTTAAGAGGTTTTTACTACATTCTTGATCCCTTCAAGAGTTTGTCGGGTGGTCTCTCTAACGGTTCAAACTAGAAGTCCTAAGCTCTTACGGTTTGGTCGCAATAATTTCCCAAAGTAGGGGGTTAGGTGCCTTATTTAAAGAATGTTGGTTTTGGCGACAACAAGCCCAAATGAGAACAAATTTTACATGAGGAAAGCCAATATTTCTATGACGCAATTGATCCTTTAAACACTTTGTCAGAAGCTCTTCAAGATGGTATAGGTCTCATATTTTAGTTATCTTTGGTTGGGAGAAACAAGCCCGTGAACATGGTCACTGCCACGTCATGGTAAAAAAAATTCATTTTGACCATTAGATTTACGGTGTAACCTAGGGACATCGTAATATGTTAATTAACTCATTTTAAGTCATTCTATAACATCCTATAGCTCATAAGACTCAAATTTTGAAAAATACACGCAAGAGTTATTTATAAAAATCTTTACGAGTCAACTTCTTTTTGATGGATTATAAAAGAGACCATAAGGGTTTTTAAAGACGTTCTTGGGGTTTTAAAATCCTTGCAGCGAGCTCTTTAAAACGGTGTAACTCTCATATTTTACAATCCTCTAATTAGCGAGAAATTAATTATTAAAAAGGGCTACTTAGACTATTTTCGACAAATTGAAAATCTCGTTTTTAAACTTTATAACTCTTGCATGAAACCTTGTGACATGACGTTAACTTATTTTTAATGTTTCTAGAGTAGCTCAGGGTCAAATTTTCTAAAAATAACGAAATTCTCAAAATCAATTATATAAGGGTGTGTTTGGTTTTGTGGCATGCGACCAAAAGAAGAGCAGAATTAAAGCGAGATATAAGGATTCTTAACCAAAGTTATGGGGCGCTTTTGTAGTATCCTAGGAGCTTGTTGAAAGGGCTTAATGGCTGGGCTTAAGGGTTGCGGCTTCTAGCTTAAAAGTTGGGCTTAGGAGAGGTGCCTGACTTGATTTTTATAAAATATACATAAGAGCTGTTAAGATTTTGATTAAAATTAGCGTTCATTTTGCGTTTTCAGGACCCGTGACCTTGAGTTTTTGAAGAAAACGTCGTTCCGGACAACGTTCGTGTTTTAACTTTTTGATGAAACGGACCAGAAAGACCTCGAATTGTGTGCCCGATCTCTCTGTCCACAGAAAGTTTTGGACAGGTTTTTGTAAACTTTGTTAAACCATATCTTTTGACTCGTGTGACCGTTTTAGGTGATTCAAATTGCTACGTTTTCGTTAAAAACTCCTTTTTAACAGTAGGTGCTTGATATTAAAAATGATAATGAAATTGAATTAGTTTAATATACTTACAACTCTTGGAATCGACTAGAAAGGGATTTCGATCATAGGGGCTTCTAAAGTGGAACCAAGCTCTTTCCTTCCTCCTAGGCTTTAAACTATCCTTCTTGGCTTCTACTAGGACTCTTACATCAATGAGTATATAAGTGAGGGTTGTTGTAACACCCCATTTCTAGATACGCAATGAATTCAAACCGGTGTTACTTCATGGCACAACAAATATAATAATAGAAAACGAACTCTAATGGAGTCGTTTAAAAGATTTATCATTCGATTTATATAAATATCGAGTTTACAAAGATGAGGTCCCGATGGTTCCAAGTTTACAAAATACATTAAATTGGTTTTCAATGATAATAAAATTTATAGCCTTTTGATCTAGTCCTCGCCTTCCGTGCGCCCGACATTATGGACCCAAATACATGCTTAAAATCACAACACAAAGGTTGAGTAAAATTCATAGAGTTTAGAAATCATTGAACACATAATGTTTGTGTGGGTCACGTTGTTATACACCCATAATGTTGAAAACAAAATGTATATTATTAGACGAGACGGCCGCCTCAAGTATATGATACTTGAGCCCGCTTTTGTTTGTTACTACCGCCTCAATACGTTGTGATACTTGAGTCCGCTTTTGTTTGATACGGCTGCCTCAATACGTTGTGATACTTGAGCCCGCTTTTGTTTGATAGCAATGTGTTCGGTTTAAAATAAAGCATGTATCTCCCCCAAGGGTTTGTAAAACAATTAAGTAATAGAAAGTGGGGCTATGAACTCACCGTAGTATAAATGATATCAAATGTATAATGAGAATGGTGGATATGCCGTGAGAACTTCTACAAGCAACCTAAAATAGAATGTTGCGACTTAGGTTTGGCATAATGTTTAGGAAAACATAAACCATCCTATATATGTCCCTATGTTGATCATGATGTAGCATTTGTATGTTTGTTTATAGAAATGGTTTTAGTTTGTATATCTCGTACTACCGTTTGGGCCGTCACAATTCAGAGGTCATGCAGTAAACATTCGAGGAGCTAGGACACTTTAAATTGTAAATCTAGCAACTCGTCGATCCGTTTACCCAAATGAACCCCTCACATGAAGTTCCCTAGTGTTGTAGTGCTTAATACGTAAAACATGTATTTTAATTACTTGATTATTTGATATATTAAGAGTTTATAAACACAATAAATAAACTAACAAAGTTTATAAGTATTTAAATAAGTTTGCGTTTTATAAATACTTACCTTAATATAGAATGCTTGAGTATTACGGAAAAATAAAATATTAGCGGAGCTTCGACGTAGAATTTGCAATCTTCGAAAACCCAAGGCTATTAGAAGATTATAACAATGCCTTCTTGAGAACCCGAAGAAGAAATGAAGATTATAACAATGTCTTTTTGGAGACTTGAAGTTATTTGAAGATTATAACGACTCTTTCTTGAAAACTTCTAAGAACGAAGATCAAACGCTAGTTTTCTTCAAGAACACATGAATGTTCTTACAAAATCTATAAGAAATGCCTTAGGTTTAGGACTTTAGACGTTAAGAAGGGGTGGTGCAAGAATAAATGAAGGTTTATGCTTGGTATTTATAGGCTAGAGATTTTAGTTAACTATATATTGGGTTAAAAACTAACCATGGTTAAATTTACACATGTAAATGATCTAAAGGAAGCATGCTTAGGATTTTGACACCAAGGTGATGACTCCCCTCCCTAATTTCGTTCATGATAAGATAGGATGACTTTGGTGGATAGTTTTGGTATTATCTTGGTTACAGAGTGAGTTTTGGTTCCTTAAATGCTAACCGCCATAAAAGGTAAAATCGGCATCGTAAAAATATGAAACTTGCAGGAATGATGAAACTCATCATTATACTCCATCTAAAAATATAAAATGGGTGATAAGTCTTATTGGGTGAAAACATCGCTTAAAACCGAAATACGGTCAAAACGCGAATTGCAGCTTGTCGAAAAGAACGAAATTTCGTGGAAATAACCGTGAATTTATTTAGAGTAGACTAAAATTAGTCTAAAAGTGATATGAGATGTTAAAATGTGGTTTTCACATACGCGGATAACTTTACGCTTATTCGTGAAGTTTAAAAGTTACGATTTAAGCAAAATGTAGAACGATGCTTAACTTCTTTATGGTCAAAGGAGGAGGGAATATGTTTGACTTTTCCAAAATGTAAAAGTGTCAAAACATATTAGAAACACAAAGGCATGAATCGTTAAGTTCTGATGTAAGTAGAATTGTTTAAAATGTAAGTTTAGTTTTGTTGCTACCGGGCTTATTTGGTAACATAAAATAAATCTTAAAATTCTCAAATTAATTGTGAGTGATCTAAAATTTATCCGATGCGATGAAAATTGTCGAGATGGTTTTCGTTTTTATGGATGTTAAAATGGTGTTCACCAAAATGAAGCTTTAAAACGATGTTTTCTTAATAACTTTTATGAAAATGATCTAACGATGGTCGAACTCTCGTGTTATTACTAAAATAATTTATCTTACGAGAATGTGGATTAAAAATTTTACGGATGAATAGTGAAAGTGAATAGTAAAGTGAACAAGAACTTTTCAAAATATGAAAAGTAACTCGAAAAATGCGAGTTGTTACAGCCTCACCACTTAATGGAATTCGTCCCGAATTCAATGTGTTATCCGATGTTGAAATGTCTAGGGAAATGTGGATGTATGCGCCGAATTCTAATATTTGTGTTCTCAAGTTTTTGGTCATAGAATGTATTATGTACCATGTGGCTTAAGTTGATAACCTAAAGGGTTTTGTTAAAATCTTATTGAGTCCAATATACCTAAAGTTTGTCTTTTTCCGATTCTCAAAACGAATCATATCTTATTATATCGAGGTTATCAATAAAACCTTAATTTCTAACATGGAGTTTTTGTTGACAGAGAGTGTATGGAGCCTAATTTATATTTGTATGGTTTCCTTAATTGTTTCGTGGGCGATCCCTAAACACCTTAGTTCAAGAAATGGTTAACTAACACTTTCGCCTATATAGTGCCTCAAAATGGAATAGTTTTGTTGTTGTTAGGTAATCTGTTGTTAATCAAAGGTGTAAGGTATTGTTGATGTAAAATGGTTTGTAATGATGTTGTAGGAAAGTCTTGCTAGTGGCAAGTGGTTATCCAAACCATTTCCAAAGTTGATCCTGTCTTAGGTGGTTTCGAGATGAAGGCTATATCGTATAGTGTTTATGTCTACTAGTGTTTCAAAGAAACGTGATACTGTGAAGTTTTACATACTGAATTTCAATGGGGTTCAGATAATGATGTGATATGTTGACGATTAGAAGAGTGTAGTGTACGCTACCATTATTCTTAGGTAGAGATGTCAAGTTTGTTTTAAAATCAAAAGTGAATGACGGAATGATATCCTTGAAATCTAATCAGGCTAGTACTTCTAAGGAATGACGAGAAGATTTGATGGCTATCCTAAGATAGTAGTTAGGATTATTTCATAAATGAAAGCTTTCAAGAATGAAATTAGGTAGTATGAATAAGATGTTAAGATTTTGCTGAGTGGTAAGACACTATCGTGTCTCTGGATCTTTTTAATGAATTTTGGTGGTTTATCGAGTTTAAGTAGAAAATTAACCTGAATATAACATTTGTATAACTATTATCGGTGTTTGAAAATTTTAAGTCGAACATAGTTAATCAGACTATGTTCCACTATCCCAAGGTTAAATATAGGTGATTAAGCTATATTTAGCCGAGGTTCGATAAATTTTTCAAATACCTAAATTAGGTATACTTGTGATATGTCCATAGCTTTTGAGAAATTGTCCACTAGCAAAGGAGATATCAAACCATTCATTGCAAGTCCCGCCATAAAAGACTTGTAACCTATGTTTTCACATTCCATTGCATAGAAGATAGTATGGGTAGATACGTGTGGAAAGGAAATCTTAAGTAATGCTAAAATAGTCTATACTTGGCTAGCATCACGGACCTTTAACAATGAAGGTTTCAAAAGAGAATTTGATGAACGTAGAGAAAGTTGCTGAACTTCAGATTTTGTAGATGATGAGTCACTTTGTCCTTCGTAAATCTTATTTCTTGAATTTCCATTAGGAAATTGATAGATCGTGATTGGTTTCATGTAAAACGATATCATATAATGTTTATAAGATAATTTTAGAGACTTTGTATAACTTACAATGTCTGTGAAGTAAATTAGACCATTGTGTAACTCACAAGGTCTGAGAAATGATGGAGAGATCATTGTGTAACTCACAATGTCTTAAGAAATGATGAAGAGATCATTGTGCAACTCACAATGTCTTGAGAAATGATGGAGAGATCATTGTGTAACTCACAATGTCTTGAGAAATGATGGAGAGATCATTGTGTAACCCACAATGTCTTGAGAAATAAATGAGACCACTATAGGATTTACAGTGTCTGAGAATGTAATAGAGACCACTGTAGGATTTACAATGTCTAAGAATGTAATAGAGACCATCAGAGGATTTACAAGGTCTCAAGAATGTAATAGAGACTATTGTATCTCACAATGTCTTGAATATGAATGAGATCATTGTATCTCACAATGTCTAGGTAGTAGGAAAGACCATTGTAGGATTTACAATGTCTTGGAGGAAGTTTCGTAATCCTAAAATGCACAAGTAGATACATGATTGGGAAAATACGATGTGCCGTAATGCCTTAGAATAGACATACACATATATGTTTAGTCTATCGTTTAGCTAAAATAATTGAAAATATGTCGAGTGTATATGTCAATATACTAGGATGTTTTTGTAGCTTAAAATGTTCAAAAGTCACATAATCGTCTGGAGGATGGAAGGCACGGAGAACTAAGGCTATAAAATGTTTTTGTTTGTAAAAGTAGTTATAGTTTAAGTCTCAATTAGACCCGCTTTCTATAATCGGGCTCGATACCAATCTGAACACCCTCAATTTCGAGATACGCAGCTGAATTCAAACTGGTGTTACTTCATGGCACAACAAATATAATAATAGAAAACGAACTCTAATGGAGTCGTTTTAAAAGATTTATCATTCGATTTATATAAATATCGAGTTTACAAAGATGAGGTCCCAGATGGTTCCAAGTTTGCAAAATACATTAAATTGGTTTTCGAATGATAATAAAATTTATAGCCTTCTTGATCTAGTCCTCGCCTTCCGTGCTACCCTCGACATTATGGACCAAATACATGCTTAAAACTGTCAACACAAAGGTTGAGTGAAATTCATAGAGTTTAGGAAATCGCTTGAACACATAATGTTTGTGTGGGTCACGTTGTTATACACCCATAATGTTGAAAACAAAAATGATATTATCAGACTGACGCGCCTCAAGTATGATACTTGAGCCCGCTTTGTTTGTTACTACCGCCTCAATACGCTGTGATACTTGAGCCCGCTTTTGTTTGATACACCGCCTCAATACGCCAGGATACTTGAGCCCGCTTTTGTTTGAAAGCAATGTGTTCGGTTTAAAATAAAGCATGTATCTCCCCAAGGGTTCAGAAACAATTAAGTAATAGAAAGTGGGCTATGAACTCACCGTAGTGTAAATGATATCAAATGTATAATGAGAATGGTGGATATCAGGAGAACTTCTACGAGCAACCTAAAATAGAATGTTGTGACTTAGGTTTGGCATAATGTTTAGGAAAACATAAACCATCCTATATATGTCCCTATGTTGATCATGATGTAGTATTTGTATGTTTGTTTATAGAAATGGTTTTAGTTTGTATATCTCAGACCACCGCTCGCCATCACAATTCGTGAGGTCATGCAAGAACGCTCAAGGAGCTAGGACACTTTAAATTGTAACCAAAGAACTCGTCGATCCATTTACCCAAATGAACCCTCACATGAAGTTCCCTAGTGTTGTAGTGCTTAATACTTAAAACATGTATTTTAATTACTTGATTATATGATATATTAAGAGTTTATAAATACAATAAATAAACTAACAAAGTTTATAAGTATTTAAATAAGTTTGAGTTTTATAAATACTTACCTTAATATAGAATGCTCGAGTATTACGGAAAATAAAATATTAGCTGAGCTTCGATGTAGAATTTGCAATCTTCGAAACCCAAGGCTATTAGAAGATTATAACAATGCCTTCTTGAGAACCCAAGAAGAAATGAAGATTATAACAACGCCTTTTGGAGACTTGAAGTTATTTGAAGATTATAACGACTCTTTCTTGAAAACTTCCAAGAACGAAGATCAAACGCTAGTTTTCTTCAAGAACACATGAATGTTCTTACAAGATCTATAAGAAATGCCTTACGATTAGGACTTTAGATGTTAAGAAGGGGTGGTGCAAGAATAAATGAAGGTTTATGCTTGGTATTTATAGGCTAGAGATTTTAGTTAACTATATATTGGGTTAAAAACTAACCATGGTTAAATTTACACATGTAAATGATCTAAAGGAAGCATGCTTAGGATTTTGACACCAAGGTGATGACTCCCCTCCCTAATTTCGTTCATGATAAGATAGGATGACTTTGGTGGATAGTTTTGGTATTATCTTGGTTACGGAGTGAGTTTTGGTTCCGTTAAATGCTAACCAAGCCATAAAAGGTAAAATCGGCATCGTGAAAAAATATAAAACTTGCAGGAATGATAAACTCATCATTATACTCCATATAAAAATATAAAATGGGTGATAAGTCTTATTGGGTGAAAAAACGCTTAAAACTCGAAATACGGGTCAAAACGCAGAATTGCAGCTTTATCGGAAAAGAACGAAATTTCGTGAAATGACCGTGAATTTATTTTGAGTAGACTAAAATTAGTCTAAAAGTGATATGAGATATTAAAATGTGGTTTTCACTATACGCTGGATAACTTTACGCTATTCGTGAAGTTTAAAAGTTACGCGATTTAAGCAAAAATGTAGAACGCATGCTTAATTTCTTTATGGTCAAAGGAGGAGGGAAATATGTTTGAATTTTCCAAAAATGTAAAAGTGTCAAAACATATTAGAAACACAAGGTGAATCGTTAAGTCCGGATGTAAGTAGAATTGTTTAAAATGTAAGTTTAGTTTTTTGCTACCGGGCTTATTTGGTAACATAAAAATAAATCTTAAAAATCTCAAATTAATCGTGAGTGATCTAAAAATTTATCCGATGCGAGGAAAATTGTGAGAGACGGTTTTCATTATGCTGGATGTTAAAATGGTGTTCCACCAAAATGAAGCTTTAAAACGATGTTTTCTTAATAACTTTATGAAAATGATCTAACGATGGTCGAACTCTCGTGTTATTACTAAAATAATTTATCTTACGAGAATGTGGATTAAAAATTTTACGGGATGAATAGTAAAAGTGAATAGTAAAAGTGAACAGTAACTTTTCAAAAATATGAAAAGTAAATCAAAAAATGCGAGTTGTTACAGTTGTTTAGTGAGTTTTGAGTGAATGGTGAGTGCAAGAGTGGGGTGTTTGGTTGTTATTTATAGGAGTGGGAAGCAAGAGTTCACAAGGTGCTAAGTCACCTTGTCTAGTAAAAGAGGGGACAAGTTGAGGTGTTCCAAGACATATGGAGGCTTCATGTGGCTTTAGGGGACATGGGGTGGTGTGGTAAAACTTAGCCAAGAATTTTACCCACAACCTTGACTTGGGTAAAATTTTAAGGTAACAAAGTGATGTGTAATTACATGGTGCAAGAAAACATTTGTGGTTAGTGAATTTACAAGTAATGGGTTAAGAACTAGTTCGTTGGGACCTAGTTCATTTTGAACTAATGGTAACTAGTGCGTTATGCTTAAGAGGGTAGTACCTAGGCCTTAGTGTGTTGTACCTAGAGTGTAGAGGTGTAAGATACTTAATTAGGGTTTCTAGTTAGTTTAAAATAAATGTTAGTTAGTTTAGTTTAAGTGTAAATAAATAAAAGTATAGGTTTTAGGTTCAGGCATTAACACTTGTACATTGGCATTAGATTGTTGTACTAACTTAAAAGAAAGACATTTTAGGGATTGTGCTTGAAAGGTTTGTGTAATGTGTTTTAAAATAACTACACCAAGGTTTATAATGAGTTTTATGTTAAGAGTATGCTCCTATGCATCAATGACTTGTACATTGGCTCGATAGACTTGACATTTACATTTTATAAAAATCATGTATATATTAATTAGGGTTTGTGATTTCGTTAATATACAATCATAGTTTTTAAAATTAGGGCTTGTAAAGGGAAAATATCGTAGTTAGTTTTCGTGCTTTAAGAACTTGTACATTAGCTTCAAAGTGTTGTACTTTAGTGTTGATGGATTAGTTACGTGAAATCGTAGTTATAATAAATTATGGTTTCATGAAAACTCCAATAGATAGAAAACGTTTAGTTTGAATGTTTAATAATCGTACATTTATGAAATAACGTAAAGTGGTAAATAAAAGTTGAAAACTTTTATACTTGATGTATAAGGAATGAACTTAAGACATTCTGGTGTTGGTGTGTACATTTATTAAGAATGTGAGTTACGTCATATTAGTTAGTTGTTGTGATTAGATAAACAGATAAAGTTTTTTTTAAAAAATTAGATGTGAAAAATGGATAAGTATTCTTTAGTTAGAATATCATACAAGTGGAAATTTACCGGTGGTTACAACAAGATTGATTATTTATGTATTCGAAGCTTCTAATTTTGTGAACGATATTACTGATTTATGTTGTGAATAATTATACAAATTCTTTTGGCCAGATGCAACAAGAAAATCCTTTCTTGTGTCGTTGTCGACGTGGATTTATAATTGAAAGAACATCCCAAAAGCCCAAAACTTGTGGTCTGAAGTATTATGCACGTCCTTTGTCAAAGGTAAATAATTAAACGTTCGCTTATTTACGTAAATATATCAATAACTTGTTTGTTAAGAATACATTTCTTATAATTGTTTCATCGTGTGTACCTGTGGATCAAGATTATGGTTGTCGATACTTTATGTGGAAGGAAGTATTTCAACAAAAGTACTTTGGTCAAGCCTCTTCTTCAACGCAGTGCTCAAACTGTGAAACTAAAGATACACGATCAACATGCTATTGGCTCAAAACAATTTGTTGAAGGCAAGAATAAAGACGTTGGAGGCATCACCGAATTGGCAAGAAATTCAGTTGATCACGCATGTCAGTCGAGTGGAATACTGTAGGATCGAAATATTATTGTGTTTGATGATTCGGGTGGTCTTGGATGATCAAAATACATGTTTGCCATTTTAGAGAGAGAAAGTAGAGAGAGGGAGTTTCTTGCTAGAGAGTTGGTTCACAAATGGAATGTTAGATTATGAGAAAAGCTCCACCCCTTCCATAGATGGAAGGGGTATTTATAGTTACAGACACTACGTCCTCCTATCGGACTGTGGATCAGGCATACAGTGGGTAAAGACCCGTCCTTCCTCCATGATGTTACACTAAACTATTCTACGCTACTAATTAACTAATAAACTACTAAACAACGTAAATAACTACAAGTCTACGAGCTAACTTCTGCTAGATAATATTTGGGGTGACCGACTCTTCACTATGGAATTTTCTAATTCCTAACAATCTCCCCCTAAGGGAGGTCACCCCATGTTTTACATTTTGAATCCTAGCATTCTATTCTTGACTTTGTTCTTGAGCTCGTAGACTTCAATTCTTCAATTCCGCAATCTTTGTGCATTAGTAGCGATTCTTTAAGGTCCGATAACTTTGTACTTTAAGTAGAGGCCTTTAACTGATCCACATCTTTGATGATCTTCGAGCTTATTGAGATCATCACCACATAAATCTGGATCACCCTTTATTGTGTTGCCATCATGTGAAGTTGTGACTTTCGGACCGACATGCTCACACTTTTGAATCATGACATCTTTCCATCGAGTAGCGGAAGCCCATTGGTTCATGATATTTGCAAGCAGAAGGAAGCATAATATGAAATATCGAGCCGAGTTATGTAGATATGCACCGGTCATTATATCTTCAAATTAAGTGTGGATGCCGCGAGCATGCGGCTTTGGATCGACCGCTCAATTCGATCACCGCAACCGTCCAAATGTACCGCAAACAACAGCTAGCAATAAAACACACGAAAGTGTCTTTGATCACTTTCTTCGAATCGAGGTACACGCCCACGATTCCCGTTGATCAAGACAAGTACCGCCAGATCGTAGGATTCCTAAGAATCTCCTCGATGTGGTTTCGCAATGCTTAGTTGTTTTAAACCGAACGCCTCAAAGAAGACAACACGGAGCGAGTGAACCAATGAATTGAGATTCACCGATTGATGAAAATGATTTGAAAACAATCGTGTATTGCTTGAAGAAAGAGTTTTGCAATACAACGAAGGTTTATGAGAAAGATCAATTTTTCAATCAAAATACTTTTTATTAAAGAATAAGTACACATTCGGCGTGCTAGTGAAAAGAAGAGATTCGCACATCGAATGGTTTTTCTAAAAGTATTTTTCAATCAGAGATACTTTTTGAATTTGAAATATGAATACACATTTGATGTGCTAGAGAAAAGAAGATTAGCACATCGAATGGTTTTTTCAAAAGTATTCGTCAATTCATTTCCTGGACCAAGGTTGATTCAAGATTGAATCGCCCCATCGTTTCTATCCAGTTGTCACAAGCTTGATCTTACGAGAAGATCTCACATGTTACCCACCAAGAGCTTGTTTGATGTTGGCTCTAGAAGGATTTCCATCTTCATTGTGAATATTTTTACATATCACTCGGATGTTCGCAATACCACAAGGATAATGCGAGGACTCTTAAAATATTCTTACTTTCCACATTGTGTGAAACAAAGAAGTCTTCATTAATTTAGTGTCCTAATGAGATATTGTGGATGATCTCTTGGCTCTAGACTCGATTGTGCACATTTGGTTCCTATCTCGAGACTAGGAGAGGGTCTCCTTCTTCAATATCAACAATCTCTAAGAGAAAGTCGATAGATTATGCCTGGTTCCCGTGAGAATGAAACAAGCCCTTTTAAGAGGAACTTGAGTAGCTTGGAAAGTTTAGTGCAAGGTCATTGGGTCCATGACGCCTTGTCTTCAATACTAGTGTTACCTTAGTAACCACCAAGAGCATATGTATTGAACCCAAGCATCGCCCTAAGGTTGAATTATTGGAGGGCTATTTCTTTTCACCCTTTCATATTCATTTCTTTTCATTCTTCAACCCCTTCATTGCTTACCGAGACTTCATAACTAGAACCTTGTTGGGTTAATTCCGCCTAGCTCTATCTCATCCGCACTCTTCCTTATCTCACTTTTCTCCTTTTTGTTCATCATACCTAAGGACTCTACACTAACTAGTGGATTGTCCTCGGTAGATCCCTCCGCTCGGCGGATCGTGGAACTAATACCTAACCTCACCATCCTTATAACTCCATACATAAACTAAAATGGTCGGTCTTTTGGTACAGTTCATTCTTCCTTGAAACCAATTGAAAAATCATTTGGAAAATCGATCAAGGTACTTGCGATATCAAACCATTCAGTTGCAAGTCCTGGCCATAAAAGACTTGTAACCTATGTTTTAACATTCCATTGCATAGAAGATAGTATGGGTAGATACGTGTGGAAAGGAAATCTTAAGTAATGCTAAAATAGTCTATACTTGGCTAGCATCACGGACCTTTAACAATGAAGGTTTCAAAAGAGAATTTGATGAACGTAGAGAAAGTTTTTGAACTTCAGATTTTGTAGATGATGAGTCACTTTGTCCTTCAGAAATCCTATTTCTTGAATTTCCATTAGGGAAATTGATAGACTGTGACGGGTTTCATGTAAAACGATATCATATAATGTTTATAAGATAATTTTTAGAGACTTTGTATAACTTACAATGTCTGTGAAGTAAATTAGACCATTGTGTAACTCACAAGGTCTGAGAAATGATGGAGAGATCATTGTGTAACTCACAATGTCTTAAGAAATGATGAAGAGATCATTGTGCAACTCACAATGTCTTGAGAAATGATGGAGAGATCATTGTGTAACTCACAATGTCTTGAGAAATGATGGAGAGATCATTGTGTAACCCACAATGTCTTGAGAAATAAATGAGACCACTATAGGATTTACAGTGTCTGAGAATGTAATAGAGACCACTGTAGGATTTACAATGTCTAAGAATGTAATAGAGACCACTATAGGATTTACAGTGTCTAAGAATGTAATAGAGACTATTGTATCTCACAATGTCTTGAAATATGAATGAGACCATTGTATCTCACAATGTCTAGGTAGTAGGAAAGACCATTGTAGGATTTACAATGTCTTGGAGGAAGTTTCGTAATCCTAAAATGCACAAGTAGATACATGATTGGGAAAATACGATGTGCCGTAATGCCTTAGAATAGACATACACATATATGTTTAGTCTATCGTTTAGCTAAAATAATTGAAAATATGTCGAGTGTATATGTCAATATACTAGGATGTTTTTGTAGCTTAAAATGTTCAAAAGTCACATAATCGCCCGGAGGATGGAAGGCACGGAGAACGGAAGGCTATAAAATGTTTTGTTTGTAAAAGTAGTTATAGTTTAAGTCTCATTAGACCCGCTTTCTATAATCGTGGCTCGATATCAATCTGTAACACCCTCAATTTCGAGATACGCAGCTGAATTCAAACCGGTGTTACTTCATGGCACAACAATATAATAATAGAAAACGAACTCTAATGGAGTCGTTTTAAAAGATTTATCATTCGATTTATATAAATATCGAGTTTACAAAGATGAGGTCCCGGATGGTTCCAAGTTTGCAAAATACATTAAATTGGTTTTCAATGATAATAAAATTTATAGCCTTCTTGATCTAGTCCTCGCCTTCCGTGCCTACCGACATTATGGACCAAATACATGCTTAAAATCACAACACAAAGGTTGAGTGAAATTCATAGAGTTTAGGAAATCGAGTTGAACACATAATGTTTGTGTGGTCACGTTGTTATACACCCATAATGTTGAAAACAAAACAGATATTATTGCAGATCAGGCCGCCTCAAGTATGATACTGAGCCCGCTTTTGTTTGTTACTACTGCCTCAATACGTTGTGATACTTGATCCCGCTTTTGTTTGATACTACCGCCTCAATACGCCAGATACTTGAGCCCGCTTTTGTTTGAAAGCAATGTGTTCGGTTTAAAATAAAGCATGTATCTCCCCCAAGGGTTTGTAAAACAATTAAGTAATAGAAAGTGGGGCTATGAACTCACCGTAGTGTAAATGATATCAAATGTATAATGAGAATGGTGGATATGCCGTGAGAACTTCTACGAGCAACCTAAAATAGAATGTTGCGACTTAGGTTTGGCATAATGTTTAGGAAAACATAAACCATCCTATATATGTCCCTATGTTGATCATGATCTAGTATTTGTATGTTTGTTTATAGAAATGGTTTTAGTTTGTATATCTCGTACTACCGTTCGGGCCATCACAATTCGAGGTCATGCAAGAACGCTCAAGGAGCTAGGACACTTTAAATTGTAAACCAAAGAACTCGTCGATCCATTTACCCAAATGAACCCTCACATGAAGTTCCCTAGTGTTGTAGTGCTTAATACGTAAAACATGTATTTTAATTACTTAATTATATGATATATTAAGAGTTTATAAATACAATAAATAAACTAACAAAGTTTATAAGTATTTAAATAAGTTTGAGTTTTATAAATACTTACCTTAATATAGAATGCTTGAGTATTACGGAAAAATAAAATATTAGCGGAGCTTCGACGAGAATTTGCAATCTTGAAACCCAAGGCTATTAGAAGATTATAACAATGCCTTCTTGAGAACCCAAGAATAAATGAAGATTATAACAACGCCTTTTGGAGATTTGAAGTTATTTGAAGATTATAACGACTCTTTCTTGAAAACTTCCAAGAACGAAGATCAAACGCTAGTTTTCTTCAAGAACACATGAATGTTCTTACAAGATCTATAAGAAATGCCTTAGGTTTAGGACTTTAGATGTTAAGAAGGGTGGTGCAAGAATAAATGAAGGTTTATGCTTGGTATTTATAGGCTAGAGATTTTAGTTAACTATATATTGGGTTAAAACTAACCATGGTTAAATTTACATGTAAATGATCTAAAGGAAGCATGCTTAGGATTTTGACACCAAGGTGATGAATCCTCCCTAATTTCGTTCATGATAAGATAGGATGACTTTGGTGATAGTTTTGGTATTATCTTGGTTACGGAGTGAGTTTTGGTTCAGTTAAATGCTACTCAAGCCATAAAAGGTAAAATCGGTATCGTAAAAATATAAAACTTGCAGAATGATAAACTCATCATTATACTCCATATAAAAATATGAAATGGGTGATAATTCTTATTGGGTGAAAAACGCGCTTAAAACCTGAAATACGGTCAAAACGCGTAATTGCAGCTTATCGGAAAAGAACGAAATTTCGTGGAAATGACCGTGAATTTATTTTGAGTAGACTAAAATTAGTCTAAAAGTGATATGAGATGTTAAATGTGGTTTTCACATACGCGGATAACTTTACGCTTATTCGTGAAGTTTAAAAGTTACGCGATTTAAGCAAAATGTAGAACGACAAGCTTAATTTCTTTATGGTCAAGGAGGAGGGAATATGTTTGACTTTTCCAAAAATGTAAAAGTGTCAAAACATATTAGAAACACAAAGGTGAATCGTTAAGTCCGGATGTAAGTAGAATTGTTTAAAATGTAAGTTTAGTTTCTTTCTACTGGCTTATTTGGTAACATAAAATAAATCTTAAAAAATCTCAAATTAATTGTGAGTGATCTAAAAATTTATCTGATGCGAGGAAAATTGTGAGAGACGGTTTTCATTATGCGCGGGATGTTAAAATGGTGTTCCGACCAAAATGAAGCTTTAAAACGATGTTTTCTTAATAACTTTTGCGAAAATGATCTAACGATGGTCGAACTCTCAGGTTATTACTAAAATAATTTATCTTACGAGAATGTGGATTAAAAATTTTACGGGATGAATAGTAAAAGTGAACAGTAACTTTTCAAAAATATGAAAAGTAACTCAAAAAATGCGGGTTGTTACAGTTGTTTAGTGAGTTTTGAGTGAATGGTGAGTGCAAGAGTGGGGTGTTTGGTTGTTATTTATAGGAGTGGGAAGCAAGAGTTCACAAGGTGCTAAGTCACCTTGTCTAGTAAAAGAGGGGATAAGTTGAGGTGTTCCAAGACATATGGAGGCTTCATGTGGCTTTAGGGGGACATGGGGTGGTGTGGTAAAACTCTAGCCAAGAATTTTACCCACAACCTTTGACTTGGGTAAAATTTTAAGGTAACAAAGTGATGTGTAATTACATGGTGCAAGAAAACATTTGTGGTTAGTGAATTTACAAGTAATGGGTTAAGAACTAGTTCGTTGGGACCTAGTTCATTTTGAACTAAGGGTAACTAGGGTGCGTTATGCTTAAGAGGGTAGTACCTAGGCCTTAGTGTGTTGTACCTAGAGTGTAGAGGTGTAAGATACTTAATTAGGGTTTCTAGTTAGTTTAAAATAAATGCTAGTTATTTTAGTTTAAGTGTAAATAAATAAAAGTATAGGTTTTAGGTTTGTGCATTAACACTTGTACATTGGCATTAGATTGTTGTACTAACTTAAAAGAAAGACATTTTTAGGGATTGTGCTTGAAAGGTTTGTGTAATGTGTTTTAAAATAACTACACCAAGGTTTATAATGAGTTTTATGTTAGTAGCATGCTCCTATGCATCAATGACTTGTACATTGGCTTGATAGACTTGTACATTTACATTTTATAAAAATCATGTATATATTAATTAGGGTTTGTGATTTCGTTAATATACAGTCATAGTTTTTAAATTAGGGCTTGTAAAGGGAAAATATCGTAAAGTTAGTTTTCGTGCTTTAAGAACTTGTACATTAGCTTCAAAGTGTTGTACTTTAGTGTTGATGGATTAGTTACGTGAAATCGTAGTTATAATAAATTATGGTTTCATGAAAACTCCAATAGATAGAAAACGTTTAGTTTGAATGTTTAATAATCGTACATTTATGAAATAACGTAAAGTGGTAAATAAAAGTTGAAAACTTTTATACTTGACGTATAAGGAATGAACTTAAGACATTCTGGTGTTGGTGTGTACATTTATTAAGAATGTGAGTTACGTCATATTAGTTAGTTGTTGTGATTAGATAAACAGATAACGTTTTTTTTTAAAAATTAGACGTGAAAAATGGATAAGTATTCTTTAGTTAGAATATCATACAAGTGGAAATTTACCGGTGGTTACAACAAGATTGATTATTTATGTATTCGAAGCTTCTAATTTTGTGAACGATATTACTGATTTATGTTGTGAATAATTATACAAATTCTTTTGGCCAGATGCAACAAGAAAATCCTTTCTTGTGTCGTTGTCGACGTGGATTTATAATTGAAAGAACATCCCAAAAGCCCAAAACTTGTGGTCTCAAGTATTATGCACGTCCTTTGTCAAAGGTAAATAATTAAACGTCGCTTATTTACGTAAATATATCAATAACTTGTTTGTTAAGAATACATTTCTTATAATTGTTTCATCGTAACAACCTGTGGACCAAGATTATGGTTGTCGATACTTTGTGGAAGGAAGTATTTCAACAAAAGTACTTTGGTCAAGCCTCTTCTTCAACGCAGTGCTCAAACTGTGAAACTAAAGATACACGATCAACATGCTATTGGCTCAAAACAATTTGTTGAAGGCAAGAATAAAGACGTTGGAGGCATCACTGGAATTGGCAAGAAATTCAGTTGATCACGCATGTCAGTCGAGTGGAATACTGTAGGATCGAAATATTATTGTGTTTGATGATTCGGGTGGTCTTGGATGATCAAAATACATGTTTGCCATTTTAGAGAGAGAAAGTAGAGAGAGGGAGTTTCTTGCTAGAGAGTTGGTTCACAAATGGAATGTTAGATTATGAGAAGCTCCACCCTTCCATAGATGGAAGGGTATTTATAGTTACTGACACTACGCCCTCCTATCGGACGTGGATCGTGCATACATGGGTAAAGACCCGTCCTTCCTCCATGATGTTACACTAAACTATTCTACGCTACTAATTAACTAATAAACTACTAAACAACGTAAATAACTACAAGTCTACGAGCTAACTTCGCTAGATAATATTTGGGTGACCGACTCTTCACTATGGAATTTTCTAATTCCTAACAATCTCCCCCAAGGAGGTCACCCCATGTTTTACATTTTGAATCCTAGCATTCTATTCTTGACTTTGTTCTTGAGCTCAGACTTCAATTCTTCAATTCCGCAATCTTTGTGCATTAGTAGCGATTCTTTAAGGTCCGATAACTTTGTACTTTAAGTAGAGGCCTTTAATCGATCCACATCTTTGATGATCTTCGAGCTTCATCGAGATCATCACCACAAGAAATCTCGGATCACCCTTTATTGTGTTGCCATCATGTGAAGTTGTGACTTTCGGACCGACATGCTCACACTTTTGAATCATGACATCTTTCCATCGAGTAGCGGAAGCCTTATCGGTTCATGATATTTGCAAGCAAGCGAAGCATAATATGAAATATCGAGCAAAGTTATGTAGATATGCACCACCATGATATCTTCAAATTAAGTGGATGCCGTGAGCATGCGGCTTTGGATTGACCGCTCAATTCGATCACCGCAACCGTCCAAATGTACCGCAAACAACAGCTAGCAATAAAACACACGAAAGTGTCTTTGATCACTTTCGTCGAATCGAGGTACACGCCCACGGTTCCTCGCTGATCAAGACAAGTATCGCTTGTGATCGTAGGATTCCTAAGAATCTCCTTGACAGGTTTCGCAATGCTTCTACCGTTCTCAAACCGAACGCCTCAAAGAAGACAAGACGGAGCGAGTGAACCAATGAATTGAGATTCACCGATTGATGAAAATGATTTGAAAACAATCGTGTATTGCTTGAAGAAAGAGTTTTGCAATACAACGAAGGTTTATGAGAAAGATCAATTTTCAATCAAAATACTTTTTATTAAAGAATAAGTACACATTCGCGCGCTAGTGAAAAGAAGAGATTCGCACATCGAATGGTTTTTCTAAAAGTATTTTCAATCGTAGATACTTTTGAATTTGAAATATGAATACACATTTGATGTGCTAGAGAAAGAAGATTAGCACATCGAATGGTTTTTTCAAAAGTATTCACAATTCATTTCCGGACCAAGGTTGATTCAAGATTGAATCGCCCATCGTTTCTATCCAGCTTGTCACAAGCTTGATCTTACGAGAAGATCTCACATGTTACCCACCAAGAGCTTGTTTGATGTTGGCTCTAGAAGGATTTCCATCTTCATTGTGAATATTTTTACATATCACTCGGATGTTCGGCAATACCACAAGGATAATCGCGAGGACTCTTAAAATATTCTTACTTTCCACATTGTGTGAAACAAGAAGTCTTCATTAATTTAGTGTCCTAATGAGATATTGTGGATGATCTCTTGGCTCTAGACTCGATTGTGCACATTTGGTTCCTATGCTCGAGACTAGGAGAGGGTCTCTTCTTCAATATCAACAATCTCAAGAGAAAGTCGATAGATTATGTCTGTTCCCGTGAGAATGAAACAAGCCCTTTAAGAGGAACTTGAGTAGCTTGGGAAGTTTAGTGCAAAGGCCACCGGGTCCATGACGCCTTGTCTTCAATACTAGTGTTACCTTAGTAACCACCAAGAGCATATGTATTGAACCCAAGCATCGCCCTAAGGTTGAATTATTGGAGGGCTATTTCTTTTCACCCTTTCATATTCATTTCTTTTCATTCTTCAACCCTTGATGCTTACCGAGACTTCATAACTAGAACCTTGTTGGGTTAATTCCGCTCTAGCTCTATCTCATCCGCACTCTTCCCTTATCTCACTTTTCTCCTTTTTTTCATCATACCTAAGGACTTCTACACTAACTAGTGGATTGTCCCCTGGTAGATCCCTCCGGCTCTCGCGGATCGTGGGAACTAATACCTAACCTCACCATCCTTATAACTCCATACATAAACTAAAATGGTCGGTCTTTGGTACGATTCATTCTTCCTTGAAACCAATTGAAAATCATTTGGAAAATCAATCAAGGTACTTGTGATATAAAATCAAAGTATTTTGTACCTTAATAGTTTTGATCACTTACAAAACCTCCCCCTCAATATGTGCATATGATTTAGAAATTGTTTAGCACATGGAGGCAAGAGTTCTTTTGAAATAAATTCTTGATCACAATTTCTTATGGAAAAAGCCATTTGATTTTCTTTGGTAAATTATCCCCCTCAATATGTGCGCAGGATATTTGAAATCATTTTATCACATAGAGGCAAGAGTTCTTTTGAAGCACATTTACGATCACACAAGCCATTAAGAAACCATTTGCTCCCCCTCAATATGTGCTTCGAGATTCGAAAACATTTAGCACATATGAGAGAGCAGCCTGCACTTTTGAATCAAAACGATCACCTTTTATCAAATTTCATATTAAATCACAAATTCTCCCCCGATCAAAAACATCAAACCCTTTGAGATTTTGGATCCCAAGTGATTTAACAAGGTTTAGAAAACATGGGAGAAAGTGTGTCTGATTTAAAAGCTCTTCTGGTTTTTTGGATAAATGCTCCCCCTCAACATGTGCATTGTATATTTCTAAATCGTTTGGCACATGGAGGCAGGAGTGCCTTTGAAGGACTAAAACCAATTCCATTTAAACAGATAAGAGATTTAAATCACTATCTCTCCCCCTATCAAAAATTTCAAACCAATTGAGATTTTGGATCCCGATTAATTTAAATCATTTAAAAGATTTTGGGGAAAGACGTGGCAAGATTCGATTTTGAAAAATGACAGATAAGGACCAGATTTAAGACGTTAAAGATTGTTAGTGTCAGGTATGATTGTTTTAAGAGACTTAAGTAAAATGAAACAATTTCACAATCAAAGAAGAACAGTAAAAATTTCATTTTGCAAGATCTTTGAGTTTTAAAGAAAATCATACCATGAAATAACATTAAATCTTTAGATCACCACATTTTAACGTACAACACGGAACTTTTGTGAAGAAATATCGTTTGAAAATATTTTATTTTAAATCACTCTTCCCTCAATCCATGATGAGTCGATGATCGAGTGACTTATGTTTTGATAAAATGAAGTCCGGTGATTTCCAAAATTTAGTTCAATTTATTTTCAAAACAATACTTTCCATTTTCAAAACAATTTAATCAAAGTTTTAGAAAAATGGTATCATCACTACTTATCCCGCACAGATACGTTAGGTGGTTAAGTCGCCTTATCAGTAGGGCTTGAAGAAAAACCGTCGCAGATGCAAGTGAGACTTCTTCTTACGTTGCATTTTGAATGCCAACCGAGGTCAAATTAAGCTCCGCTTCTTCAATCTCTTAGAAGAAAACCATCTCGATGCAAGGAGACCTCTTACGCTGCATTTATGCCAACTCCATGGAAGTCCAATTAAGTCCGCTTTCTTCATTTATCAACCAAAGATATAGTTACCCTTTCCTTTCTGCATCCAATCATCTTCAATTGTGGGATCCGGATCGGGAACATTCTTTAAACCAATATACCGCATACGTTAGTGAACACACATATGATATATGGTGGTCGACAACACCCAAACAAAGAATCGACTAATAAAAGTCAATGCAATATGTCAATCGGATCATATAAAGTATGGGATTATGTGTTCATCAAACTCTAATCATCTAAACCTAACAATCACATCCTAGAAACCTAGTCCTTCAACATAGGCAATTATATTTACAGCTAACACGAGGATGATTAAGATAATCTCGTTAGATGGTACAGATTTGAAAACATTCTCCCCTCAATCAATGACTTAAATATCTAAAAAGTTTAAAAGCTGAAGTCATTGATTGAGTTTTCAATTTTATAAAAACTCGAATCGATTGTTTTAAAGCAACTCATTTACCACCAATTTTTGAAAACAACAAATATTTTCTCAAGAATTTTAGACGGAAAAACATTTGTGTAGAACAAAGATCCTTCGACATACTTTCCTCAAATAGTATTTAGGATAAGTGCACGAAATGTTTGAAAATCGTTTAAGCACTTTCCTTCTTTGAAAAACGGGTTGCAATCAAAAATAATAGCAAGCCATTTTTGAAGCGCTGGTTACAATCAAATAATCGAAGCCATAGTTTGTGACATGTTTTGAAAAGAAATATTTACACCTCCTCGTCGAACTTCATCTATGGTCCCGCCATTATTGAATGACATTTCTAAGACCGCAGATGTTACCGATACTGTAAGACATGTCTTTGAAAACATATTTTGGTATTTTTCAAATTTTCTCGATTTTATGGGTTTTGTTGGTTTTATATTTTCTATTTTCTTTTGGCTTTTTTTTTTTTTTTTTTTTTTAATATATATATATAAAGATAGGATAGATGATATAATTTAAGAAGATGATGATACGAAACCGAGATAGGGATATCGAGTAGCACGTCAGAGAAGAAAGAAGTCATCATCTCTTAAACATTCTCCACCAAAGCTTCCAAGACTCTTGAATCAAGAGAGAAATTGAGCCACTTGAAAGTGAGACTTTGGTAGCTTCCCCAAATCAGTAAATCTTCTTATTGAGCGATTCTAAGCTTTCTTTCAAGCTTGCCTTAGCCAGATGCACAAGAACGCACACCATATCATCGATCTTGTTGCTCCATATAAGAAGGATCATTGTAAGTCTCTGGTCGGGGTTATATCATCAACGTAATAACAACAACGTATCATCCCACATTTAAATAACTCTTCTCATATTCCATAACCACTAAAGTCTCGACGCACCATTCCAAAAGGTGTCAAGAGACCACTTCCCGAGTAGTTGAAATGATGCGATCTACTCTTAGACTAGAGCTCACAAACCCGAATACACATACCAAGACAAAGAAACTTATACCATCAAGTAACAGATTAAGTCCAATAGCCAAAGAATAACCCCGATGTATACTTTTCTCCCTCAAGAAAGTGTATGAAGCTCAAGAACCCGGTACCCAAATGCCCAAAGAGAGAATAACCGATAACATTGAAGAAGCGTGCCGAATCATCGATTATCTCTCGGATGACAATCTTTATGACGCCAACTCCGGTATAATCGATTATATCTCCGAATCACCGATTAAGCTCTCAAGTGAGACAATTGAGCGCCCTAATGTACACAATTTTCTCCCCGATGATTGCGATAACATCGAAATCATCACACACTTGTGTACCTCTTTTATCTTCGTAAACTTTCACTAACATTACTTCCCCACGAGTTGGAATAATAACACTAAACGCTTGATGAGTAAAACCTTGAGTTTCTCTCGGTCATGACATTTGTTTTCCCGGATATCTTCAATCACTTAGAAGAATTAAGCTCATCAAGTTTACTCGCCATGAGTCAAACCTTGAGTTTCTCTCGGTAATAACATTTGTCTTCCCGGATATCTTCAATTACTTAGAAGTATTAAGTTCATCAAGTTTACTTACGCTTAGATATATGTCTCCTTCCCCTGGTGGTTTTGATACTCGTAATCAAGAACTCTTTGTAAGCCCGTGATACTTGAAATCTTTTGAGAAGAACACATGTAATCTTGTGGGAATCAACTTGTCAAGTAGAATGTGAGCAAGTCTAATTGGGATTAAATCAAACATTTCACCCTCCCCAATTAGTGCTCCCTAAACCGACAATCTTTATGATGAATGCTTGAATTAAGAAGAAGTCTTTAGATCGTTAAATGCAACTCGCCTTTAGTCTTCTAACATGTAGCGTAAAATGTAGAACCGATCAGACTCGACCTTCTTCAAGATTGTCCGAATGGGAATAGAGTATTAACATCTTCAACTCACACCAAAAGCATCCCACCAAAAGCATCCCAATTAACTTACATCTTGCAAATACCCTTAACTAAAATCCTCCCAATCAAACAAGAACAGAAGATGTTCATCAAGGAAATCAACAATCAGCCAAGAACGAACACACAAGATGGTAACACCAAACTACCAATCACATCGAACAAGAATAGAGATTGTTCGGAATCATCATGTTGATGTATACGCCAAGCATTAACCGGAAGCACTTTGTCGATAAACTCATCAATCAGAGTGAAGATGTCAACCAACAACTCTTAGAAGAACAACTCCATGTGAAGATGACCCGATAAGAAGAAGCTCGGTTCTTACATGAGTTTGGAGCCATTTGACCATTTTATCTCAGAAATATCAATCAACCATGCAAAAAATTCACACTTCTTCTCCCCCTCAAGAATTGCATACGAAGATGCCATTCTTGATTAAATAAGTGAAATCATCCAAATGTAGTCTATTCATACTTCTCCCCCGCAAAATTAGCACATGATGTCGCCATCGTCATTATAGTTGGGTAAGTGGAATAAGAAAACAATCAACAGTAGCCCGGTTCACTTGATGATTGAAGCTCATGGAAAAAGCATGAAGCATGTTGATGAGAATGGTCATATAATGAGAAGATTTCTCTTATTTCGAAGATAATGCGCACTGAAGCATACACGTTTCTTTTCTTTTGAGTACGAGGCATGAACTGTTGTGTTCATACGTCATAAGAAGATTTCTCTTCTTCATAAGATAAAGCGCACTTAAACGTACACTTTTCTTTTCTTTAGAGTACGAGGCATGAACTGTTGTGTTCATACGTCATAATCTATCTCTTTTCATCATCTCTTGGCAAAAACATGTAATCACCCCATTATCATTCAGTAGGCTCTTTGTTGTGACAGCTGATGGAGAAAACCCAATATGATGAATTTGACCCTGAAGTAAACTAACCCGAACTCGTGACTTAAACTTGCACATATGTAACAAAGAGCGGTGCCGATTTCCATTAGCATCTCTAAGTACTCTCTATGTACTCTATACTCTTCAACCAACCAAACATCAAGTATAAGACGTACATCACCTTTTGAAAATCCACAATTGAATGTGACACTGAGCACAACAACGTAACTCCTTAAAGTGATAGTTATTTTGTGATGATAAGATACCAATTCCCCCAAGTGGAAAAAAGAAAAAGGAAAGAGTCACCCAACAATAACTAGATTTCCAAGTCTTCGTTTTTGATAATAGGCTCGAACAAGGATCATGAGGAATCTTCATCCATCCATCTCCGATACCTTCAGATACTAAGTACACTTGCCCGTGATATTTCACTTCAACCTCAAATAAATAATAGTGAATTAACCCCGTTGTCACATCTTCTGGTTAAAAGCTCAATTCTAGCCTCCTTTGACGTTTTAAGTGAACTCTGATAATGGTTTTCATCCCGACCATGGTTAAAAGCACATAACCCCGTAAAACCTTGTAATAACCAAACTGTCATGAAGAATATCCAAGTAATCACCTAATTCATGAAGTACACCCTTTTATCCCTTCTTCGAAGTAGAAACCATAGCACCAGCACCAGAAAGGATCCCGACATACACTTTCCTTTCTCCAGGATGGTTCCATCATCACGGGATTTTACAATTCTATAGTTTAAACCGAGAAATAGTTTCTTTCATGGATTTCACAAAACCAAGAATAAACCGTAAGATAGATCCGAAATGCACTTTACTATTACTAGGATGTTTCCATTGTCACGGATTTTACAAGTCTATGATTTAAACCGAGAAATAGGTTCTTTCATGGATTTTACAAAATCAAGACAAAACCGTAAACAATGTCACTTGAATGTGTTATGACGACTTTGGTTTCAGTGAATATATGTTTTAGGGAACATGCAGCTTCATCGCCGGTTTATTATCCAACATCAACAAAATCATCAACCATCAAATAAACACTTTGGAAAACACATCATTCACGCATTCTGTCGGCTATTGCAGTGACGACATTGTGAAGTAAACCCGATATGCCAAACTTGATCATGAAGTGAAATTCCCCAGATTTGTTACTTAAACTTGTACAAATCCTCGTGAAAAAGAAACGGTGTACCCAGTGTACCAAACCTCTTGACATATCCTCAACTGCGTGAGACACCGAAGTGATAGTTACGTTGTGAGTTAAGCGAGAAAGAATCACAACCGTAACTAAATACCCAAGTCTTTATCACACTCTATAAATGCCCAAACAAGTCGTCTTCACGGAAGGGTAGAAAGAAAGAAGACGAAATAAGTAAATGTGCCCGAAAAACCTCACTTCAAATTCAAATAAGAAATACCATATAAACAACCCCGTAGTCAACCTTGTTCAAATATCAATTCAAGCCGTGACAAATTCGTGATAGTGTATAAACCAAGGTAACAAGCCTCATAACTCATCAAATCTCATCATCACACCGAATCACATCATTAAATCTCTTCAACACTTCTCAGATTATCCAAATTTCATATTATCACATCACATATGAACGATCCAATTTTACATCTGTTCATTATCCAAATCCAATTGTCCATATAAGACCTTTTGAACAATACCGGTCAAGAATCTTGAACTCATTCAATAACTCTTGCCTTTGAACAAATATCCTTGTGATAGTCAAATTACCACTCATGAGACATGTGATATTAAAACTTTGTCCAATTATGAAGGTATCAAAAATTCGGAAATTCAATGTACCCATTTCACATAAAAATATCACATGCATACCAATTATCATTAATATAAGTAACAAGACCATGTCACACGGCACCATTCTCCAACCTGTTTTAACATAAATTACATGCAGCCCAAGTCCATAATCTGAGTGATAACGTCGGCCCATGATCAAAAAGGTGTGAGTGCTGTTCGGCCTATCCATTCATAAATACAGTATTACGCTCAAATATATCCCACCAGTTAAAAAGAAGCTCATCTCCACTTGGCCCAAGAAAACATATTTCGTAACATATTATACCCAATTCCAAACCATGATCACTTCCAGACCAATGGAAACACCGATAGGCCCACTAGAAATATACTCAAGTCAAGAGTAAACAAAACACTTGGCCCATTTCAGTGTTATATTACACATTCCCAGATTTGACCTAAAACTAACGGGTATATAATCACACACTTATCACACACCTCAACCCTAATCTCTCACCAAATATAGTCCGCCTCTCAAATCTTCCTAAACACACGGATCAAAAATCACCAAACCCTAATACAAAAAGTCAGCCTCCACTTATTAACTTGTCGCAACAAATAAACTTTCACAATCGTCTACACAACAACCGGATCAGGCCACAGATTCTTATGGTACTTAAATGATGTCCTTGCCACAGGGATGGCCGAGAGACGATGCCACAGGGATGGTATGATGTAGTAGAGACAGCCACGATGAAGAACTAATGCATCAAGGTAGGTGATAATTATGTACCTTTGTTTTAGATTTGTTTGTAATAAACGAATAAAAGAGTTGAGTTAACATTCTTGTTAGTATCATTTCTTAGATTCGAACATTAACAACAAAAAAAAACCTTTAAGATCCATGAAGCACACGATCTTTTGTGTATAGATCTTTATAGATCTATGTGTTCTATGAACCGTACACAAGGGATCAAAGCTGAGATCTATCATATTTCATTTTATTTGATCATGATTCGGATTAATGATGTTAAGTCGTAAATATTGACCCTTGATAGTCTTGATGTACTACGATTAACACACGACCAAACTGAGATCAGAGAACAAAAGAATAGATTGAGTATTTTCGGTCTTGAAGTCCACAATGTTTTCTTTTTCATTTGTTTTCATTCTGTATCCGAAAAGATAGATCATTTGTTTTTCATTGCATATCATTAGAGTCTTTGAAGTCTTGATCAATGAGGAAGTTTATTTCGTGAATGAGACTCTTGTAAGTCTTGATGATCACATAAGTAGCACGAAATATATTATGAGATTGAGTGATTGAGAGGGTCTTGGGGTGATTCTAGATTAGGTTTTGGTTTTTAGATAGACTGTGATTTTTATCAATCTTCATTCAACTACTTTTCATACAATAAAACCTTGGACTGATGAGGTTAATGAAACTGAGGTCAGAGTTGGTATCTTGGTTTTGGTATTTGTTGAGTGTTGGTTTTATGGTCGTGGTCAATGTGTTTTCATCTTCTTCATCTTTAATTTCTGTTATGACAAGTCGCTAGCAAAGTATTATGTCAAGTCGCTAGCAAAGTATTATGTCAAGTCGCTAGCAGAGATAGTCAAGTCGCTAGCAGAGATTGTCAAGTCGCTAGCTGAGTTATGTCAAGTCGCTATTGACTTTATTCGACTCAAATAAGCTTCTCCAAAAACAAGTATACAACTCGCTTTATGTTAAAGAACACAAATCGCTAACTTAAGTGCACAAGTCGCTACCATAACCCCAACTCGCTACACATCATATACAATGAATCTGGACGAGTAGACAAGTTGCTAAGTCATTTAAACATTTTCCGGCGAGTTTTTTTCGACCAAAAACCGTTCAGCATGATAGCAAACCCAGAAAAATATCATAAAGTTGCAACTTTTTGACTCATTTTGACCTCTGTAATGACTAGATGATCACATATCTTAGCAGTTTTGGTACAAAGCCACAAAAATATTAGTTACAAGACTGATGTTTAGACTAATGGACTTTGACACAAAAACAAATGCAACTTTTGTAAGGACCATTGGACTTTGACACAAAAACAGATGTAACATATTGACCAAACAAGAGAATAACAGATACTTGTTAAAAAATAACTGTTAACCACAATACTCGAAAAACACAAATTATCCGACCAATAAAGGTACCATAACAGATTAAACAAGGTGCAAAAACCACAACAAATCAACACAACACAACAACCTTGGATCTGATACCAATTGTAGGATCGAAATATTATTGTGTTTGATGATTCAGGTGGTCTTGGATGATTAAAATACATGTTTGCCATTTTAGAGAGAGAAAGTAGAGAGAGGGAGTTTCTTGCTAGAGAGTTGGTTCACAAATGGAATGTTAGATTATGAGAAAAGCTCAACCCCTTCCATAGATGGAAGGGGTATTTATAGTTACAGACACTACGCCCTCCCATCGGACCGGATCGTGCATACAGCCGGTAAAGACCCGTCCTTCCTCCACGATGTTACACTAAACTATTCTACGCTATTAATTAACTAATAAACTACTAAACAACGTAAATAACTACAAGTCGAGCTAACTTATGCTAGATAATATTTGGGGTGACCGACTCTTCACTATGGAATTTTCTAATTCCTAACAAATACTCTATGAGCTTATAGATGACATTAATAATATTCATGTGGAGTAGATTTCGTTGTAATAGTAGTAGCATTTGTTGTTGTATTTGTTTAATGTTTTAATATTTTAACGTAAAAACACTGCACAAATAAATACACTCTACATATAAAATACTACACAAATAAATACACTATATATATATTAAAACACTACACTACACAAATAAATATTAAAACACTACAAAAAAAAAAAAAAAAAAAGGGAAGCAAATGATTGGGCGTGGGCCCCACCCTATGGGGTGCATGGCAAGTATATAATGGGGTGTTGGTGTAGATTGTCCCATGTCAAAATTGAAAGTTATTAAAAGATAACCATTAAACCGTATGGTGCATTTTTGAAATTCGTTATATAAGCTATTTTATGTGATCACAATAGAATGATATACTACTCCCTCCGTCTCATAATAATTGTCCACTTTTATTTTTTGAAGTCTTTTTTGTTCAATTTTGACCATTAATATTTTTATTTGTGTTATATAATACTTGATGAAAATTATATCAAATGAAAATACATTTAAAACTCAATTTATTCATATATATTTCATCAATTATTATATAACACAAATAAAAATATTTATGGTCAAAGTTGAATGAAAAATACTTAAAAATTTTAAAGTGGACATATATTATGGGACGGAGGTAGTAGTTATTTTTAATAACGGCATTATTTTTTATGCCTTTAATTTTAAGTAATAGGTTATTTCTTTGATAACTATTGAGCCATGTTGTAGCTTTATTAAAGGTTTATATCTCAATGTCCTGGAGGCTCTCCGGCCGGGAAGGGGCTTGCTACCATAACCTTTTTCCCGGTGTATGTGAGGGTGACATAGCTTCTTTTTGTTCGGTCATAGGTTTGTCCAAAGAACAAGAGTCGGCTGTTTCCTTCATCAACCAAATTTGTTGGAAGACCAAAAGGGTTTGCCATAAATCATGCATGTACCACCTCTCACGAGCATGCATTATAACTATGCATGCTAGTTCATTTGTTTCCATGAACCTCACTGATGGTCTATCGGTCACCTAGTGAGAAATTTCTTCATCTCATGAACTCAGCACCAAATGTGTTCAATTTATGATAAGTTACATAAGTGCCTGACGTTCTTAAAAATGACACGATGACGATCCAATATTGTATCGCTTATGTTTTTGTGATAAAAAAACAAATTAGGTATTTTAAAAATAATAAAGGACAAAATAACGTGTTTGCTCGTTAATCCAACCAGACACAGTTTGACATGTTATGCATCCCACTCATGTTGCCATCATGAATGGAACCTATGGATGACTTACATTATGAATGCCACACAGGGGCGGAGCCAGAATATTTTCGGAGAAGGGGCAAAAAAAAAATTTTTCACGACGAGCAAATAAAGAAAAAACTTAATCCAACGGGTAAATGTCGGGTCGGGTCGGGTCGAGCCTGACAATAATAAAAGTGATTATAACGAAGAACATCGAGTAATATCGTGTCTAATTCAACACCATACTAACCTATACATTTTCTTCGTAACAAGTAAAATGTTTTATATCTTTGATGACATTGAAAAACCATACCAAATCTTTAGTATTAGTTATTTTAAAGGCACTGATATCACTAAGTAATGGTGCAATAGTTTTTTTTTGAACAAATGAAGTCATACTATAACATAAATTGTACAGCAAAACCATTCCAATCAATATATTTTATTTTCTTAAATAGAATTAACTTCTATAAATTTAATTAGAAAACAAAAAAGACAAAAATAGTTACACACAGTCATTATTGTGAAGGGGCAATTACATTTATCCCCATTTAAACTTCATTAATTACATATTTCCCCAACCAAAATAAAAAATAACATGTATACCCACTCTTATATATTTAATTATCATTGTGACAACTCGTAATTTGTCATTTTACAAACTTTGAAAATTTTACTATTCACGAAACACTATTCATTCTCGGAGAATATATATATATATATATATATATATATATATATATATATATATATATATATATATATATATATATATATATATATATATACTAGTGTCAAAACCCGTCCGATGGACGGGTATGACTGTGGTTTTAATTTTAGGTTTTAATAGAACAAATATATACTAAAAAGTAATTAAAAGTTAAATTAAACAATTTACAACTATAATTACCATTAATTGAACTTGATGCAAGTTTAGACGTTTGAACAATCTAAATAGTTATTACCTTTTCAAGTTCCTCTCAACAACCTTGGCATATATGTAATAGATGTTTGAATAATGTAGTTTTCTCTATAGACTTATGTTATTTGTCTTATTTATAATACCGCTAAATAAACGATTATAACACTGTGCAAATTTAAAGCCACAAACGAAGAACTAAAATGCTTAGATAGAGGATTCGATCATTAAAACACAAGTTATGAAAGAAAAAAAATTGAAACATTTTAGCAAAGATGGAAAATATGAGTGTGTACAGCTCTTCTAAGAGCGTGTTTTATGGGTCTTTCATAATTTCGACAACACGTGTCTTTTTCTTTTTAAGGAATATTGTAATATTGAGGGATTAAATGTGATTCAACAATTATATTTGACCTATGTAAGACTAATATCAACGCTTACAATTCACTATTATCATATTTACTATAGAAAGAGAACTTTCAACATCAAGATTCTTTATAATTTATAAAGGATTCACTACGAAATTATCCATAAAACAGTGTTTACATAATAATTGGTCATATCATAAACACATTCTATATTCGGCCCTAATAATTTGGAAGATACCACCTATATGATAAATTGGTTTATTATGGTGTGAAGGGCATATAATGAACCCTCAACACAAAGTTTGAGTAGCGATTATTCAAAAAGGCCTTCTACACCATAATTTTATTCATATCACATTCCCGCATGAGCGACCATTCGCAACTCTTAACCGACTCAATATGTGATCTAGTAGGGTTCCAATGGCTTGTGGAAGTTGCTCCAAAGATACATCGCTTCAAGACCGAGCTCTTCTTCAATTCGCAAAAGTCGATTCCGAAAAATAACAACATATAGTTAACATCTTAACAATACTCATAAGAACATACCAAACAAAGAGCATACACTATTCTAGGACGGGATAACTACATCTAAGAAGAACCCACAACACTTTTCTCCAAAAGATTATAAAAGAAACTACAAATAGTCCCAAATTCTTTTCGGTTAACGAACCTCTTTCACCCGTTTTACCCATTATAAATAGAACATGGCAAAAGTCGACCCATTGATATGGCAAAACTTGGAAGTGTCACACATAATGAAAAACAAAAGCAAGCATGGAAGAAGGAAGAAAACCAACCGGTTGTACTTGGCAAGACGTTCGAGACTGCATGGAGCTCCGGTCTTGATTTGACCACGTAAGTTCCATAGTAGAGTCAAGATCGACATCAATATCGGATGGTCTAGAAAGCGTACATAGCCAAACCCTCTTGGCTCCCTACATATAATTAATAAAAACAAAAGTAGATTTTGACCCGGATATTTGATTAGGATGTTTGTAAAGGAGTTACCGGTGGGAGTTCACTTGGCTAATCGTTATTCGTTGATTCAGTTAGGAAATTATAATTCAGCGTACGAAAAGCTTACCGAACATTAGTCCAAAAACTGTCCATTAATGAGAAGCTTGGTATATTCAACCTTGATATGCGGAGTTATCGGTTCCTCTAAGGAAATGGGCATACAAAACCTACTCATCTAATTTGACGCTTTACCTAATAAGGGTAAGTATTAGCTCAAGTGTTCTAATCTCATACCCTATCAATTTTCTTAAGTCACAACTTAATTACACGTGGTTGATAAAAGCATACTCATTTGACCCATTTTGTTCTACATAATACAAGATCATAGCAAAAATATGAGAAATAGTTAATCCATTGGGTAACAAAAGTCCCATTCGCATTCATTAAAGTATCTTGAGACAATGTTGTTGCCACTACTATGCATCGCAATCATAATAAGCATTCAAGGTTATACTATCATATACATGAATTAGAGGTGGCATATGGGAAGTTGGACATTGGCTTGATTGACCAACACTGTCTTCCTTTTTGAGTTGCATTTATAATTTTAGAATTTAATGCATTCTTGAAACTATAATACGGAGTATATATAATCTAAGTTTACGGGTGGTAAGTATTTGAATGTACTTGGGGCAATTTTCACCTGTTTAACCCATTTCATTTTACCTTAGCTTTCCCTTTAACCCGTTACAAAGATTTTGACTAAAATTGACCCATATTTGGTAAATAGGTCGGGGACTGCCGTGTCTAACATAAGCCCATGCATTATATAAAAAAACCAACCTCGGAAACAGGAGGACTACGTGAAGGATCAGACAGACGTTGAGGAAGTGAACCCGACCGGTTCAACCTCGTGTCACTTTCCTCGTACGTTCCTCTGATGGTGTTTTTTCAAGCTCAAAAGCTGATAAGCCCAAATGATAAGTTTAAACTATACCCTAGGGTTATTAGCTTGTTTAGATGTGGATAAACTAATAAGTTTAAACTTTGCTTGTGAGCTTGTGGCTTACTTAAGTCCATAAACAAAATTAAAAAAAACCATAAGCCACTAATGATGGCAAACCCAAACAGATCCTAAGTTGATAATCACTACTATAATTCATAGATCCTAACAACGCATGCAATCCCTAGTTAATTCTAATTTGAAGTTCCATTGAGCTAAACATGCTTCTTCATGTTTTTCCGTACCCACTTAGGATACATACAGTCAAAAAAACAAAATGGTCATGAGAATCATATTAACGCAAGAACCTCCCAAGTAGTTTAAGCAAATAGATAAGATGGATAAATAAATAATAGTACCAAGACCTGATCTTTGTCGAGCTACCCCAACGTTTGCATCATCCATCATTTTCATCTCCCAGTTACCTTTTCCGGTTCAAGCATAATGGCATGGTTTTTCTGTTGGTCCCTTACTTATCGTCCTTCGTTTATCAAAGCATACCGCAAAGCGCACTTTACTTGAATAAGTCATTACGGAACTTATTTTGACATCGGTTGCTACGAAATCCTAACTACCTTAGTTGTAGCTCGTTGTGATAACATATAAAGTTGTCGGTGTCCTTTTATTCCATTCTTTTCTCAAATGTTAGTTTCCTTTCTTTTGACAATTTTTTTAATTAAATCAAGTTTATGAATAGCTTAATTACCTCATTGGGTTTTGCTTGGTGGAATAGCTTAATTACCTAACTACCTTAGATGAATAGCTTAATTACCTAACTACCTTAGATGAATAGCTTAATTACCTCATTGAGTAAACGTTTGACTCCAAACCAGCGGTGCTTGTAGTAGGCTAAGCTTGATTGCGACGGGTTTGAGAGTGCCGATGGATTCAAGTAAAATATGGTCCTTGTTGCATATGCTTTACGTCCATCAAGCGCATTTATTCGGTCCGAAATGGTAGGTATATGTCATGGTAGTCAATTATAAACAACTTATTTTCCTTAAATGCTGTCAAGATCACAAAAATTACATTAAATAATGTAGTAATAATATATACCCATTTACTTAAAATGGATAATTTCAACCGGACAAAAGTATTACAGGTGAATGTGACCCAACCCGAAACCCGTAGCAAAAGTACTTGTTGATAGATGCCTAGTTGCCTACCTATATCAAGATATGAAAACATCTTTAGGTGAGCCAATAACACCGTAGTATCATACATGAGAACCAAAATTCCCAACTTATTATACACTAATCTTCTAATAATGCTACTTTCGATTTTAATTACAGAAATATTTAAGTGGCTTGCATCTAAGAACTAACTTTCTATCACATACCCTTAAACTAACACTTTTAAAATTGTAGTAAAAGTCGGTGGAGTAATTTGGATTGTTGTGAATGTGAAAATATTCTCCATTACAAGTAGGGATTGTAAAATTATGACTAAGAGCATTAACAATGCTCAAGTCTTTATAAACTTTGCTTTGGACAATCATCATAAGATAAGATTGTGAGAGGAGAAAACATTTGCCAAAATCTTGAACTCCAATGAAAAAACCCATTCTTATAGCTTTGATAGAGTAGTAAAAACTATTAAAAGGTCGTAATCGGATATGCTCTAACATAATGGTTCTTACGGCAAAGCAACACTCGATCAATAATGAGACCGGTATGTATAAATCATATGTGCAAGTAACATTTCCATGACGTGAAAAAAGAAACTTTAATACCGTGTTTGTAAAAAAACATGTATGATATATGTAAAATTTACCTACAAACATTGGCACTATAAGAATTGACTTAAGAACAAAACCCTGTCTTAACATGTATAGAAACTACCTTATCCCACTTTTGTTCCTTCCCATTCCAAGCATATGCAACACCATTATCGCTTTCTCGTACAACTATCGTTTGCCCATCCTTGGTTCCTGATCATCACACAATGGAACGGATATTATATTACTACGTAAAACACATGATGAACATCATCACACTTGGCAACTGGACTATGGAAGAGCGACACTACTTTTAGTATATTCTACTTTCTCCTTGCAATATCATTTAACAGTGATTCTTATAAGAACAAAGATTGAATTCTAGACTTTGAAACCTCAACCTCACTATAGCCAAAAAGTCGATGAAAGTTCTTACAGATACCCAAATCATCGACTTTAAGAACATCAAAACCTAATGTACAATAATCGTAGTTTACCACTTGCAATCGGTTTTCAAACACTTGAATCGGTTTTAAACACCGCTTGCGGTCTGGTTAACTTATAAAAAACACGAGAATATACGGGAAAAATAACATGACCAAATTAGGCACATAGTGCCGGGTCTCTTTTTCGCAAACAAGATTTTTTTTTTTTAAATGTTTGTTGATTAAAACATGAAACGCCATGTCTTAATAGTTTCTATAGTCGATACAAGTTTTGTATATTTGAAGGTCAAGCTAATAATTAATCGCATACTTGTCTATTAGAATGGAATCGAACACCACAATAAATATAAGATTGTAGTTGCATCATACGCAATAAATGATATATTGTTTACCTAATAATTCAGAGTGTGCCAACGGACGTTGATCAATTCACCAAACCACTGCAAGCATCCAACTCCACCGCTACTGATGTTTGTATTTGCATAGGCGGTGCATGAGCAGTCATCCTTTCAACCTACCTCACATTCATGTAGGCTCATGCTACTATCCAAAACAGCATTTTGTGTGTCTGGCAATTTCATGCTTGCCAAATTTAGAAATCCCTCTCCAGGACCACAATCTAATGCTCTACTCCATCTACATCCATTACTCCAATTATAAATATTTATTTCTTATGGAGTTTTCGGTTCAAACCCTTTCAAGCACGCACAATTAGGAAAAGTGGCAGTATTAAAACTTCCGTATGGGCCACGTATTCCGTAGTAGTCACAATAATCGACTGGTAGGGTGATATCTTGCTTCCATTCACAGTGGGCAAAGAATCTATACTCTTGAGGTGCACCTGCAAAACCTGAAGAAAGTATAACATAAGTTAAGGCTGAGACAGATTAAGGAACATTGATAATATAGCACTAAAAAACTGTTTATAAAAAACAATGAACATTATTTGTGTACACGCAACTAACGTGTTTAAGCATTGGCGATAACCAGTTCAGCTGTAACACCAGCGTCCACATCTACGCTACATCTTTCAACTGAACCAATAATGAAGAAAAGATAAAATAGATTAGTTTGAAAATTACAGTAGCGACACTTGTCTTATTCTGGCTAAGCACATTAAGGCGGATAATACCTTCACATGTGTTGGACCTACGATCAAGTCAAGTTAACTACGTGTAAAATGCATATGTAGTTCCCAGGGTGGGTGCCCGTTTTGTAAACATCATTTTTTTTGTGGTTTAAGACCCCCAAGCACATCCCACCGGCAAAACGTAAATTCAAGGTGAGAGGCATGTAGTGCTTATGTACTTAATCAAGTACAAAAGCTCAAACCTAATAACCTCATAAACCAAAAAACATGAACTCATGATCTTTTCCACATAAAATTTAACACGTAATCCGGTAAAATAAGCTGAACCACAGTTCCGAACACACATTAAAAATATATTTGGTTTTGAGTTGCAAAAAACTTTAGATACTAATATCCATAAACAAAAAAACATCAGTAATGGCCCATAAATTCAGTATAATTAAAAGTAATCAACATTTAAAGTTAGAAATATGATATAAACATATATTCTGTTTTGTATATAGATAGTATTACCTAAACATTGTTTGATCACCATTCATCAAAGAGACCCAAGACCAGTCACAATGCTAGTCACAACAGGATAGTTCCTGATCTTGTCTGTTGATACGTAAGCTGAGAAAGAAGGTGAGGGAGTGAACTCACTTGCTTTTGTGCCTGGTCAATCCAAGCTTCGTGACTTACCTTCAGCTCTTTAGCCTTGCAAAGTCACCAACGCGTTCATTACTCCTGCATCCAGAAGATTTGTATAATCGCATGTATGAGACATTGTAAATCATTTTATTTAAAGGACTTGATCACAATCCCCCAAATACATATATTCTAACGGTCGGCCTGAATGATTACCCAAGAAACAAACTAAGTGAAGCCTACCATGACTATACTATTCATATAATACTGAACCATTTATCTCAGAGCAGCCAATGGTGGAGAAAAGGAGACTAATCAGAGAATTGAAAATATTGACAAGGGAATTAATGTATCACAAGCATCCTAACGCACTCTCCTATGTAAGACATTCAAAAAAACTATATAATGTAAAACGTGCTACCTTGGATCTCAGTTTCTATGCTAAATCATACAAATTGTAATGGATGTAATTTTGAAGTACCAGGTTAAGAAGTGTTTCTTACATATCACACCGATCACATTTAATAAACACTTGTAGCAAATAGCTAAAGGTACCAATTTAGACACATACACTTATGAACGGGGTCAAATTCTGTATTATGCAAAATAACCAAATTACACAATATACGGGCTTGATTGTGTAAGATGGCATTCTCATTGTTAACCCCCAAAAAAAAAGGCAAAGTAAGTTCTATATAACTATTTTGTTACCTTCATGCGTGCTTCATCAAATAGTGGCAATAGAATAAACGCGCGGTCAACTTTAGTAGCACCATACAAACTACCATCTGCTGACACGTAAACACATTCTTAAAAGATGAACACAATCCAAATAATTATAAAGTTTGTGCAAGAATTAATAGCTGGTATAGATTGAAAAACAAAACGTTGGAGATAGTTGAGTTACCTTCATAATCTCTGATGAACAAAGAAGCATGAGTGTTTAAACCAATCTACTTCTTGATGGCCGCCATTAATCAGTAGGTAGCATGTAGTATTTCCTGCTAGAATAGTAAACAACATTGTTATCTTACGTCAGAAATTTGTAAATGTATAAGGAGATGTTGCAGCAGGGGTACTTTAACATTAGCATCTTATTTAATTTTGTAAAGCAAATAACAATCGACTAAGCATTAACATTTTACAAACTTAGCCCCTCCTAAAATTCATCTTTCATATCTATGGGTGATTATCTACTTCTCGACTTCTACCTGATCAAAAGTTTACCCATTTGACATTTACAGTGGTTGGAAGCACCAATAATACATGAAGCTTGTAAATCATAGAATCTACTTGGAGATGATATGGTGCTCTTTAACTACCCTACTCGTAAGCTTATGAAGGTGCCAATTCTGGTCTATTGTAATACTTACATAGAGAGCTAAATGGTTAAGACGGGTGAAAAGGGTCATAGTTTACTTTTTAAGGACAAAATCCTATTAAATCATTTAATTAAAAATAATGACAACACAAATAATATAGCTGCCGCATTCATATTAGATCCTTTTTGACCCATTAAAAAATGTCACCTTTTGGAGAAAATGCTATTGACAAATTGGACATGATCCATACAACCTGATATGGTGACTATTATATGGGATTGCATCTTTTAGCTTATCACAGTACGTTATAAGCATGTGCTTACTTAAAAGTGCTAATCAGCCAAAAAGCACTTTTAGCAATCCAAAGTTCAAGAAACGTAAAAACCAAATAATCAACATCTGAGGTGTCGAGAAACGTAACATGCATTTTTTAGGAATTGAAGAAAATAAACTTCTAGCAGCTAAATACGGGTAAGTAAACTTACCCTTAGACAGCACGGATGCTTTTTTGAATTGATTTTCCACAGCCTTATGTGCCTCATGTTGCGTTAGAACCAACTCTTGTTTCTGTGCCAACAGACCCATCGCAGCACCACTTTAACATCAATCTCCTTTTTCCACTCCACGTAAACCCAATTCACTATCAAGTAAAATGCTAATTTCATAACTTTTATAGATGAATATCGAAACATAAATTTGTAACAAACTATAAAATATATATGATATGTTTAAAAGAAAAAAAAGAGTTACCTTGTAGATTATTTCATCGAAATACTTGATGTAGCCTTCATAGGTTGTGGATATGTGGCCCCGGAAGCCAAAATGCAGGGAATGCAGCAACTCCTACAAAAAACCATAACTTTCATATTAAACTTTTAATCTAATACTGTAGCAAAAGAATACTCATAGAAATATAGTCACATAGTTACGCTTAAACACTTCTGGAGCCATGTAATATGGGCTTAAAACAATTTCAAAGAACCTATCGCCCCTACTCAAATCTTGTTCCATCAATAAGTGTTTCACCATATTCTCACACTTGTTAACTAAAGTTCAGTGTATTCAAAAACACTAACGACCAACGCACAATAACCTGGAACAATCAAAAGAAAGAATGTTAACCTAATTGGCAAGTAGATTCAATTTATAACGAATAAAAGGAAGGCATGACCTTTCAACAAAATGCGAGAACATGGCGACGCCGACTCTCTTGCAATGATGGTGATGCCGACTCTTGCAATCTGTCACTCAGCTATACACCGTTCAACCACCTGCAAATCACACTTTAGCTCACATCTCATCGAAACAACCAACATTTCAAATCAAACAAATCAAAATCTGATAATTCAAATTAAAAACAAAGATCCTGCTACAATATTTTAATTTGTACAAACACAACATTTTCAATTACCTTTCACTAAGGTCTGCTTTTAGCTTCAATCAAAAAATGTGTTAAGGCGTTGTTAGTCTACGTTAAGAAATTTGTTCAAGCATTTTATCACACATGTTATACATTGATTCTAATTACTAAATTATTAAATAGACATCATTTTAAATTAATTATAGCAACCTATTATGGATAATCAGATAACAATCTAACAATAAAAAGCACAACATAAAAATAATCATAGCAACAAACAAAGATAAAAGAACCAATAATTAGATAAACCACCGATTAAACAAATAATCAATTTATTTTTGTAAACTGACGAATTCACAAACCTGGTTGATAATTGATCACCGAATCGTGGCTAATAAGGTTTGATTTTGAAGATAATGTATGTGTAATGATGATCGCCGCAGTTAGTTTTGGATTGTTCATATTTTTGTGTTTTGTGTTGATGATTGCGCAGTTATATTGGGTATTGTTTTTTTTAATGAATCGATTAACAGGTTATTGAGTGAGGGGAGGCGTGATTTTAGGTTTGAGAGATATGTTTAGGATCATTGAATCTTTATCCATTATAGCATTAGAAAATAAATGGTTTATGAATGATGTTTTCTATAATCAATCACAAAAATATGCTTGGGCCAGTGGTTGGAGTACTGATTCTTGTTGTAGAGACCAGTGTTCGATTCCTCTAACAGCCGTATTTTTTAAAAATGTCCGTTCATTAAATGTGCTTATGATGACATGGCTTTAATTGTGTTGACATGGAAATATGACGTGGCTTTATGGGATGCCAAGTGGCATTATGACGTGGCATGCCTCCTCTTATATATAATGTATAGATATATATATATATATATATATATATATATATATATATACTCAAGAAAACAAGAAGAAACCATAAATTTTTCAAGATCAAGTGTTTATCAAGTGATATTAGTTATCTATGTTAAGGTTTTGAAATAAAAACCTCAAGATTATTAAGTTTTCTAGCTCAAAAACTCTTCAATCACTCAAGTAAGCTTCTAATAATTTTTTCTACTCTTATAAAATCTTACTTGATATTTTTTTATGATCTAGTAAGAAAAACATGCAAATATACTATGAATCATACCACTTTTATTTGATTTTTACTACATATAATGAGTTTTAATCATCCTATAATTATTCCCTTGAAACATATCATTGTTGATAATGTTTAGGAACCCATGACACCCTAAGAAGGTGTATGGTAGGTTTAGACTAGCTTTGGTGTTGATTGGAAGAGATTAGAACAAGTTACAAACTAGAGAAATCATTTTCGACAATATATATTTAGTTGCTGTCACGTTTTGTAAAATTTGGAAATTTCAGTAGGCTGCAGATTATTTTAGTTTACATTTTCAGAAAATATATTTAAAAAGGAAACCGTGTCCGCTTGAACGGATTAAAACGGATTTATAACGAAGAAGTTACGCTATTTTCAAGTTTAACGACGAAAACTATTTTTTCTGAAAATATACATGCTGTCAAGGGTTATTTAAGGGGCAAAAATGAGTTTTAAACCTTATCTAAATGAGTCAACTTATCAAAAATATATTAGTACATACTATCACGATTCCGAGGATATATAGAACGTAGAAAACGGACCTATAACGCTAAAGATATACACATTCGAAAACCGACGCTCACAACTTATTTCCTTCACTTTTACTAAAATATTTCTAAGTGTTGAAACTGTCTTTTCTGCACCCATGTTTGGAGCCGCTTTTTCTCAATGATCGAGTTGGTTTTGGTAAAATAGTATCTCTAAGTAAAGTTAGTTCACCGGCCTATTTTCCAAAATGTCCAGCCGTTCGTTAAACGGATTTATAACGAGTAACTTATGACCTCTCAAACTTTCCCGAAAACTGCCCAGAAACTGCATTTTTAGCCCGACTACCTCAATTCACCATCATTTTTCTTTATGATCGGACCCCGTATGGATAAAAGTTCAGTGTTATGACTTTTAGATAATGTTACAAGCATTCTAAAACCGCTTAGTTTGTTTCCTAACACTCGATATTCACTATTTTACGACTAGCTTTTCGAGGCCACTTAGCCACTTTCACGAATTATCAAAGTACATTGTTTTACTACGAAAAGCTATAATTTCTTGATAAATCACTAAATGACTATCGTAGGGTATCTTTTCAACGTAAGTACTTGTAAAGTATTTTATAACATGACGTGATGTCATAAACATATATTTCGACGATAAACTTCATTTTCAAAAATGCACAAGTGGTATAGATTACATGTGGATTTGCATGTACGATATATATTCATGATTTATAATAGATCATATCATTCATATTAGGTTGCGATAGAAATTGCACCTCATTTCGAAGATTGCCACTATATCATCAAATCATTGTATCGGTGAGTTTTCATAGCCCCGCTTTATTCAAGTTTATACATTATTTCAAACCTACGGGAGAATACATTGCACATCATTTTTATTACGATACAAGTATATCAAGTTCATTACATTGCTTAAGTTACCTCATTGCCAATTGAATGTCCCATATCATAATCATGAAACGTTAATTACGGGTAAGCGAGGGTGAGTGGATAGATCTATCGAGGGTGACTCCTCCATCCGGGTTGGTGGATTCCAACCGGTCAAACGGATGCATTTCATTTAATATCATTATTTGAGTTGTTTGGCAAAACACTCGTTGGGCGAACATCATGATCGCCTAGCTTCGGTGTCATGTGCTTATAGCAATTGTAACATTTTATGTGACATATTTGTTATACATGGCCTATACTGTGGTAGTCGATAAAACATTTACATAAACTCTATGAACTTACTCAACCTTTGTGTTGATACTTTTAGCAATGTATTTTCAGGTATCTAAGGCATACACTTCATGGCATGCATAAGGACTTATCATAGAGTCGCGGTGACGATGCGTCTCACATGGATATTATGCACTTTAAAACATCGTTTGGATTGTAATAAACTTATTTCCGCAAATGATGACTATCTTTTTGGGACCTACCTTTTGTAAACTCTGAATGTTTTATTATATCAAACGATGTATTTTTCAAACGACACTTTAGGTCGTTCAATATAACTGTAAATGTGACGTTATGGCACTCATCCCCCAGGAATTCCATTCCGCTGCAAAACAGATATTTTGGGGATGTGACAATCATATTTACCCGTTTATCTATTTTCATTATAAACAATTTGTAATGTGACCACTCTACCCTTTTATTATGTATCTCAATATCTTCAAACAAAATGCAGTTACAAATGTTTACAGAATGGATTTAACTTAGAGAACAAATTAATCGAAAAGGAAAATAACATTCAAATTCTACCTACAGTTGGCAAAATAACGCAAAAAGTATGTGTGGTTCTCCATCTTTTGCAACCAAATATTCATCTTCAAATATTTTAACCACATGATTTAACTAATTATAAAATCACCATTTCACACTCCATGATGATATGGACAACACACTGTCATTTACTCACTTTTATGCATTTTTATAAAAGTCCCTTGCAACTTTTAGAATAAACAAACGAGTAGATTGATTAGCTTATGGTACAATCAGTTTATCATAAACTGTTCATTTAGTTCTTGATTATAAGGGTATGATGGCAGATTTAGAAGAGGATGACGGCAAATTAACATGGTTTGGCACCCCCAAAATAAAGTTAATTAAAATGGCATAATTGTCTTAATACAAAATTATGTGACAATGGGTTTATTTGTAATAAGAAGGCTTGGTTGGGGAAATATGTAATTTATGATGTTTAAATGGGGATATATGTAATTCTCCCTTATTGTGAAATACAATATACAACAAATATCAAAACAAAGAAAGTAACAAACTATGCACTTCACGTGTGAAATATATACGAGTAGCAAAGATCATAACAACGTGGCCATCTCTCACCCACACACAAAGTCAACTTTACCATACAAAGTTACAAGAAAAAACTGTTTTATCTTTTCCCATTCTTTTGAAAAAGTAAAAAAAACAACTCATCTTCTTTAACAAACTTCATCTTCTTTCCCACCCTTATCTTTCTGGCAACACTAGACCTTCCAACCATAGAGCTTTTTTGTTCAACTTTACTTCGTTTATTTCGTTTTAAGGGGGGGGGGGGGGCAAAATGACGACAAACATGAGAATCTTTAAAAAAATTACACTACACCGGAAAGTTGAGAGGGGGCACGTGCCCACCGTGCCCCCTCCGTAGCTCCGCCCCTGATGCCACATACCTAATGTTACGTTCCTATTGCGCTAGTGAGTTGCTATCATGATAAAGGATATGATCAGGGTTGAATCAACTAAAGAAGGACAAGCATTGTTAGTGCAGTGGCGAATACAAGATTTTGGTAGGTTGTAAACTTCGGGTTCTTTAATCAGATTGATTAGATATTTGGATCGCTCCCATGTCAAGATGTACCCAATTATGACAAACTATTTGGTTTTTCCGATTCTCTTTACTTACATTCAATTTGATTTTTAGTTCGAGTTATTCAGATTGATTTTGGCTATCCAATTTGGTTAACTAAGATTGCTCTGATTTTAAGGTTCATACAATATTGATTTATGTACTTATACCAACACTACAACAATCGTATGGACGGGCGAGGAGGAGATGTCCCCGGAGAAAGTCGCTAAACGACAAAATCAAAGCTAACGTGACACATGAATACACTGACCTGTTAAAGAAAATTCAACTAATACTTTCGCCGAGGACGTGTCCCCGGGGAAAGTCTGTTGACTATTTAGTATATTTTATCAACGATGAGTAAGGATCAAGAATCAGAGACGTCAATCACAGAGTCAGTATTGGGATCAATGGTGGCTGGGGCTAGTGGGAATATGTCGGCTAATGAAGAGTCACATTTGAAGACATCAGTTGTAAAAGAAGAGGCTGTTAAAGAATCTGATACATCAACACTGAATACCGTCACGACCATCATTTAATTATCTTTCTATAAATGAGCACTTTGATATACTTTCGACAATTTTTTTTTTTAATTTTTTTTCTTTTTCTTCGTTTTTGAATATATCATGAGAAATCATATGTGATTAAACACTAATTAGAATATTCTAATAGATTATAGTAGTTCATTTATGAAAATCGATTAAGTGTGAGAAAAATCACATGTGATTGAAATACGTGTAGGAAAAATATATTAGAATATTCAAATTAGTGTTTCAACATATGTGATTTTTTATACAAATTTCAACAACGAGGAAAAAAAATATAAAAATAGAAAAAAAAATCGCAACGGATATCAAAATGGTAAACTAAATGAGATGATGATGTTAACAGGACTATATCTCCTACTTGGCAAAAGTTAAAGGGTACAAAACAAAAATATATTTTCATTTCATTTCACAACAATATAACACTCTCTCACACACACTAACACCGTGGAGATGGATTACTCTCCGGCGACTCGCCGGACGACACCAGACCTCTACTCAACGTTCGTAGTTCACAGCGATGAAGAAGACAATCAAAACGACGACGAATCACTCCCTCCACTTCTCAAACGGTTACCTAAAGACTTTGGCGCCGCCGTTGATTCCGATGACGACGAAAGCATCTCCGGTACAATGATCGTGAAGCGCGTGGACGCGCCCACGCGCCGTGGGAGAGATGATGAGTCCGATGACGAAGGAAATGAGAGCATCTCCGGTACTATGATTGTGAAGACTAACCCTCGGCGCGTGGATTACACGCGCCGGAGAGAGGAGGAGGAGGACGATGAGGATGAAGATGAGGAAGGAGGTGGATTTGGTACGTTTGTGGTGAGATCCGATGAGAGAGGATGAGTCGGTATCGGGGACGTTTGTGCGGCGGAGTGTAGGTGGAGGAATGTCGACGATGAGTAGAGCGGTAGCGAGTATGCAGGGAGTAGGGGAGGGGTTTGGGAAAGGGAGGGGGAAAACGTCTTCTCAAGATGGCGACGGAGGGCATTCGAGGAAACGGACGAGTAAAATGTCGTCTGGTTCCATTGCGGATAGTATTACTAGAGAAGATCCGTCTACTAAGTATGAATTGCTTCATGAACTTGGTACAGTGAATTTTTTTAATACTGGCATTTGTTGTATAGCTATAGAATTTACTTTATATATATATTAGTTCAGAAAACTAGATGACTAGAGGAAGATAGTATAATTCTCGAATCTCACTAATGAACTGCAACGACATTGAAAGATATAGGACTTGGCCTCTGCGACTGCGTCTAGCCTTTATATGTATGAAAGTTTCTAGGATCATACTTTTTACTTTTTTAGTTTATATGTGAATCCTGTTAAACTCTTCTATGTGTAGCATGTATAAATAAAATGAATGAGAGCCTCAATGGTCTTCAGACGGGATGTACTCGGTTTCTTTAAAGCGTTCTGCTGCTTCTGCATACAGACTTTGATAATTGCATAGAAAGCTTTTAAGCTTCAACCATTGGCCTGAGCTGTTTTACTTCTGAGCCATTTCCCCCAACATCCTTAAGAGGTTTCTTGCATTTGTTGATGAGGTGGCATCAGGATTTGAACCGGGGGGAAAGGATCTGCACTTGACTTTTTGCATGATCTGTGCCCTAGTAATATATTACTGACTCGTATAATTGAAATTTAGTTACTGGCATTCGCTGTATAGCTATAGAATTCAGATTACATACATTAGTTTAGAAAACTAGATGACTAGAGGACAATAGTATAATTCTCAAACTGCAAAAACATTAATAGCTGTAGGACTTTGCCTCTTTGATTGCGCGTAGACTGTGTCTATGAATCCTGCTTTTTAGCTTTTAAATGAATCATGTTCAACTCTTCTATATGTAACAAGTATACAAGCGAGAACGCGAACATCTATTGTATGAGACCCGCAATGGTCCTCAGACGTGATGCATTCGGATTTTAAGATTTATTAGTGCCTAATAATAAGGTTTTTAAAGGATTCTACATACATACTTTGATTATTGTATAGAAAGCTTTGAGCTATTGGCTTGAGTTGTTTACTTCTAAGCCATTACCCCAACACGCTTTAGAGATTTCTATGTGGTTGTTAAAGGCGGCACTATGATCTGAACAGGGGGAAAAGGATTTGCTGTGCTCATTTTTTGTGTGCCTAATCTGTGTTTCAGTAATATGTTTCAGATTCATATTGTTAACCTTTACCTTCCTTTGCCATACAAATGTTGTTAACAATATATAATCAATGTTGCAAAACTCGCTAGGCGCTAGTCGGGCGGTCGACCACCTTCGAGGCAGAATTCGCCTAGGCGGATTGGAATTTTATATATATAAATATTATAGGTAATATGTATAACAGAACAAAATACTTCTAATTTCAAATAGTTCAAAATTCACATAGTTTGAAGTTGCAAAATAGACAAATAAACGAAACAATTCAAGTACTTAAAACTTCAAAAGTTAACATATTACTTCAAATACTTCAAACATAAATATTAAATTGATGGTTGATTTTCATCTTGTCCATAATGTTCAAATCAGTGAGAATTAGGTTCGACTTTCATATGAAAAACTCATGACTTTGTGTTTACAATCCTTGGTTTTTCTTTTGTGTTGAGATGTTATAATAAATTAAGTGTGGCTTGGGTATATTGAAAAGAAAACCCCTAATTTTTAGTTAAAAAATACCTTTAAAAAAAATTTAAAATTTTGACTTTTTGTTGACTTTTTTGACCGCCTTTGCCGCCTAGCTCTGCCTAGCCCCGCCTTGGCGGATGTTTGACCGCCTTTTGACTTTTCCGCCTAGTTTGGCCGATTTGCCAAAAATCGAGGCGGTGTATGCCCGCTTAGCGCCTAGGCGGCCGCCTAGCCCGCTTTTACAACACTGTATATAATGCAATGCTGGGTAAGCTTCTAGCTAACACCCTAACTAAACAATCAAGACTAGTATCTAACAAGTGTATTGATCACAAAATAACCTCAGATACCAAAATTCAGGTAAGATAGGATCTCCGGAGCCTGTAACTGTTAAAGAAGCCGTAGTTGACATACATTATGCATAGGATCTTACTTTTAATAACATTCATATCAATCCATAATTCCACATACATATAAGTTAGATGTTAGCATAACAACATATTGCGATGATACTTCGAGTCATCATCATAATAAGTATGAAATTGTCAAGGTTAAACCATTTAATCTGGTGTAGAACTAAGTTACTGAATGGTCTATCGTTGGTAATGACAGGAAAAGGTTCTTATGGGTCTGTCTACAAAGCTCGGGATTTAAAAACTTCGGAAATGGTCGCAATTAAAGTGATATCATTATCTGAAGGGGTATGTTATACTTAAATATGGTCTATCTTGAGTTGGATTGGGTGATTAACTTCTCACAGCCTTTTTGCCATGCTTTATATATCAGGAAGAAGGGTATGAAGAAATTCGTGGTGAAATAGAGATGTTGCAGCAATGCAGTCATCCTAATGTTGTTCGTTATCTAGGAAGCTACCAGGGTGAGGAGTACCTCTGGGTAGGAGCACTCTTACATATACATCTATTCTTACCACAGTTGTCCGTATACACTATTTTAAAGAAAAGCTATTCGTATATTGTTCGTGTAGAAAAGGGTGGTGGTTTATTCTGTCATTTCACATTTACTTTACATGACATTGACTGTATCAAGCGTACCATGTTTTTTTTATCTATTGAGACTAAACTTCTTACATATGACTCTATGTGGTAAGCAGTAGTTGTGCTCTTCTCTCTTTCTTTTGATACTGATTCAAACATGATTGCTTCTTGTTGGCAGATTGTAATGGAGTATTGTGGTGGAGGAAGTGTTGCTGATTTGATGAATGTTACAGATGAACCTCTAGAGGAGTATCAAATAGCATATATATGTAAGGAAGCATTGAAGGTACTCTTAGATCTGATCGATCTGCATCCTTTCATTTTTTTGTTTTATGCTTGTGGATAAGTAGGTTACTAAAGGGTAAATTGAACAAATGTAGAATCTCTTAGATCTATTTTTTGTTGCATTTGGTGTAGGGCTTATCCTATTTGCACTCGATCTTCAAGGTGCATCGTGATATCAAGGGTGGTAATATCTTGTTGACTGAACAAGGAGAGGTGAAGTTGGGTAAGTTTTAGAAATAAACATGTTATGCAAATCCCTTCAAGTTTACTTATGTTTTCTTGCCCTGGATGGTCAAATGTGATAAGATTTATAGTCCTGGAAGTCTGTTTACTGTTTTGCTGAAATGTTTTTGAACATTTCAACATTCGACAATGCAGTATTATGGTATACTGATAGCAAAATGCATTGTAATTCTCTTTTACGACATATACAGGGGATTTTGGTGTTGCTGCACAGCTGACAAGGACGATGTCCAAACGTAATACGGTATAGCACTCGAGTTATTTACTCTGATGGTTTAACATCAGCCGCTAATTCTTATTGTACATAATTGCTGATTTTTTCAGAGCAGACCCTCTTCTCTTTGCTTTCATAGCTTAAACTCTATTTAATGATTGTATTTTTTCTTGGTGTTTTTGCAATTAATTTATTTTCTTATGTCGTTTTCAGTTTATTGGTACTCCCACTGGATGGCTCCTGAAGTTATCCAGGAGAGCCGATATGATGGGAAGGTAAAATGATCATCATATGGCTACCTATACACTTTAATGTCTATATTCGTTGTTTTTTCCAACAATGAGGATTCCTGTAGTTTAAAAACTGCAAATACACCTTACTTCAAAAGATGCGAAACATTCTTTATGGGATGACTGTGATGTCATATCTTTTAGAAACTGTAATGACATTGACATGAGCTGTTCTTCTCGATTAAGTTTGATATGTTGGTTGGTTTGTTTTCTTACAACTATTTTATACTTTAAAGAATGTGCTAACTTAAACAAACTGATTTCTGTAATCTACTTCTCTTGCAGGTGGATGTGTGGGCTCTTGGGGTGTCTGCAATCGAAATGGCTGAGGTATATTAACTAGTCTGTAAAGAAAGAAAAAAAAAATTCTTCTAAGTAATGCAATTGTTATTTTCACCTTTCGTCTCTTATAAGTATTTCTTTCAGGGCCTTCCTCCAAGATCAAATGTGCATCCAATGAGGGTTAGTGCGTTTATTTATTAATTGTCTCTTGCGATATTGTGAAACATAGTCAATCTTATCACATTTTCTTTTAGTGGAACATGAAACGGTTTCTATTAGAGAGAGTGCGGTAACTTCATTTTTTCCATGTTTCATAAAAGTTTGTGATGGTCCCCAAATTTCACCAATTCAAAATGACATTGGTTACATTGATTGCAGATTTGTTTATAATATAGCTCATATGCTTGACGCTTTTGCATGTTATACTATATACAATGTTATATGCCCACATTATTTCAGAATATTTCTGGAAAATTTAAGGGTGCGTTTAGTCGGAGAACAAATTCTCTTATTTTCTATCTCTAGTTTTGTAAAAATTTAGAAGGAGAATTAATCTCCACAAAACACTTGAAAATATAGAAAACGCGTTTAGTTGATATTTCTATTTTCTGTTTTGATGAAAGAGAGGGAGGGTTGAGGGTTACACAGGAAAACAAGGAAAACAACTAAAATTTGTTTTGTAATTTTCCTTGTTAAGTTAGGAAATAGAGGATTTGTGTTTTGCAAAATATTTTGTTGGAAAATGTTGATTTGAACGCGATTTCTGTTTTCCTTGTTTTCCACAAAACATTTTGTGGAAAACAAGGGTGTTTTCCCTCAACTAAACGCAACCTAAAAATTTGTGTTCTTTAGAAAAGTGAGTTAGTGTTAGGGTCAACTAAGCCTTTGTAAACTGTAGTGATGTTGGAAACCCATTCATGTGAAGGCATATAAAAGAGAGAAAGGGATTAAGTCGTAGAATAGCAATGTACTTTTCAAAGTGTACCGTTTTGGTACGTGTACTTTTTTAAAGTTGTAGAATAGCAACGTACTTTCATAAGCGTTACCATTTGGTACGTGACGATGACGTGTCGTGTTGTCAGATTTTCGGGTATGACACGTCATCCGTCACGCACCAAATTGGAACACTTATGAAAGACGTGCTATTCTACAACTTTAAAAAGTACACGCACTCAAAACGGTACACTTTGAAAAGTACATTGCTATTCTATGACTTAATCCCAAAAGAGAAATAGAAAGTTTGATATTCTACCTGTTATGCATGTCAGATTTCCTCATCAACTAATGACACACGGATTTAGTTTCTTATTTGCTAGTTATGTTCTTTTTGTTGTACCTTATATGTCATGTGCTCATGTGTCTTCCTGTTTCTATTTTATTATCTTTATTGTATTTCTGGTGTTTGAATGACTCTGCTTCAGAAAATTAACATGTTTAATACACGCAATAGGTGTTATTTATGATCTCCATCGAACCTGCTCCAATGCTTGAAGATAAAGAAAAATGGTATGTTCACGTCTCTTGATGAATATCCACTTATTCGCTGCCTTTTTAATGTTTTTAGATAGATGGAAACTGGCATGAATTGTAGTTGATAATGGGCTATTATTCCCAACTATATGTTTTTGTATGTTCCTACCATGTATTCTTGTACTTTTAGCTAACATACTCATGTTCTAGGTCTCTTGTGTTCCATGATTTCATTGCAAAATGCCTTACAAAAGACCCTCGTATACGTCCCACTGCATCTGAGCTACTAAAGGTATGTTGTTGTAGCTATATGTTTCTCATTATAGTACTGTTTCACTTTTTGGGCTAATGGCTGTATACATCCAGCATTGTGCTATTTTCTATCTTTCAAAATGTATTGTTTCAAGAGAGTTGGTTTTTCGTTTGTCCAGGTTTCACCTTATTTAAATGTGTGAATGTTTTAAAATACAGACCACTAAATTTCTTTAATTTCAAAGTTTTACAAATGCGGTCCTGACTCTTCAGTTTAAATTGAAAGGCTTGTTTTTTTCTTTAATTATTTATTTATTTATTTATTAATTGAAAGGCTTTTTTTTTCCTTTAATTTATTATTTATTTTTAAATTTTTTTTGCCGTTACTAATTTATCTTTTAATGTATATACACATGTTCCTTGATTACTAAACAATAATAATTGTCTAGCTAATATTTCATTTTCGTATGCATATTTGAGTTCTAATAAGAGTAGTGATGTTGTTGAACGTCACCAAAAATATTTATAAAAACAGTAGGATAAATACAAACCTTAATACAATAGTATCTTGGTAAGTATAGATCTCCCAGAGTATCGTATCGAAGGGGTGGTGAATTGAGGGTTGTCGGTCGAGTATCGTTTGATGCTTCAGTAAAAGGGGGTTTTGGTTTGGTAATTCAAACTATATAACTAAGGCAAAGCGAAAACTAATAATAAAGAAATACTTGCTTAGACGTAATTATCTCTAGTTGTGATGAAGTCTCATTTCAACTGATTACTGCAATACTGTTTGAAGAAGTGCTAAATCCCAATATTAATGAATAATCATAGAAATAGGCAATCGTGGTGGCTTGGTATAGAAAACATTCGACAAAAGCTGATTATTCACGTGGGTGCACGTTTCAAATCGACCTTAGCAAATGTTTTAAAATGATCGATTAAAATTTATATTTAGAATCTTGACTCGTAGAATGTATTTATCTTAAATCAAGCAAGGCGATATACGGATGCACAACTCAAACTAATCCGATAAAAAGATAAAAACAGTCTAGGCAAATACCACGAGGTGGGTTTCCTCTTTTCATGGTATTTAAGCTGTCCCAAACTTCGTTAGTTGCAAGGTTTGATTTTAAAAACAAAGCACGTTTAAATTGCTTTCTCTCACTATAGATATGTCTAATCAAGAATAAAGCTCAAAAACCAATCAGCGTACGCTTCTCGATTTAAGTTAAAACACATTTTTATTTTCAAAACAATTCGCAACAAACTCCGTTTTGTTCAACCACGAGTCAAAACACTAACTAAAAATACCAACCAATTTACCAAGTCATGATTTAATCATGACAACTTCAAGACAACAAAATCTAAGCAAGTATATATAATTTACTTTATAATGCAAAATAAATTTAAACTAATCCTAAAGCTAACAATCATAGGAATTAACATACTAAACTAAAGAGACGAGAAGGTTTAAAGATAACCAAGGGAGATTAACGATGTGAAGTTGCTGATAATGAGACGAGACCCGCTCCATAACCATAAGCTCCAAAACCCATCCATAAGCTCAAAGATTAAACCCATTATTTATCTATTCATCACCCTTAAATCACTTGAATAACCACCCACTGTTTACTTTCTAATTAACTCTTAATCACCATAAACTTGAAGACTTAAGACCAAATCAATTCAAGTGACAAATAACAAAACAAAAGGGAATACTAGAATGAAAGCTCCTGGTCATTCGTAGAAAATGAAACTATAATAACAATGATCAAGTAATCAATTCAAAGGTGCTTGTATAATTGTTTATGGATGACAATTGTGTTGTTGGTGACATGAGGGGGTATGACCCCAAAGGGGTCGGTAGTGGTCTCTCCCCTTTCTTTTGTTTCTCCATCTAATTTAAATAAGCATAAGACCCCAACGTCTCTTTTTCTTTAGCAGTATGACCATTGCAACCGCTTGAGAGTTCTTCTCTTCTTCTCTTTTAATCTTCTGAAATTAAATAATTTTGCTCCATTTAAGTGATCATATATTGCTAAAATGAGGGCATTGTTGCTATTATAATATGAATACTTTAACGATTATCAAGTAGGATCTCTTTTTTGGCTACTCCCTTAATTCAGATATGGTCTTGCTGGAGCCCATGACAAACTCTGAATTGCTAATTATGTTTAAAAGTTTTTTTCTTCAATAAAGTGGTATCTGCCTGTTTTGTCTGGTCTACAATGTATAGGTGGATAAATTGGATTGTAGGTGCTTAGTTGCTTACAGCTGCAGTCAACATTTTACTACTGTGTCATATTTGCTTATGTTTCTTTTTCTTGAAACAGCATAAATTCATAGAAAAATGCAAAAGTGGAGCTTCTGCAATGGTGCCAAAGCTCGAGAAGGCAAAGATAAATAGGGCTGCAATGGCATTGGAAGCAGAACACGTTTCTGAGACCATACCAGGATATGGGGTATGCAACCACATTATTTTTTCTATTCAACATTCTCGTGCCTTGTAAGCTGTTGTCTATTGTTCCCACTTCACGCTTAAATTACTTAAATTATGTAATGCAGACACTTGGACCGAAAGTGAATGAAGACTTTGGAGATACTGTCCCTTCTAAACCTCAACAAGTGCCCAATGGAGTACCTGCTGTAGGTGGTACAGTAAAAGCAGGTGGTTTGGAAGAGGCTGAAGAAGGTATGCATGCCGCTATTATATAAATCTGCCTTTTTCTCGGTACAGTTTCACATTTTTTTTAAACGATTAGGATCTTGTTTAGGAGAATCACTTGGTTGTTCTTAAGACAAAATGCCTAATTGGCAAACGGTCCTGCCTATGGTGTCAAAGCAACATAAAGCAGTAAGGTTCTTCTTATAATTAATATTCACCACAACATATTTTTTGGTTATTCAATGTCATTATGTCAAATTTAACACTATTCTATAGTTTTAACTCATCAGGAAAAAAACATAACATTTCAATAACATTATGATATTGGTTAAGTTTTTGTCTCACAAATCTGACCAGTGTGCTATTCCAGAACTGAATCTCTCTTACCGTTCATATTCTGGTACAAATGTTTATCCCCTGTATAGCATAATCAGTAAGAATCTCAGCTATGGACAAGTGACACAGCTCTTGAATAAGCACTCTACTATGATTGTAATATTATTGTTGTATACACTAATACACACAAATGTTTCTGGAATGTATATTTCCCAACAAAAGATTTGTCGGGCATAAACTTCGACTATGAATAGATGATCAAATCCCCAATCTTATGCTCGAAAAGTGAGATGTGTGCATCTTTGATGTCATCCCTAATTTTATCAGGCAACATATTTATATATAATTAAATATCTTACAATGGTGAACTTAAATTTTAATAGTTAGATAATAACTAATAATGGAGGCAATATGCATTAAAATCTCCTGTTACTAGCCTGTTGGCCACCTTCTCTACGGGAGTGAAATCAAGTAATATGTGTGTTCGTTAGTTAAATGCCGACTGTATTTTGAAGACCTTAAATGCATATAGACTTAAGATTAATGATTTCTGAAAGTTCATTAACATGTTGCTTATGTGCACTTGTTCTGACCAGGTGATTTCGGAAGTGTTATAATTCATGGTGGAGTGGATATACATAAGACAGCTGCTAAAACACCGCTTCCAGCAGCGAAGGACCCCTCACACTCTTCAGCACGTGGTCAAAGTTCATCAATGGCTGATCCTGGGGAAGATTCAGTTAGTCCCTGGTACTTTCCTCATTATAGAAGTCGTGTTTGAGACCGTATTTATAAATTTGGTTAATTAGAGGTATCGACATGGGCGGGGTGGGTAACAGGTTAAATTGGTTGGATCAGGATCAGGTTGTGCCGACAAAGGAATATATTTAAGATGCTGAAACTAAGTTGAATTCTTTTAGCAATCTTGAACAGGTGTAGAATTACTTGCGACTTGTCAATAGGAAAGTGATAATTTATTGAAATTGAAAACCTATGTAATCATATTTTTTATAGCAAAGGGATAGCTAGCCGATTGGATCTTGATTGGAGTTTGATGCATAATCTGGTAGTTAGGAGACTACTTTATTCTGGTACTATGCTCCAATTCTACTTCATAATCATGCCTTCCCCAACACAACTTCTTGGATCTCATAATGAAAGATTAATAGTTTCACATTTCCTACTCTTTGTGGCCTATATTGTCTTTGTTGTATGGTTATGAAGCACTGATTTTTATTATTCTGTATAATCCATCACAAACTATTTTTGTCAACTTGTACTTTGAGCATGCACACAATTAATGATCATTCTTCCCAGGTTGACCAAAAAAGTTGGGGGATCTGCAGATACATTTCGTGCTGTTGAATCACCATCTACTGAATACACAGCACAAGCTATAGGAAGCAACGGCGCTGTCATAAGTGGCACAACCAAGAACGAAGGTGTTAATCGCAAAGCACTAGACAAGGTAAACTTTCTGTATATTATCTGTCTCAATACATATGAACAAAACTGTGTTAATAAAGCCTAGCAAATATGTTTATGTTCTAGATGTAATTTGAGGCCAAAAAGTACGGAAATGTTTGCTTCTTTCATGTTATAAGAGTTATGGCTTAAAGTATCAGTCAAACACCAACAATTTTATCTCGCTCTTAAAACTTACCAAAAATGTTTACAATGTGATGAGCATTCTACCCAGGAAAATGTTGCATTACTCTGTGACGGAGCAAGTACATTGTCCCACTATACGAATATAGTTGTCTGAAATGCTAAATTGTCATGGTGACATGATCATATCCTAGATGGTTAGGTGACAAAATCGGCCCACTTATAAATGGGTCGATATAAGTTATGATGAAAGGGTCGATCTTAAAAATTAGGCAAAAGGAAAAGAGTTGAATGGGTTGAAAGTTGCCCAAAATGGAATCTCTAGTGCATAAATCTTTCTAGAATCTCTTTATTCTGTTATCTTGATCGTTGTTGTAATGAGCTAATGATGGATATTAATTCTCTTTTGACATAAATTCCTATTAAAAAATGGACCTGCACAAAAAAATTGCTCATTTTGACCTGAACCTTTTTTGACCCTTCAACCATCCGGCCCAAAAGTAACTGTAGATGAAAAATGTGTTCTCTTACTCGGTGACAGGTACCAAATTGAGCTTTTCTCTCTAGTCAATTAACTATCTTCGTTACTCTCTTATTTGGATTCATTATGTGTTGCAGCTTTGGTCCATATATGCCGCTGGTAACACAGTGCCCATTCCGTTTTTGAGGGCAACTGATATCTCTCCCATTGCATTGTTGTCTGAGAATGTGCTTGGAAGTCAGCATCTAGATAATGTTGGCAACGTTGCTGTAGAAGCATTACAAGAGCTTTTCACAAGTGATGGGCAATCTAAAAAGAGTCGAAGACAAAACGAGGTTCCCTTCAATCTTTGTCCCTTTAAACGAAAAATAAAAAAGACTTCATGTTTAGAATTTTGCAGCTAACTTATTGGATCCTTAATGTGTTGCAGCTGCCTCTTCCACCTAGTGTTTATCAGAGACTCACTTCAAGTCCAACATTGATGAATCTTGCGCAGGCTTTATCATATCATAAAATGTAAGCATTTGCATTTCAGTGTTAGGATCATCAATCATAAGCACGTAGTAAATTGCAGGAATATAAATTGTAGACGCTATATGTGGTTTAGTAAATGCTGGGGGTGACAAGATGGACCCATTTACTTATGAATGGGTCAGTTCGGGATATGATCTTTAAAGGGTAGAATGGGTAAAATAATTAAATTTACATAAAAGTTGAACGGGTTAAATGCGTTGAAAGTTGACCAAAGTGATATACTATCAAGGGTTTTTCTAACTTAGAAAAACCCTACTATCAATGCATAAAACCTTCTAAGATTCTGTATTCACAAAGTTAATAATCATTTAAATAAAATAACTTATGTTGTCATACAGTATTAGGTCAACCCAAGCTGGCCTGACAGGATTTAGACTTACCCATTATGATTCATGTTTATTCTAATACTAATCATTAATGTCAAAATTCACAGGTGCTACGAAGAGATGCCACTGCAAGAACTACAAGCGACGCAGGAACAACAAACCATTCAGAACCTCTGTGACACCCTTAGAACTATTTTGCGGTTATAACAGGTATTTGTAATTTAATTTTAACGTTTTACTGAATCCACCAGTTTGTATTATTGATTTGTAAAATTTCTAAGTATAATATTATGTCTATAGAAGTGAAACCTAGGAGACTTGCAGCTGTTTTAACTGTTCTTCATCAGTTGTAAACATGTAATCATTTGAGTTCCTTTAGACCTTGATCTCTTTTACTCTTCTTATTGGCTCTTTGTACCTGTTATCTTTATATAGTTATAACATAATTACGCCAGTTAGAGATGGTTGTATTTGTTAATTATATAAAATCACTAACGATTGTATCATGTTTTGAACGTTTTACATCCATAAATGTTAGATCTTTTAAGTTATTTTACTTATTTAGACGTAATGCATCTCAAATGGGTGGAATGGTAATGTATTCAAATGGTTATGAGTTACGTAGTATTACTTTTTTCTGAGAGAAAACCTAGATTTGCAGAAAAATCAAAGAGTTATAGATATGTGGGTCGATTCGAATGTATCCGCTTATACCGACTCGTTATTATATCCAAGTATCTTCATATTTTTGTGTGCAGAAAGTTGTTTGGACATTCCAAAAGCAAAAGGCTGTTGCTACAATGAATCATTTTTGGTTATGAAACACCCGATGTTGTTTACTGAATTAAACATTAGCGAAATCATATTTTAAATCTAACCAAAAAAAAGTTCATGTTTGCTTTACATGGGCAATTTTGAGGCAAACGTTGTTAACTTAACATGTAATCGGTCAAATTATCATTATACATAATGACAAAAATTTATATTTGGGAGAACAAATAGGAATTAAACATTAGCGAAATCATATTCTAAATCTAACCAAAAAAAAGTTCATGTTTGCTTTACATGGGCAATTTTGAGGCAAACGTTGTTAACTTAACATGTAATCGATCAAATTATCATTATACATAATGACAAAAATTTATATTTGGGAGAACAAATAGGAATCTCCATCAATTTAACGCAAAAAGTGAAAACAGAGACATGTCATTTATGATGCACATGATATGTAGGTGCCAAACAGTTGAATCAAATTACAACATATACAAATAGGATAGCATGGGACAAATGTAAAATTTTGACCCACATACCATTTATAGAGAAACAAACAAACAAATAAGAACAAATATACAATTTTGAAAAGAAGTATTACAATCATTTTATAATTCTAGCACAAAACATTGATGTAATTTGTAAAGTATGTTTTGAATTTGTTATCAAACAGATATCATATCATTATGAGATGATATTTCTGATTTTGTTTTTATGTACTTTGTAAACTTAATTAAATCACATAAGCATAAAAGAAACCAAAAATGAAATGATACAAACTTAGCCATTTAGGGACCAAAAGGATATTCAAATTTCAAAAGTTTAAAACCACAAGTTTAACGTAACAAGAAGGATTAAAATTTTAGTCGACTGGAAATAAAATCAACATCAACAAAAAGCGAAGTGAAAAACTTGTCGATAAAATAGGACCACACTACTCTTCTTATCACCAAAAAGAAGCTGCCCCATCATTCTGATTTTGACAATTTTTTCCTCCCAAAATACTCTTTAGACCTCAACCCTTGCTTTCGTATATACTTCATAGGAAAATGATTCTCATGCTTAAATCATATGGTTAAAAATATGACTAAACAACTCATTGTGTGACACATGGATTGCACTAAATCTTCTTTTTCATATCTACCATTGATCTAGCCAAGTGTCTCAATCTCTTTGTTAGGCATAAAATTAGTCTTATGAGTTAGTCATGCCAATCAACACTCTCTACTTCATAATGTCGTTTGTAAGATTATTTATTTATTATTTTTATTTTTTTTTGGGCAAAAAATATATGACATTTGCTATATGTTTAGGCATGTCTTTAAACACATAACTAGGTCTCAAAGTCATTTTCCTTATGATAATAACTTAATAAGGCTTATTCTACTTAATAAAACCGTTGCTTATATATTTTAGGATATGCTTAAAACGTAGTCATAAAGTTAAACATAAATATGTGATTGATGGATTTTATAAAATTGGTAAATTATAAATGAGTAAAATTAAATATATATCATTTGTCATGAAATGATAGGTTAGTTCTATAAGTAGGTTTTTTTTTTTGTTAGACTTACTCACCAGGATGTAAGAAATTATAATTATTTTAGAAAAACATGCTAGAAACAAAACAAACAACTATGAAGAAAAATAAATTATCGTATGAAACAAATGACCTCAAATAATGCCATTTTAGAAAGTCTCCAATAAATATTTAAAGAAATGTCACTTGATAAAAAAAAATTAATAATTTAAAATTGCATCCACTAATCTTTTTATTCCTTGTAAGTTATCAATAGGTAGTGATGATTCCAATTATATTTTTGTTTAAAAGAAAAATAATTGTTTTTTAAGGTTCTAATTTATGTTTAGCTTATATAGTAATAATCTATATCTAAAGTGAAAATTTAAAACTAATTTAGGAAACTAATTTATTCTTTTACTTAAATAAAAGGCTGGAAACTAATTTTAAAAACTTAAAACTAGTGTATTTCATTTTTTGAATGTTTAAATTAGCTATTAAAATTTGTCTTTTTACTTAAAATCCTTATATGTTACAATAATTTACAGTTATATTTTGATTTTTTTACATTGTATGACTAAATGTTATACAAAACATTAAAATATCAAAATCACACTTATGTGCCGCGATAAAATCCATTTACTATTCACAAGTAATCGTCTAATAGTTATGAATATGAAACAATATTAATGATAATAGTTTAAACTAATAGCTATTTACAATGTTATTATTATGTTAAAGAACATTCTTAACCATCTATCAAATTAAGTTTTTCGTATATAATATATACACAATATTGTCTTCTAAAAAAATCTATACAAAAATACAAAATATATATTCCATAGACTAATCAAGGGAATCTTTAACATGAATTCAAGATACACTCAAACTTTCATGTTACCAAAGATTCTAACCTCACATTGCCCACTTCCTACAATTGTCTTTTGCTTAATTATAAGATGCTTGATTTGTTGATAATATGACTTTCATGTCCTAATATTTTTAATGATAACTCCACTTGTTTAGAATTTAGTTTAACACCTATGCTCATTGGTCACTTCCTCTACTATTATTCTCGTTTTTTGACATCTAAAGATGAAAATTTCCAAGATTTGAACTTGTTGACTTTTTCGAAAATTGTTTTTGTTATATTGAAGAGTGGGACTTGAATCGAATATTTAATAAAAATTTGATGGATTGACGAGTTCTAAGCAAAACAACCAATTTGTTAATTCGATCATGTCGTCATTTTCGATCATGTTGAATGCTAATGACCGAGCGTGACGTGCAATGGATTTAGTAAAGACAAATTTGAGATATGTTTGTTTTATATGCAAATTATTATGAGAGTAAATTGCAAAACATTCGTATATCCAAATTGCAAACTCAATCCTTACCTTTTCGAAAGTGCAATGACCAAAATGCCCCAAATTAAAACGCTAAAGGCAAGGGTATTTCAATCGTTTCACATTGGGGCAGAGACGATATCCGGTCAAAGGTTTCTCACGAAGATGATACTTGCACTTTCTAAAAGGTAAAGACTGCACCTGCAATTTGGACATTCCAAACGGACAATTTTTGCAATTTACTCTTATTATAATCTTCACTTTGCTTGCTTAAATAGTTAACTGATTGAACTTCGTGTAAGATCTCATAGGTTATAAACTCAAATGTTGCATAGTAGATTAGCAATGATGAGAAGTAAAGAACATAAGCTTTCATACAACCACGTTACATAACTTTCACAACTGTTTTACATACTCAAAAATTATCAAAGAGAATATAACTTTACCCGTGAAATTAAGAAACAAGTTCCAGAAGTTGGTATATATCGTTTTCTCTCTTGACTTGCATATCATGTCATAATTATGGACTTATGGTCATATAATCCTTTAGAACTTGAGGCTATATGTACATGTACATCATAATTTATGCCGATCTTCACTCTCTTTTATGTAGTTTTTGTTCGAATGCCTATACTTGCATCGATTTCTGATCACATCATACAACGTCTAAATAAGACACAAATACCAAATCCAAAATCTTGTTTTTGAAAATGAACACACCTCAATGGAAAGTCGTGAATGGTTACTTGATTTTACAAAAGTCTTTGTTGTAAACTATATAGCTTTTATGTTGATTCAATAAGTTTGATAATTGTCTTGTGTGATTGATGGCAAATGGCTTTTGTCCTTTAAAACGTAAATGCACCATTACTTATACGAAACACCATTGCGAGACACATTTGTGGACTAAATGGTTTGAAACATATTATATTTTGAGATGAAAAATACAATTGGGAATCAATGGTCCAAAATGGACCTAAAAAGTCAGAAACCATCCACAAGAAATTTACCTAATAATATTATCATGTCATTAAAGAAAACTATGGGCTTCAAGCACAAAGGGCCATTCATAGAAATTGATGACAGGTGGATCGAATAATCTAAGATATGGTATGGAATTCTAGTAAGAGAGAGGAGGTTAGAGCCCTCGGTATCATGGCATCTCCTTGCGTTATCTTTACGTAGCTAGTCCTTAACGCGCGTTATGCTCTAAGTTATGATACCGAGTCTCCATATCAAGGGCAAGCGTTGCCCTGAATGTTACCATGATAACGTGACGTTATGGTGCATTGATGAATAAAAAATAATAATAAAAGATTACCCAAAAGCCCTCCAACGTTTATATGTTCGAATTTCAAAAAAAAAAAAAAAAAAAAAATTACATATTTGGCCCATGTCGTTATTAAAAAAAATTTAAAACCTTAAATAAACCAATATAAATAACCAACTAATACATAGCTTTTTTAAAACTTCTACAACTCAATCTCATATACAAATACTTCATTTCTAAAAAAAAAAAAAAAAAAAAAAACCTTGTTCTTTCACTATGTATCCAAATTAAATTGCCGAAGAAAATAAAAGCTGGTCTGATGTAGATGATGAAACTGACTTTTACTTTATGATGGGCGTGTATGAGTATCAGCAATATTTAGACAAGAAGCAGCTCGACCTCGTGTGAGCCGTAACCATATCTACCCTGAACGTGAGATTGCCGAAGAATGTTTGAGGAACGGCTATTTCATTCAAGGTTGTAAGTATTCGAACTCGAATTTTCGAAGAAGATTTCGTATGAGCCAGAAACTATTTCTAGAAATAGTCAAAGGTATTGAATCTTATACTTCTGATCCTCTTCCAAGTAATTTTGAATTCTTTAGCCAAGCACCCGATGCTACGGGTCGAATGCGTATAAGTGTTCTTATGAAGTGTACTGCCGCCATACGCTAGTTGACATACGGACAGCATACCCGATGCGCTTGATGAATATTTGCAAATGGGTGAACATACTTCACGTGATTGTCTTGATAATTTTAACAAGCGTGTTATTGAATTGTTTATGCCGGAGTATTTAAGAAAACCAACACTTGCCGACATTCAAAGTATTTATGAAAGACATAAGCAAAAACATGGTTTTTCGGGAATGCTTGGTAGCATTGACTGCATGAATTGGGAGTGGAGAAATTGTCCGGTGGGTTGCAAGGGCAATATGGTAGGGGTGATAAAAAATACCCAACAATAATGCTTGAAGCTGTTGCTTTGCAAGTTTAATGGATTTGACATGTATTTTTTGGGGTGGCGGGGGTGAATAACGATCTTAATGTTTTAGATAACTCTCTGTTATTCGACAACATTCTTAATGACGTCACCCTTGTATCACCACATATGGTAAATGGAACCATGTATGAAAAGGGATATTACTTAGCTGACGAAATTTACCCACAGTGGGCAACGTTCGTTAAATCATTCTCGGCAACAACTAACGATAAACATGGTTATTTTAAAAGGAAAAAAAGAAAGTGCACGAAAGGATGTCGAACGTGTTTTTGGTGTGCTCCAAGGACGTTGGGGTATACTACAACAACCGATACGTGAATACGAAGTTACCAAGATAAGTAGAATCATGTATTCTTGCATTATTTTGCATTATTTTGCATTACATGATTTTAAAAGATAAATTTTTTTCACTACGTGAGTATAACGAAATGTGGGTGAATCTGGTACCACATATGAGGAAAGATACGTGGTCGATGTGATGTCAATCTTCGAAAGGCAAAAGAAATACGTGACAGACAAACGCATACTAGTATCCAACAAGACCTTATGGAACATGTTTGGCAAAAACATCGTGAACAACAACAAGAACAAGAGCAAGAAGATTCCGAAGACGATGAATAAGTATTTGTAATTTGTATGTTTTCCTTATGTTTTTAAATTTCGTATGTTTTTAAATTATGTATGTTTTTCGTATGTTTTTAAATTTTGTATGTTATTATTTGTAATAGACTTTAATGAATGAATTATTACTTATGCGGTGATGTTCTTAATGAAAATATTAGTTAAAGGGTTGAATTTGTATTTTTTTAAAGAAAAGTGGGGCGGCCCAAAATGTTGAGTTATGATAAAAGGTGTTTTTGTGAGTTAAGGTTAAAATGTTAAAGTTGATGTGGCGCTGAGTTATGGGATAACTTGAGTTATGACACCAAGGGCTCTTAGAGAAATAAAAAGACTCTTGAGAGATGATATGAAATATAGTATTGTCAAGCCACCACCTCAAGGAAAGACTTGAGGGGGTATGTATAGTTATATATTAATGTAAATACTCATCCGTCTCTAAATAAATTTTCGCTTTGACTTTTTACATTTTTTCTTGCTCAACTTTGATCATAAATATTTTTGTTTGTGTTATACAATACTTGCTGCAAAATATATCAATGGATTGAGTTTTAAATGTATTTCATTGGTATAATTTTCATCAAGTATTATATAACACACACAAAATTATTTAAGGTTAAAGTTGAACAAGAAAGACTGCAAAAAGTATAAATGGACATTTATTTAAGGACACAGGGAGTAGTAAACAAAATACAACAATAATCCTTATACAAATTATTATTGTCATACGTATCATAATCTAGTAAACTATCATTATATTTTAGGTCAAAAATCTCCCACTATTTAATGATATAGTTCTACATTTGGATTTACATTGTCTTTAAGTCTCACCCCTCTAACAAAGACTAGAGAGGTATCCAAAGTGTCTTTATAGCTCGTAATGCTGAAAATTTCATATGAAAGTTGAGTGCGATCTTAAAGCTCTTTCTTCTGATGATGACTCATCTTTGGATTTTTACTCTTGAACTCTTGATTAGCATGCCTAAAAACAATGCGTAGGTATTGGTCTTTTATCTGCAACTTAGCTTGAATGAAGACTTCAAGCTATCCATATTACTGAAGAAGGATCTTGACCTGTAGAAGCTTATATAGCTCCCACTCAAACCAATAATCTCTTTAACCTGTAACTCTTTCTTTCAATGTAGATTGTTTGGTTGGTGTTGTTGATGTTGAAGTAATGATCATGGATGGTGTGTTGTTGCTGACTTTGATATTGTTGATGAATGATCATTTGATATGGTTTTACTTGTGAATTTTGATAGGGTTTTAGTTTGATGGAACACTACCACTTCTTTCAAACACTTGTTATTGTAACCACACTACATCATAGTTCTTTCAACTTACCATTCTTGACAATCTACGAATCAACACGATTCTGATATCTCCATGAAACTTTCCATCGTCACACATTTCTTCTTGCAATTGTCAACTAATATACCATATTCTCCCCATCTTCTCCCCCTCATGATGATTGTGATTCATCATGAGCATCATGAGGACGTTCAAGGCCATTGTAGAGGAATAAAATGCTGAAGCAAACAAATGTTTTGTGATGTAGAAGTTGAATATCAAGAATCGGCAAAAAATCTCCCTTATCTGACCAAGCATACTCCCCCAATGTATCCAATATTCTGAAAGGATTATGTGCAAAGAACAATGTCTTTCACAACTGTTCTTCACAAAAATGCTGAAGGGTCACACTGGTTCACATTAAAAGGAACACGCAAGCAAAAATAAGAAACGAGTGATGAAATAAAATGGAAATTAAAAGGAAATGAGAATACGGTATATTCTCATATAGGGGTAAAATGGTAATTATCTTGGGCGTATATATTTATCTGGGATAAATATACTAAGTACATAAAAGGAAAAACCATAACTTGAGGGGTTAATGATTGGTGAATATCCTTAGGAGATAAAGAGGGATCAAGTTTGACAACTTATTAAACGTATGTACTTAGGGATAATTCTAGAGACTTCTGGTTGTATTAGGAATGTTGCTTGGTTCCTTATAAATACCAAGGGATCCTAAACTAGAATTATTCACTCATCCGCAACCGTAAAACCAAAATCCATTTCCTCTTCTCTCCGATTGGTCGAACTTAGGGTTTGAGAAACCCCAAGTCGACTAGTTGATTTCTAGTCGTCTTTACCCATTCCTACTCGCACAACTTGCATAGGTTCGTAGCCATAGTTCTAACTATGTAGTACCGGTGGATACCTGACGTAACTCAAGTGGCAATTTTCCCCATAAATCCTATGGATCGATCGCAGATGGAGGCATCAAGAAGAAGAAGGCAATTCCGTATACGCAGCTGATTGCAGTCAAGCGTTAGAGCTTACGTTTTGCAGGAAAAAGTAAGTAACTCTGTAAACACCCTTTATATGTGTTAGTTTTAGGTTATATCTCTAATTAGGAGATATTGATATTAGGGTTTGGTCTGCATGGCCTTTGGTTATTTATTTTTTGCTGTGCATGTTTGAAAGGCCATGTGGGTGACCACCAATACCCTTCAGTGGTATCAGAGCCATCCTAATCATATACTTCCTCCGTCCCAATTTATTTGTCTTGTTTTGACTTTTGAAGGCTTTCTTTTTTAACTTGGACCTTAACTATTTTTTTTGTGTTATATAATACTTGATGAAAAATATATAAATGAATTGGGTTTTAAATATATTTTCATTAGGTTAATTTTCATCAAGTATTATATAACACCAACAAAAATACTTAAGGTAAAAGTTGAAAATAAAAGAATTTAAAAAGTTAAAAGTGGACAAATAAATTAGGACATAGGGAGTATAACCTAGCTAGGGTTTTTAGTAATTTCTTTTTTGTCATAAAAATTACTGTAAATCTTTAATTTGGTTATATGGTTTTTTAGTTAATTCTTGCATATTATGGTTTTAGGGTTTTTGCTTTGCTTGACAACTAGGGTTTAACCACTCTTGTGATCAAATTAGGGTTTATGTGTTTAGATCACTTAGAGTCGATCCACAAGGGTTTTCTAAACCGGAGTCGACTTTATGAGGATACATGGGTATCCGAGATCAAACGTGAAAAATCTTAATTTGTATTATCATGCTAATTACAAAAACTAGTTCTACTTTTTTTTTTTTTTTTTTTTAATGAAAATTGTTTTTTTTCCTTTCAATGATTTAGAATTTTGGGTATTTTTATTAGATGCAAATCTTGCTAAAAATATGCTGAAACTATTTTTGGAAACCGTAGGTTACCAAATTTAATCATATGGTAAACAAGATAGATTAGGGAACAAGAAAAACTGATCAGGGTTTACATAAACACTAGGTGGGTCAATTTTAATAATCTTAGCTAGATGGGATCATTAATTCGACTGACATGAATCTTGGTGACCAAGCAGTGTTTTTTCATAAACTGATGAAAGATTCACTTTTAGCTAATTTGGAATCTTGAATTCTTGAAAATGAAAACTAGGGTTTTAAAATGTATAAATCATAACCGACATGAATCTTAGTGACCAAGCAGTGTGTTTTCATAAAGTGATGAAAAGATTCAGTTTTACCTAATCTTGAATCTTGAATTCTTGAAAATGAAAACTAGGGTTTTAAAATATATAAAACATAACTGGGGAACTTAGGAAATAATTTTGTTTGTATTAAAAATTCCATAATAAAATATTTCCAAATTTAAATGTCGTGCCTTAGGTTTTCTTGTTACCTAAGTCACAAGCCTTTAAATTTTACATTTTTGGAAACCATAATTAGGGTTTATAAAAAGTCATTTTTTTTCTAAATTGGCAATATGAAGCAATAGGGTAAGAATTGTCATTATTGAAGAATGAAATGTTGCATTGGTATGCAAATATATGGGTGAAACTCGTGGTTTGCATGTACTATTAGGATGGGCTACTCATGCGATGCGTGTGCATGTGTAGTAGGTCCTAGCAAACCATAACTTAAGTATTTTCACCCGTACTTATTTAATTAGTATTGTCCTGCTTTATTTGTGAATCATGATAGATATGAGCCTGAGCTACAGATTAAAATATAAACTGCGTTGTTGTGATGTAGTAGTTATTATATTTATATTTTACTATTTTGGGTTTAAGGGAGGCCTGCTTGTCATTAGTATTCCCTTTTGCAATTTCATTTAGTTAAGTAGGGTAAGGTTTTTTTTTTTTTTTTTTTTTTTTTTTTTAAGTTAAATGTAAACCAATACGGACATGATATGAGGAAGCCCAAACGAGGTAGAAGAACCTATGGAGTACGAATAGAGAGGAGATCCAGTAGGAGCACAGAGGAAAGAAACTCCACCAGGAGCAAGGAGAATCACGGGCGATGCGGAGAAGACACGAAGTCTAAAGAAGCCTGCTTGTCTTGTGTCATGTTTTAACCCTTAGGATGGACCGAAGTTGATTCCTGAAGTGGCTCTCAGGATCAACATTAGATAGTAACTTGGTTGTGTCAATTATGTGTTTTATTTAAGTCTAAGTATGCATGCTATGATAAATAATATATCAAACGATATTATTTAAAGATTTAATAAAACCGGGGCTTCTTACTAAAGTTACGGATACGGTGTACTGAAGCATTGGGTCTTGACTGCGAGTACGCGTAATAAAAAAGGTAGTGCCATGAATTTAGTGGAACCTATCTAAGAAAAGGCTTGGGAATGGTAACATGAGTTTGGACACTTTTTAATAAAAGATTTGTTTTTCTAAATTTAAAAATCGTGGTATGAATTCAAGCATAGTTCATACGTAAAATGATTTTTTTTGTTAAAATCATTTTAATACTGGATATAAAAATATAAGGCCGAAAACCGATGGGTTTAGGTCTTTCCCTATGTGTAATCCTAGATTTGGTTAACCACCTATAATTGTTACACTCTCCTAGCTCCGCACCTACTAGCATGTAACGATACACCGTTGTGTTTGGGTAATTGGCTGATGCGGGATGAGGTGGACATTGGAATTCATTGGTCATATGCCGTAACAGAAGTCAATGAAAAGGTTACTGGATTTATGATGTAGTCTACTGGTATTCAACCACAACGAACCCAAGGCCGCATGTAGAGACTAAATATGCCCCGATTGGTATCGGAGTCTCAACCCTAGAATTTGCCTCTTGGATGAAATTAGTGTGGTAAAACACGTACTTAAAAACAGCGAAAAGGTAGGTTACGCCTTAGCGTGGTGCCTTGAAATGGTATAATATGGATTCTAGTTTGTGGGAAACTAGAAGGGAGGTTGAATATTTTCACCACTTTTTAATTTAGTTATCAAAGTTTACTTGTGAAAAACTTCGATTCAATCCTTTGTGAAATCAAACCACAACAATATGAATTCTATTTAATAAGACTACAATAAACACACTACAACAATTGAAAGTAAGTAATGAATGTAAAGAGTAAGAGATGGAAAGATCAAACCGAGACAAAGAGATTTATAGTGGTTCGGTTACGAAGATCTTCTTTACCCTACTCCACTCCTCGAGTATCCAACTCGAGAGTTCTAAACACTATGTCAACAAACTCCCTTGAGGCGGAGAAAACTGTACAACGTCGCTTATCACAATTTCCGACACTAAGCTAAATGTCGAGTACTAATCTAGCTAGTACCAATCTCACTCACGATCTACCCGATCCTTGCTAATCACACAACCTACTAGATCACCACGATCTAGACTTGATCCACTTGATCAACACACTAACTCACAAACTACAAGAGATCTCCGAGATCTCAATAAGATCACAATGATCTACACAAATTATCTAAACATGGATCAAGACCACTTGATGTCTATCAAGATACAACAACTATGTAACAAGTGTTACACGTGCACACTACTATGACTACAACACTTAGTATCTTCTTGATACAATGTGTTCTTCTCTTGCACTAGGAGAGGAATGAAGGTGATCACTTGGTTGGAAGAAATATCCAAATGATCAAAGGAGTGTAAGTGTGTTAAGGGAATTAAACTCAGAAAGCTTTATGTGAAAAAGAATGCCCAAAAACTATGAAGTGGGCTAGTATTTATAGGGAAAAAAATTTCGATCGTCACAGTGTATTTTTGAAAAAAATTTCTTTATAAATCAAAAACAATTTGTAGCATGCTTCTCATGTTGAAGTAAGTAGGCATACAATTGCTCATAGTTAGTGTTCCTCAATCCTTTGTTCAAATTGACTGCGGTAATGAACTTGTGCCATTCAGGGTTCATGTTGTTTACGAACTTGGAATTGAGTTGGATGTTTGGCATAGTCATATTAATGTTTCTCATATCATTCACAAGTTTGTGAAACCTCACATGATACTCTGTAATGCTTTCCCCTGTGTTCATCTTGAAATTCTCAAAGTCATCATAAAGTTGTGACTCTCTATCTTCCTTAGTCAGTTCTGAACCAAAGAGAAGCATCTTGACATTATCCCAAACTGCTTTGGCCTCAGTATTGTGATTGATCAGCTTGTAAATGTCCTTTGGTAGACCTTGAAGTACGATGTTAGAAGCTCTAATGTCAGCATCGTATCTTTTCTTCTCCTTATCATTGAGATCATCATAAGTACTTGGTCTATCCAAACCCAAAGTGATAGTTCCATCAGCATTAGCTTCAAGTTGATCTCTGGTTGTTCCCATTTGACTGAAGAATGTTAAGACCATTCTCTTTGCCCAAGCAATACAACCTAATTCTCTGTACCCAAGATTCATAATTGGTACCCAAGAGTATCGGACCCAGTAGCTTAAACGTCATCAGAAACGGTAGGCATGATTACTAAGTATACGGGATTTTACTACTCTTTGATTTAATCGAGAAATAGAATCTTTCGCATGATTTTACAAAACCAAGAGAAAACCGTAGAACTCAAATCACAAGTGTCAAATCTATAGAGACAAAACGTAGTCTGTCAAAACGCACTAGGTAAAAACGTTGTGTCAAAACTCACTAGGTCAAAAAGCAGTAGGTCCAAACGTACTTAGTCAAAACGCACTAGTTCAAAACGCAGTGTCAAAACGCACTTAGTCAAAACACACTAGGTCAAAACGCACTAGGTCAAAACGTACTTAGTCAAAATGCACTAGGTCAAAACGCAGTGAACCAAGTCGCAAGAGACAAAACGCAGGTTTGACAAAACGCAGTATTAACCAAAACGCAACATGTCAAAACGCAGTACACACGTCCCTTTCAATAGTACAACTACTACTTTTGCTTTTTTCCTTTAGTACTTTCCAACCAAAACGCAGTCAATTCTATCAAATTGCAGCGAGTACAAGTCCAAAACTCACCCAATACAGATCAAATCGCAGCAAATAACAACCAAGTCGTAGCCAAGAATAATGATCTGAGACTCAAAACACATCCAAAAACTAAACCAAAAACCTTACTTTTTCAACCAAAAACATCACAACCAAGATGAATCAATCCTTCCAAACCCAAAACTAAACTAATATGATCATCCTAAACACAAAAGTACAATCAAAATCCAAACTTAACCACTAAATAAGATCAAAAGAGTGAAAAAGTCTCTAAACTCATTCAAACTAAAACTTATGAATAACCAATCAAGAATCCAAGAACATACAAAGTAGATGATCAAACCATGGCTCTTGATACCAATTGTAACATATTGGTTATTATAAACACACAAACACAACTACAAAGATTCGGCCTAAATAAGTTTAGAGAGAGAAAGTGGAGAGAATGGGAACTTCTAGTGACAGAAAGTAATGTGATATTATGAGAAGCTCCACCCTTTGCCTTGGGAGACAAAGGGTATTTATAGTATCTTACAAATACGCCACCTACGGGCTGTGGATCAGGTATATAGTGGGTAAAGACCCGTCCGTCGTCCACGGTGTTACGTAGCCAACTACTAATAATAACTAAACGACTAAGACTACGAGCTTTCTAATGCTTACACATACTTGAGGTAACCGAGTCTTTAACTTACGAATTTTCTAAATCCTAACAGTATGACCATTTCTTGTTTATTTCCGTTATGCATATTTTATAGGCCATGCGGGTGACTACCAATACCCTTCGTACTCTCCTTAAAAGATGCTCTATAATATTTCAGTGAAGGTTGTTGGTTGATGCAATAACATTTATTGAATGTATACGGCTTGTTGAAGGTAGAAATGTTATTCATTGTAGAAGATCAATGTTGTAATATCAAAGTTCAATAATCGCTCTTCCACATGTCACAAAACTTGGCTCTAAAGAAACCATTGGTGGTGATGTTGAATTTAGATAAGAAAAATGATGCTGATTTCAGACCATGTTTAATATTTATAAATACTAGTCTACCTAATGCACTAACGGACAGAGAACCCGGTCGTGTGTAGCATAGTAATCGGTAAAGCCGAGGTCGTCCCAAGAGCTATGTGTGCGGATAAATTCTAAGTTCTAATGTCACAATTATAAAGGGGGTTTTTGATTAATTGATTATTAAACTAATGAGATGAAATGAAATGCAAAATTAAGATGAAAGATAATCATTAGAGAGAAATGTGCTAACCTAGTTACTAGTTTTGTTATGCCTTAAATCAGTTTTCCTATTGAAGCCTTCTAACCCCTTAAGTGGGGGTAAGAGTCACTAGACAGCCTTGGGTCAATTCGTTTTGTCTATAAGTCTAAGATTCCTATTCCCACCGTAGTTAGTCGTTGGGGGTCTTGGTTAACCCTAACCTTAGTCATGAAGTACCACTACAATCTAGACCTATTCTAGACCCGAATTGGTCCGCCCATAGGTTCCCCAACTTCTTAAGTATCTCCACATGGTAGGTGGTCCTATGTAGGGGTGTCAAATGGGTTGACCTGACCCGACCCGAACCCGATAAAGACTTATAGGGTCCGGTTGATTCGGGTCCAACTTAGCTTATCGGGTCAACCCGATAGACTCGATAACCTAATAGGGTCGGGTTAGGGTCCTAGTTAGTTTCTTATCGGGTTGTCGGGTCAACCCGATAAACTCGATAAGATATAATGACATATTAACAAATCATTAAGTTTTGAACATACGCCCATTAACAATTTTTTTATGTAAGTTATTGTCTTCAATGTATTTGCTAAAACACCTAAAGTATCGAATTTGGTGCAACTTTTGAATACTAAAAATTTTCGTCAATTCAACCATGTCGAAAATGATCAAAATCAGAAACACTTCTCATACTTTTTATAGTTGGGTTAACTTTTATGTTTATATAATTTGTTTGCCCAGTTTTAGCAACTAGCACATGATATTTAAGTACATGATATAAAGATCTTTGTGACTCGTTATAACGCCAGTGCACCACTAAGCCTAACTTCTGGACTTAACCAAATATTAATTAGGAGCCATACATCATTACATTGAACTATTTCTTAAATAGATACTTCGATACTCTCTTATCGAAATTGACATACAACACTTCCTTTGTTTAGCGTACAACACTTCCATTGCCTGCTGCACTTTATTTCATAAACATGAAGCACAAAGGTATAACAGTAAGATCATATATACGTTCAAATGAATTTGGTTTAATTATGCCATATAGCAATCATAGCATTATAAAACACTTGCTTTTAAGTCCAACATTCCCGTTGCATAGCATTTAGAATTTTATTGGCCATATTCTTTTTCCTTAACATGTAACCCGATAACCCGATAGACCCGAATTTTTATAGGGTCCGGTTCCGGGTTAGTTTTTATTTTTTGAAAACCCGATAGACCAGACCTGATATGACCCTTCACCCGACCCGATAACCCGATTGACACCCCTAGTCATATGATCAATTTGCACGCAAGGAGATGGCAGTCATATGGTCAATTATTACCATTTCTCGCAACCTACTCGACTAGGGTCCTATGGTCAATTCAAGCTAGCCTTATAGATACTATCATGCTTTAATAATGCCAAAATGAGGGTGTCCACGAATAGGCTAAGAAAGCATACACAAAAGGCGATATTAAAGTAAGAAAATACGAATTAAAGTAAAAACAATTTCATAACTAGGCTAACAAAAGAAGTGTTTAGCCGCTCATAATAAATAATGCAATAAATTCAATGTAAATGATCATAATTAAAGACATTGAATAAATTACAAAGATTCAATATGAAATAAAACTAAACACTTATTGATGATGATGCGAATTCTCCCTTGGAAGATGGTCTAATGCTGTTAGAAATCGTCCTCCTGGAAGCCCTAAATGTCTCTTGGTATTTTGGTGTTGAGAAGTTATTTTGAACATGCAGATTTAGGGCTTGTATTTATAGCTTCGTCTAAGTTACGACGTAACCGTAAGTAAGAAGTTACGCCATAACTAGCATATATTAGACGATCTTGTCTTTAGTAAATACCTTACGACGTAACCTAGAGAATGATTTACGACCGTAAAGTGCTCGTAGTGAAAATCATCATTTCTACGCCGTAACCTTGGAAGTGAGTTACGGTGTAACCTTGGAAGTGATTTCGGTGTAAGCTTCATGACCACTGAATTCTTATAAGTCACTGGAAATATACGGCGTAACAAATCGACGGAGTTACGCCGTAACCTTTAACTGCGTTGACTTTGGTCTTCATGTATTAATCATTATTACGGCGTAAATTGAGAGTGGAGCCTACGCCGTAACTTACTTTTTGACAGCATACTCTTGTATAACTTTGCTATTTTTCTTCCAAATCCGCGTCTTTTTGTTCCTTTACTCGTTTATGCCCTGAAAATGAAACATTAAGAAATAAGAGCATATATCCATGTAAAACAATACAAATGATGAGCATATTATGTGGAAATTGACACTAAAATACCAGGACTATTTGATGTTATCAAATATCCCCCACTTGAACGCTACTTGCCCTCAAGTAGACCTTATTAGAATCATTCTTAAAAAGATATCTCCCCAATTATTTGGAAGATATGAGATTAAAAACTTCCTATGCTAGAATTTATCAAAGCCTAACATCACACGAAATGGGGAACAAAATACTCATACTCTCCTTAATCTAAGTGTCAATTTTGAGGTGATCACTCGTTGCACAGTCATAGCATGTATCCTGTCATAGGCTTGGCAGTTACACAAAAATATCCACCACTGGAGCTAAGGTCAAGAAAATCCTTAAAGACAATATAGAGTAAACATATTATATTGGATAGGGTGAATTGTCATTACTAATGTGCAACGGCGAAGGGGACAAAACCATTGATACATGACCAAATCCATGGCCAATACACCAATGATTGCTCGCTTCTTCACCTAAACACGATTCATGACTAAAGGGTAGGATAATACATCGGATGCATAAAAAAGGTGTAAATAACAAACGAATAGTCTTAGCCTATGACCAAGTCGTCACCGCCGACCGTCCATCCAAAATTCAAGCTTTTTGTACGCTGAAACTGGATCATCATATAACAAGTTAGTGTGCCATAAATAGATGTCATGTAATGAAGTGCACACTAACTTAGTCTTCCAAAAGCTAGTTGGTGTAGATGTTACCAACTCATATCGTCAAGTGACCGAGGTAATCTCCCCGATGCTAATCTAATAAGCTCTATCATGACTAAGGAATAGTGCTTATAATGTTTGCACTATCCTTTACAATAAACAATAAACAAACAAATACTATTTTTTTCATAACTAAAACATAAATAAGCCATCACCCCCACTTGAGATGAATCATATGTAGAGAATATTGGGGGGGGGGGGTCTTCAATGATCTTCAAGAATATGTTTTCAATGTAGGTGTGATTCTCGAATCTCTCTACCCGAACCTCAAACTTAGGCAACCAGAAACTTCCTAATCATAAACCAAGACTACACGGTAGGCTAAGGTTAATAGGTGTAACGAAACAATACATAACAAGGGTTAAGAAATGAAAAGAATTGCTCAGAAGGGTGTATCTAGGGGTATATTGCACTAAAGATGAGTGCAACAAAAGGGTTTAACGCGGGGATCGAAAAGTCGAGGTGAGTATTCGACAAACGCACACAATATTACACATATGGGCCGTGTGGAAAACTAGAATGGGGTTGAATAGTTTTACTGATTAAAACTTTGTTTTAAAGTATTTAGATCGACTTATGTCAATCTATTTAATGTGTGTGTTGGACAATGATAGATAAGCATATAAGTAAGTAATGCAAAAGATAAAGAGTAAGAAACATAAAACCACAACACGAGTATTTATAGTGGTTCAGCTACAAGGACACATCCTTGCCCTACTCCACTCCCCGAGTACCCCACTCGATATTTCATATGTACTATACAACACAAGCTCCTTAATGTGGCGGAGAAACATTCACAACGTCGCCTACTCTTTATCCGGTACAAGGCTAGACACCGGGTTTTTTCACGTGGTAGAACCAAACCTATCACAACGTCGCCTACACTTTATCCGGTACAAGGCTAGATACCGAGTTCCATTACAAAGGAGGAACTACTACCCAACACTACACGACAACACAACTACCCCAAAGGAGACACACTCCTTGTTACAACACTAGAAGGATAACAATATCCTTTAACCCAAATTATCTATCTTGTACATCGATGCACCATATCGAATGTACACCCTTGGCACCTTTCACTAATGCCTTTGACACGACCCTTAAGCACCTTTCACTAATGCCTTCAACACAACACTTCTATGGAGGGAGAAAAGAACTATCAACAAGTACACTTCAGTGGTCTTGATGATGACGAAGCTTAGAAACTCATGACTTGAGCTTGCACGTCTTCAAGAGGTGGTGATCTCGCCATTAAGAGGAACCTAGAGAATTACACAAACATAAAACTACATAGAATGATCCTTTGGATCAGAGGTTAGAGATGTTAGAATACTGGGAGAAAGTATATGTGAAGTGGTAGTGAGCAAGAGAGAATTGGCTCACTATTTATAGACAAAACTTGTCTACTGTCCCACGGTTCCCACGGATCCGCCCCCCCCCCGGTATAGTGACCGGTTCCATGTTTTCCCCGAATTTAGGGATCCGGCTAGTGCAAAACCAGGGATCCGGCTACTGGGTCTGTTTAGTCTGGATTTCAGGTTGCAAACCAGGTTATGGGTAATGGATTATGGATACCCAACAAGATGCAATGTACCTAGTAATTGGGTTATGGATCTTGGGTCATGGGTCATGGACTTTGGGTCATGGATCATGGATAATACCCAACATGACTTCATGCATGATGTCATGCAATGGGTCATGGGTTATGGATCATGCTCCATGGGTATGGGTTATGGACTTTGGTTTTTACCCAACAACATTCATTGTACATACTTAATGGATCATGGGTTATGGGTCATGGACTTTGGTTTTTACCCATTACAATATATACAAAGTATATATACATTTGTATATTATGTAAATACTAGTTGTTATTCATATGCAATTATATCAGATGTAAACAATATTACTTGTTAGTGTTTATATAAATATGTCTTTGGTTTTATATAATTTATTTACTAAACATGTTTTAACATAGTTTTAATATGTTTAGTAAAAGTGTGTTAGTAAACTATTGGCTCAAACCTTTTACGTATTTTATTTGTTTTGTTAAAATGATTTTACGTTTGTTATCAACAAAACATTAGAAGATCGTAAAATATAAATAAACGTTTTTATGATTTATTTATATTAACAATCTCCCCTTTTTGTTGATGACAAAACATAAGATTATTTTAAGAAGAAAATAAAATTCGTAAAAATTTGAATTGGAGTTTTTACTCTCTTCTCCCTCTTTTTGTCAAAACAAAAAGAGCGTCGAAAAGAAACTAACACATTGTTTTGAGAAGAACTTGTGAAAAGTAAATATGTGAAAATAAAAAGTAAGATGAGATAGATTTTCTCGTCTTAGCTCCCCCTTGACGGATGCTTCCCTTTGTTGAGGGCATCAAGTAATTGGAAAGCTAAACAAGTGTGTTGCAAGTATGTTTGCAATGGTTTCGTCTTTGACGAAATGCTCCCCCTTGACGAGTGCTCCCTTTTGAGGAGGACGTCAAGTAAATATAAAACCTAAGTAAATGTATTGCAAGAATTTTTGCAGTGCTTTGCTTTGACAAAAAAGCTCCCCCTTGTTGAGGGTGTCAAAGTCTTCATGTGTATCTTGAAAATCTACAAAACAAAGGTTAGAAAACAAGTATATGGTGCATAGTTTCCTACAAATGAGATTCATATTAGTGAGAAAATGTGCTTCTGTTGCACGGATCCCATGGATCCTTCCTGTGAGGGATCCGTCTAGGCAAATTTGAGGGAACCGTGTACCTGCATTCTTTTGACAGCAATGTAGAAATAAAAGGTGATGTTATCACCTAAATGAGTTATGTATTATAGCACCAAACATATTTTCATAACTATATGTAGTTTCATTCAATAAACCATGAGAAATGATACACATATCTCTAAAACTAAGAGAATGATACAAACATGTTAGGAATTGGAAATTCCATTGTGAAGTGTCGGTCACCCCAACTATTATCTAGCATAAGTTAGATCGTAGACATATCGTTATTTACTATTTTATTAGTTAGTTATTAGCGTAGATTAGTTTAGAGTAACACTGTGGAGGAAGGACGGGTCTTTACCCACTGTATGCCTGATCCACAGTCCGACAGGAGGACGTATTCATTGTAACTATAAATACCCCTTCCATCCTCGGAAGGGGTGGTTCTTCTCATTTAATCTAACCTTTATCTTTTTGTTTATCTCTCTAGAATCACCCTCTCCACTCTCTTCATCTCTCTAAACATGGCTATCTTGTTATTCATAATCCTAGACCACCCGAATCATCTAAACAACATAAAATATACGATCCTACAATTGGCATCAGAGCTCAAGTTTTGTTGTTTTCGGTGATTCTCGTGGTTCGATTCATGGTTTTGTATGCGGTTTGTGTGGTTGTTTTGATTGTGGTTTGATATGGTTTTTGAGATGGTTGATGCATGATTGATGAGACCGTGGTATTGTTTGATGCTGCTGATGAAACAGTTTTTAATATGTCTAATCTATTTTGGTCAAGATCACTTGTGTTAAGTTTCTTATTGGTGCATATGTCTCTTAACAGGTTCAAATGTGATTTTACTTACTTGGTCAAATAGATTATCTACATGGTTAAACTGTCTTTGAATTGTTTTTATGTTGTGATCAATGGTACAAAACATGGTATTAAAACTGTTTTTAAGTGTCTAATGGTCTTAACGTTTTTATGAATCTGGAAATGACGTTTTTTTTCGTTGCTGTTTGTGTCCACATGTAGCATTCTTGGATGCAGTTTGTTAACTGTCCAAGTTCAACGTTCTGTATGCGGTTTGTCATGTAAAAATTAGGTGCGATTTGTCACAAAATCTTCGATGCGATTTGACTTTTGAGTCAAATGCGACTTGTCTATATCAGGTCAAAAAGTCAAATGCGATTTGTTCTTGTACTTGGTATGCGTTTTGTCAGTTTTGAAAGTACTATGCGTTTTGAAAGACAAATGAAGCGGTTTGATTATAAAGTAAAAGAAGAAGCGGCTTGTCTCTAACTAATAATGCGACTTGACTCATAAATAATCTGATCATGCGATTTGTAAAGAAATAGATGAAGAAGAAAGACAGATCATCTCACAAAAACCATCAGTCGTATTCTTACATGCGATTTGATCTAAACCATCTCATTCAAGACTCAAACCTCAACAACACTCAATGTATGAAGCTAAATGTCCTAATAGATCTCAGATTTCATCTCGTACATACTCACAACCTTCAAGGCTCAACTCGAGATGTCCTTCATCACATATCTCTACTTGACTCAAACAAAACAAATGAAAATGAAAACATTGATCACAGCCATCAACTAGTGCCAGTTACATCACAAGATCTCAAAAGGTCAAAGTTTTATAGATCTCAAATCAAGTCAACGAAGGGCTTTCAATCTCATTTAAAGATGTTTTTCGTTACTATTGTATAATCAAAGATCCAAGTGAAGCTGTGCTTCGTGTTAATATCCGAAACACAATAAGAAAAGTTTTATCTCAAGATTGTGATAAACTTTCCTTGCTTCGTTTGACAATCAATTAATCATTAATTTTAAGTTCATATCGAAAGCAACATCATGATCACATTTGATCTCAGTTAACTATTTTCGTGGTACTCATAAGTAACATCATGACCAAAGGCCTTATGCACAAAATAGTATTGCATCATTGATCTTTAATCGAAGTATCCAACTCATTTTACTATACGAACCATGAATCGTTTTTAACAAGTGATGTTAAAACGTTTTTCATTTGTTCTCTTATAACTAAATGGATAAATTGTTTTAAAACCTACCTTGATTCCCTGAAAAAGGATCTCATAGCCGAAACCATGCCTCTAACCATCCCTGTGGCTAAGACGAACCATGTCTTCATCTCAAGACATCCCTGTGGCAAGCAAGATGATGTTCTTAAACGAAGAGATGAAGTAGTTTCAAATCCGGATTTGATATGAAAATCATAGGAAAGGTGCGTTTGTGTGATAAAAAGGGGCGGATCAGTTTTTGGAGAATATTTAGGGTTTGGTGAAAGGACTATCAGGAGAGGGGAGGCGACATATCAAATGTGATTAGGGTAACTATGTGAGTTTGTAAGCTTTTTTATACTCCCTAATTTTTAGGGTTTGAGACTATTTGGATTCGTGGGCCTTTTACAAATCACAGTTGATATCCGGATGTTTTTACGAATGATACAACTTACAAATCACATTTGATATGGATTTTAATTGTTATGGGTCGAGTTTGCTGTAGTTCAATAATGGGCCAACATTTGTTGAGTTAATAATCTAATATTGTGCTTGTCTTTGTGAGCCCGGGTTACAGTCTGTGTATTGTGGATCTTTTGTCAAACAATTGTTAAGAAATACCAAAGTTAATGACAATACGACAGGAGGACAAAGGTTAAGAAATACGTCCCACAAAGACAAGCATGATTAATGAGTGGTATTTTGGTCATTAAATTTCACGGGAGATACACACATTTACTGCTTGAGTTATTGAATGAGTTCGAGGTTCTTGACCGATATTATTGGTTTGGTAATGAAGTGACGGTTCAAACAGTTCTATTTGGACGTTAGACGTGGATGATTGGATTGATTTTCATAGACTGGACATTGATTTGTACAAGTAACCGAGTTTGGGCCGTTCACATGATTAGGTCAGATGGGTTTCTCAAGATTTGGATTTTATGAGAGTTTATTTATGATGAGATTTGAGACGTGTGAGTTTTGGTTTATGAGTTGTGATGATGAGATTCGTTGTGTTTGGAGGTTTGGTACATTGGTTTATACATTTTCACGAAGTTTACTTTGTCACGGCTTAAATTGTTATTGAAACAAGGTTGACTACAAGGTTGTTTGTACGGTACTTCTTATTTGGTTTTGAAGTGAGGTTTTTCGGGCGCGTTTACTTATTTCATCTTCTTTCTTTCTACCCTTCCGCGAAGATGACTTGTTTGGGCATTTATAAAGTGTGATAAAGACTTGGCTATTTAGTTACGTTTGTGATTCTTTCTCGCTTAACCCACAACGTAACTATCACTTCAGTGTCTCACGTAGTTGAGGATACGTCAAGAGGTTTTGTACATTAGGTACACCGTTTCTTCTTCACAAGGATTAGTACAAGCTTAAGTAACAAATCTGGGGAATTTTATGTCATGATCAAGTTTGGTACACCGGGTCTACTTCTCCAAATAGTCACAGCAATCGCCGACAGAATTCGTGAATGATATGTTAGCCAAAGTATTTTATGGTGGTAATATGATCAGCAATTCCCATGAGATATTCGATGCCACTGAATGACAATGATACTTCACAGTCCAGGCAAAATCTTTCAAGAATCTTCAGCGTCAGTCATGACTTATCAAGATTTTTGCTTATGACAAGAACTTCTCGTGCTAATGGTCGTACGCGTTATGATGCTTCTGAAAGTTCAAAACCATCATGGGCGAGAAACGTGTACTTTGGTGTGTTACGGTCAACCTCAGGGGGAAGTAGTTTATACTACTTGACGTAGTATGGTTTGTGAAGTTGTCTACATTTTGGTAAAGAATTATTGATGATATTGTTGAAGATAGAGAATGAACCGTTAATAAACCGCTGCATGTTCCGGTAAAACAGACACTCATGGAAACCTAAATTGTCTTGAACATATTCAAGCTGACATTGGTTACGGTTTAGTCTTGATTTTGTAAAATCCCGTGAAAGAATCTATTTCTCGGTTTAAATCATAGACTTGTAAAATCTTGTGACAATGGAACCATTCTGGTAAATGTAGAGTGCATTTCCGGATCTATCTTACAGTTTATTCTTGGTTTTGTAAAATCTCGCGAAAGAAACTATTTCTCAGTTTAAACCATAGAATTATAAAATCCCGTAATGATGGACTCATCCTGGAGAAAGGAAAGTGTATTTCGGGATCTTATCTGATGATGGTGCTACGGTTTCTTCCCCGAAGAAGGGATAAAAGGGTGTACTTCATAAATTGGGTAATTGCTTGGATATTCTTCATAGCAGTTTGGTTATTACATGGTTTTACCGGGTTATGTGCTTTTAACCATGGTCGGGATGAAACCATTATCATTGTTCACTTAAAACGTCAAAGGAGGCTAGATTTGAGCTTTTAACAAGAAAATGTGACAACGGCGTTAATTCATTATTATTTATTTAAGGTTGAAGTGAAATATCACGGGCGAGTGTACTTAGTATCTGAAGGTATCGGGGATGGTTGGATGAAGATTCTTCGATATCCTTGTTCGAGCTATTAATATTTTCAAAAACGAAGACTTGGAAATCTAGTTATTTTTGGGTGTCTTTTTCCTTTTCTTTTACCACTTGGGGGAATTGGGCTCTTACTGTGACAACTCGTACTTTCAGGTCATTTCTCAAAACAATTCATGCTTCACAATTTCATCATTTATCGTAAACTAGGTTTACGAGATTCAAATTCGCGTAACCTTAATGGTTTAGCGGCGAATTCATGATCATATCATCACGGACACTTCATATAGACTAAGTTTAGTCTACATATCATTAACATCATTTCCATCATGTTAGTTCATTCATGATTTTTGCATTTCACATTAAACGCGTAAATTTCATATTAAATAAACGCTATCGCGTAAGTTATTATTTTGAACGTTTAATCCGATACTTCCAAAAACTATCCCGACATATTTTTATACTTACTTTTAGTTTATAAAAATAACATTTTGAGTTTACCCAGTGTTTTAAATTTATTTTGTATATAAATTGTTAAATTTATATTATTACGACGGTTTTCTTAAAAACTACACGATAATTACTATATCACTCAAAAATTTATTTTATACGTTAACGATTTACGATGTGCAACCAAATCATCCCTAAACTTTTATTCATGTCAAATTCACCTAGACTTTACACAAAACACAACTTGTGAATACACATATATCACACACACGTTCATATTTTGTGTTTTGTCAAATGAATACACAAAGCTATGAAATAAAATGTTATGACATAATTATTATAGACATAAAAGTCTTAGATTGAAAGTCTTATACTTCCAAACCTTTTGTCTTTCTCCTTGACCGGTACCAACACACACAAGACACAATCTTTCATTAGTTTATTAGACAAAGTGTACTATGCATCATGCTACCTTTTTGAAAAACTCGAACATTAAGCAATGTATGCAATCTAATCTTTATTGATAGAAGATGTATGCATTAAATGCAAGGAAAGTCAAGCAAGCAAAAATCTCTTGGTCACATCTTATATAACTGTCCTAATCCTTATAACTCACACACATTCTCAATTTATAGCACCTAAAGAAAATGGAGTACAAGTAACCAAGTTTAGTAATTTAAAAATGGAGAAAGTTATAAATTTCAAGGCAAAGTAAAAATCGGACATACATTTTGGGAAGCTAGGAAAACGGGTTGTAGATTTTTGGAAGGCTTTTGGTTTGGTTAAAAAGGGTTAACGTTGAGTAGTTCTTGGTTCTTGGTCTTTCACTTGTTCACCTACAACTTGTAAGCATTTCATATACATCATCATCTTTCATATTTGTTTCATATTCATTTCATTATATTTGATCAAAACATGCAAGACTTATGGATGTTTATACCACTTTTTACAATGTTTTTAAGAGTCTTACATATATAAGTCATCCTATAATTTATCCCTTGTATTATATCACTCTTGGTGATGTCTAGGAACCCATGACACCCTAAGAAGGTGTATGGTAGGATTAGAATAGCTTGAGTTGTTTTGAATGGGTTAGAATAGGTTTAGCACGAGAGAAAACTCATTTCGACAAGTCTTAAAAGGGTCTGATCTTATTTTGTAAATCTGGAAAATCCGACAGAGACATAAATTTTGGCCTAGATATTTAGAAAATATACTTTAAAACGAAACCGTGGCCGCTTGAACGGATTAAACGGAGCTATAACGAAGAAGTTATGAATTTTTCAAGTTTGACGACGAAATATATATATCCCGAAAATTTCAAAGAAACTGCTTTTGTTTTGTACGAGTCAAAACGAGTCTTAAGCGTTATAAATTATTTCGACTTATCAAAATATATTAGTATACTTTGATACGAAGCTAAGGACGATAATACGTAGAAAACGGATTTGTAGAACTTAAACTATACACGTTTACACAAAATTGCAGTAACTTTATTATTTAAGAAAACTATATTATTTTTATTAGACAAGTGTTACGGTAAACAAGTGACCATATTGAAGGCTATTTTAACGTTGACGTAGAACTTTTGTAAAGAGATGTCTTCTAATAAAAGTGAGATCACCAAGCATATTTTCCAAAATGACCAACCGTTTGTATAGCGGAGTTGTAATGAATTAACTACGGTTGCTTAAACTTTGCCGAAATTCACTTTTAAACTACATTTTGGACAAAATCACCATACTTAACCTATATTTTTCTTTATGAACGAGACCTCTAGGATAAAAACTTAAATGCCAAAACTTTGAGATTATGATACAAGCTTTCCAAAACCGTTGAGTTCGTTTCCTAACGTTCGACGTACACCATTTTACGACTAGCTTTTCGAGGCCATTTTTGTCACTTTCATGAATTTTCCAACGACATTATTTTACGACGAAAAGTTATAATTTCATAATAAATCATTAAGAAACTATTGTAGGATGTCATTTTGACGTAAATACTTGCAAAGTAATTTAAGAATGGTCAAGACGTAAAAGAGTATTTTTCACTAAGAGTATTATTTTCAAAATTCACAAGTGGTATAAATATCATCCGAATTGCATGCATAACATTACATCATAACTCATTACGTATCATAACATTCACAATAGGTCACGGTCGAGGTTGCGCCTCATTTCAAGATTGCCATTATATCATCATAATCATTGCAACAGTGAGTTTTCATAGCCCGATTTATTCAAGTTTTACTTTATTTCAAACCTACGGGAGAATACATTGCACACCATTTTATTACGCTACCAAGTATGTCAAATTCATTATATTGCTTAAGTTACCTCATTGCCGCTAAATGTCCCCATTTCATAAGCATGAACCGTTAATTTCCTAGAAGCGTGGGTGAGTGGATAGATCTATCGAGGTGACACCTCCATCCGGGTTGGTGGATCCCAACTAGTCATCTGGATGCATTTCATTTCATAAACATTATTTGAGTTGTTTGGCAAGACACTCTGGGGCGAACATCACCGAGCTTCGTGTCATGTGCTTAAGCAATTGTAACATCATTTTGTGACATCATTGTCATACATAATTTATACTTGTGGTAGTCGATTAACATTTACATAAACTCTATGAACTCACTCAACCATTGTGTTGACACTTTTAGCAATGTATTTTCGTGTATCTAAGGCATTCACTTCATGGCATGCATGTGGACATATCATAGAGTCGCGGTGACGACGCGTCTCACATGGAATTTATACACTTTAAAAACATCGTTTGACTTGTACCAAACTTACTTTCCCGACATAGTAACTTTCATTTGGGACCTATTTTGTAACTCGAATGTTTTAATTAAATATCAAGCGATGTGTTTTTAAACGACACTTTAGGTCGCTCAATATAACTGTGATTGTGATGCTATGACGATCAATCCCTGTGAATTCCATTCACGCAAATCGTAATTTGGGGTGTGATGATTGGCATCGAGCTTGATTATAGAGAACTAGGTTGCATCATTGACCCTAGACTATAACTACATCATCATAGCATCTCATCATTTCATCATAAATACATAGTCACTATACATGCGGTTTTATACGCACATTTTACGAGTTATTTACTTTCATTTTGAAATCGATTGTCACATAGATGCCTTCAAATACCCATCCCATCATACTCACATCATACTTTGACATGGAGAATGCCCTGTCATTCCCTATCACAATTTTAACATCAGTTGACTCAACACCGATAACATCAGTTGATGAGACTGAACCCTTTGAGGAGGGCAGAGTTGCACCTACACCATCACAATCACTCTTGATTCACCGTAGGATTATGACAATTTTTATCATTTTGTTGGGACAGATTATACCATTTGGTAGAACTTATAGGCTTAGTCCTAATGAACCTATTTTCTTAATTCACCACAAGGATTTCCATTATCATCATTGTCATTATTTTCATCATCATTATCATTTTGAGCACCATCCGTACCATCACATCTCATACACGATACTCATACATCGACTTGCGACTTGGGAAGCATGCATGATTTGACACATCATTACCATCTATCACTAAGATTATAGACATTGCACTATCTCATTGGTTTGAGGTCTATGAGAGTTCTAGGGCTATTGATGCTAGACCGCCTACTACTCCTACACTTGAAACACGATTAGACCACCAACAGAATGATAATAAGTACCTTTCTAGCTAATGTAATCTTTATCATTTATTATCTCTACGATAATCACCACCTTGTTTGTTTCATTCCTTACTCCAATTGCCCAATTTTCCATCATTTCACGACGATACATCACTATCTTACTAGGGGTTAGGCCAACTTTATTCTTGACCAATTAGTAGACTATTACTACTCGATGAGGTTCTCCCATGTATCCTACAAACCATTCAACAAATTTTATTCCAAGTTATTCTGCTACTATTTCATGAAATTATTTCACTTGATTTTATTTCGAACTATTTTATCACCATCTTAGAAACGTTGTTTCATAAAGTTTTGAAGCAAGTTATTTTATTACCAACTTATCAATTGGTTTCAGTCATTTTATCAACTATTTAATACCATCATACGAAACGATTTTCATGTTACTCGAAAAAAAAAAAAAAAAAAAAAAAATTTGAGCCATTGTCTTACAAAACAAAACGTTGAATATCATCTAAAACTTCGGAGAAACATAATACCATTTCAACAAAACCAAGCATCACATCATTTGTCCTTGATTATACATGGCCTGATCACCTATGTATAATTCAGGAAGAATAATGTCGTGAAAGTAACAAGCATCATTTCAAATCTCCTAAAACAATCCTCATTCAAAAGCAAAGTTTTATAATCAGATAAATCGTGCATAAACATTCCTTTTTGTTAAACACTCTATGGATTCTTACGCCATTTATCTCTCACTCAACCGATAAGTTAGGATTTGACGAATGACTTTTTTTAAGAACGACTTTTTATACCATTTACGAGGGGATTCTCGATGCAGAAAACAATGAAAGGGTTTGAATTTCCCACAAGGACTAGAACTAGGTATTAGGATGATTCAAACTCAACATAAAGCTTAAGACATCATGAGATAATCGAACCACTACCTTTGGACTAGAGCCAAATCCTATCATTTCAAAAGTGCCACTATACCGAGTCACAAGATTTAGTACGAATCAAATACACACTAAGCGACACTATAGAAATAAACCAATCCTCCTAATTGAGACTACAGAACATTTCATTAAACAAGGCTTCAACAATATGTGAACTTCCCTACAATGAGTTTCCCTTAAAGGAAAATTTAGTTAAATTAAGGTTATCGATATAAACTTCCCCTAAGGCATTGTGTTCTCTAGAAATTCCAAGTAACCTCACTTCCATATCAAGAGATGCCACAGGTTTGAACATGTCGGACAATCAATGACTCCCCATCTACAAGTGAAACTAGAACAAACATTCTTCGACATAGTATGAGCTGATATCTATTTTCTTGCTAGCATGATAACAATATTAGTGATGAACTATTTTTGGAAGCACACAATATCGGAACAAATCTTGAAAATCAACCACTACACCACCTCACTTAAATATTTAAGGTTTGTGACTTTACAACATGGAGCATGGAAACACTTCGATAATCAAACAATAAACATTTTAGTCATAGAGACTAAGCACCTTAGGCAAGTAAGACTCAGGTCATGACATTCGCTAGGACTAGAAACGCGAGGAATCACAACTGTTACCTATAATCTATTCTTTTCAATAAGGTCCTTTCCGACAGATTTAACATTTTGAAATCTAACACGAGACACGTGGTATCAATTCCAGTTGTACCTATTATAAGCTATTCGATTCACCTTAGGCTAGCGGCGGTCATTTAGGATTTCCATGGAACCTACTAGGACATGATTACCGCCTACTATCCTCATTTCAATGGTTAGAGCGAGAGAGCAATTCCACATTAGATAATATGCTCAAGCGGTGTAACTTTCTAGAAATGGTTAGGCAAATCATTCTCCATCGACAAGTTTCTTTACAACAATAGTTAGCTCATGAACATATTGACTACACCATTTGAGGCAATTGTAAGGTTGAGGTATCAATCACTTATTCACGGGTTAAAATCGGAAAGTCCAATTCATTAGTCCATAACTCATTCATGAAACAAACAAAGAAGTCATACAAATCAAGAATCGCCATAAGTAACAACATATAGCTAGATAAGCTACATCGTTATACGATGCAAATTTTGGAAATATGTCCCATAAGCCGCAAACCATTAGAATTTCAAGTTGGCAACATAATTTATGTTCAAATCTTGCCTTGGAAAGGCGTGGTGCGATTCGTAAAACACCGGACGAACCAATACGACCCAAATATCCTCACCTTTCACCGATAACATCAGAGAACCCAACAAGGACTGAATTCAGGGACTGAATTCCTTTTTGGATGGGCGAATGTGACAACTCGTACTTTTAGGTCATTTCTCAAAACAATTCATGCTTCACAATTTCATCATTTATCGTAAACTAGGTTTACGAGATTCAAATTCGCGTAACCTTAATGGTTTAGCGGCGAATTCATGATCATATCATCACGGACACTTCATATAGACTAAGTTTAGTCTACATATCATTAACATCATTTCCATCATGTTAGTTCATTCATGATTTTTGCATTTCACATTAAACGCGTAAATTTCATATTAAATAAACGCTATCGCGTAAGTTATTATTTTGAACATTTAATCCGATACTTCCAAAACTATCCCGACATATTTTTATACTTACTTTTAGTTTATAAAATAACATTTTGAGTTTACCCAGTGTTTTAAATTTATTTTGTATATAAATTGTTAAATTTATATTATTACGACGGTTTTCTTAAAAACTACACGATAATTACTATATCACTAAAAATTTATTTTATACGTTAACGATTTTATGTGCAACCAAATCATCCCTAAACTTTTATTCATGTCAAATTCACCTAGACTTTACACAAAACACAACTTGTGAATACACATATATCACACACACGCTCATATTTTGTGTTTTGTCAAATGAATACACAAAGCTATGAAATAAAATGTTATGACATAATTATTATAGACATAAAAGTCTTAGATTGAAAGTCTTATACTTCCAAACCTTTTGTCTTTCTCCTTGACCGGTACCAACACACACAAGACACAATCTTTCATTAGTTTATTAGACAAAGTGTACTATGCATCATGCTACCTTTTTGAAAAACTCGAACATTAAGCAATGTATGCAATCTAATCTTTATTGATAGAAGATGTATGCATTAAATGCAAGGAAAGTCAAGCAAGCAAAAATCTCTTGGTCACATCTTATATAACTGTCCTAATCCTTATAACTCACACACATTCTCAATTTATAGCACCTAAAGAAAATGGAGTACAAGTAACCAAGTTTAGTAATTTAAAAATGGAGAAAGTTATAAATTTCAAGGCAAAGTAAAAATCGGACATACATTTTGGGAAGCTAGGAAAACGGGTTGTAGATTTTTGGAAGGCTTTTGGTTTTGTTAAAAAGGGTTAACGTTGAGTAGTTCTTGGTTCTTGGTCTTTCACTTGTTCACCTACAACTTGTAAGCATTTCATATACATCATCATCTTTCATATTTGTTTCATATTCATTTCATTATATTTGATCAAAACATGCAAGACTTATGGATGTTTATACCACTTTTTACAATGTTTTTAAGAGTCTTACATATATAAGTCATCCTATAATTTATCCCTTGTATTATATCACTCTTGGTGATGTCTAGGAACCCATGACACCCTAAGAAGGTGTATGGTAGGATTAGAATAGCTTCGGAGTTGTTTTGAATGGGTTAGAATAGGTTTGGCGCGAGAAAAACTCATTTCGACAAGTCTTAAAAAGGGTCTGATCTTATTTTGTAAATCTGGAAAATCCGACAGTAGACATAAATTTTTGGCCTAGATATTTAGAAAATATACTTTAAAACGAAACCGTGGCCGCTTGAACGGATTAAAACGGAGCTATAACGAAGAAGTTATGAATTTTTCAAGTTTGACGACGAAATATATATATCCCGAAAATTTCAAAGAACTGTTTTTGTTTTGTACGAGTCAAAACGAGTCTTAAGCGTTATAAATTATTTCGACTTATCAAAAATATATTAGTATACTTTGATACGAAGCTAAGGACGATAATACGAGAAAACGGATTTGTAGAACTTAAACTATACACGTTTACACAAAATTGCCGTAACTTTATTATTTAAGAAAACTATATTATTTTTATTAGACAAGTGTTACGGTAAACAAGTGACCATATTGAAGGCTATTTTTAACGTTGACGTAGAACTTTTTGTAAAGAGATGTCTTCTAATAAAAGTGAGATCACCAAGCATATTTTCCAAAATGACCAACCGTTTGTATAGCGGAGTTGTAATGAATTAACTACGGTTGCTTAAACTTTGCCGAAATTCACTTTTAAACTACATTTTGGACAAAATCACCATACTTAACCTATATTTTTCTTTATGAACGAGACCTCTAGGATAAAAACTTAAATGCCAAAACTTTGAGATTATGATACAAGCTTTCCAAAACCGTTGAGTTCGTTTCCTAACGCTCGACGTACACCATTTTACGACTAGCTTTTCGAGGCCATTTTGTCACTTTCATGAAATTTCCAACGACATTATTTTATTTATTTAAAAGTTATAATTTCATAATAAATCATTAAGAAACTATTGTAGGATGTCATTTTGACGTAAATACTTGCAAAGTAATTTAAGAATGGTCAAGACGTTAAAAGAGTATTTTTCGACGAAGAGTATTATTTTCAAAATTCACAAGTGGTATAAATATCATCCGAATTGCATGCATAACATTACATCATAACTCATTACGTATCATAACATTCACAATAGGTCACGGTCAGAGGTTGCGCCTCATTTCAGTATTGCCATTATATCATCATAATCATTGCAACATGAGTTTTCATAGCCCGATTTATTCAAGTTTTACTTTATTTCAAACCTACGGGAGAATACATTGCACACCATTTTTATTACGCTACCAAGTATGTCAAATTCATTATATTGCTTAAGTTACCTCATTGCCGATTAAATGTCCCCATTTCATAAGCATGAACCGTTAATTTCCTAGAAGCGTGGGTGAGTGGATAGATCTATCGAGGTGACACCTCCATCCGGGTTGGTGGATCCCAACTAGTCATCTGGATGCATTTCATTTCATAAACATTATTTGAGTTGTTTGGCAAGACACTCTGTTGGGGCGAACATCATCGAGCTTCGTGTCATGTGCTTAAGCAATTGTAACATCATTTTGTGACATCATTGTCATACATAATTTATACTTGTGGTAGTCGATTAACATTTACATAAACTCTATGAACTCACTCAACCATTGTGTTGACACTTTTAGCAATGTATTTTCAGGTATCTAAGGCATTCACTTCATGGCATGCATGTGGACATATCATAGAGTCGCGGTGACGACGCGTCTCACATGGAATTTATACACTTTAAAAACATCGTTTGACTTGTACCAAACTTACTTTCCGCATATAGTAACTTTCATTTGGGACCTATTTTGTAACTCTGAATGTTTTAATTAAATATCAAGCGATGTGTTTTTAAACGACACTTTAGGTCGCTCAATATAACTCGTGATTGTGATGCTATGACAATCAATCCCGTGAATTCCATTCCACGCAAATCGTGTAATTTGGGGTGTGACACTTACGTTCAATCATCAAGTGAACCGAACTACCGTTGCTAGTAATCTTATTCCACTTACTCAATTAAAATGACGATGGCGACATCATTTTCAACCTTTGAGGGGGAGAAGTGTGAAGAGACTACATTTTAAAGATATTCACTTGTTTAATCAAGAATGGCATCTCCGCATGCAATTCTTGAGGGGGAGAAGAAGTATGATAACTCTACATGTTGAGTTATTTTTGAGAATATATGGGTAAACGGCTCCTAACTCATGTAAGAACCGAGCTTCTTCTTATCGGATCATCTTTACATATAGTTTCTTCTAAGAGCCGTTGGTTGACATCTTCACATGGGCTGATATGATTAAATGACAAAGTGCTTCCTGTTGCGGGGATGATTTCCTTGATGAACATCTTTCTGTTCTTGTTTGATTGGGAGGGATTTGAGTTAAGGGGATTTTCTATATATAAGTTAACGGGAATGCATTTGGTGAGAAGAAGATGTTAACTTTCTATTCCCCAAAAGGACAATCTTGAAGAAGGTCGAGTCTAAAGTCTGTTCTACATTTTCTGCTGCATGATAGAAGACTAAAGACGAGTTGCATTTAACGATCTAAAGACTTCTTCTTAATCCAAGTTGAGAAGATCACTTGAAATCTTTGTCAGTTTAGGGGAGAGCACTAATTGGGGGAGAGTGTAATGTCAGATTTAGTCCCCAATTAGACTTGCTCACATTCTTCAGCAAGTTGATTCTCACAGATACATCTAAGCTAATGACGATCTTCACAACAGATTTCAAGTATTTGGGCTTATAATGTTTTGCTGATTCTGAAGTATCAAAACCAACAAGGGGGAAGGAGACACGCATCTAAACGCGAGTAAAATTGATGAACTTAATACTTCTAAGTGATTGAAGATATCCCGGGAAGACGAATGTCATTACCGTAGAGAAACTCAAGGTTTGACTCATGGTGTTTAGTGTCCTTATTCCAACTATGTGGGGGAAGAGATGGAAGAGTTAGTTTATGAAGATAAAAGAGGTACACAAGTATGACATATTCAGGGGAGATAAATGTGTAACATGAGGGAGGTGTTATCAGTTTTTCCTTCCTTGGGTATTGGTGTACTTTGGGTTCTTGAGCTTCATACACGATCATCATGAAAGAAAAATGTGAACATTGGGGAGGTGTTTTCATTCCCCTCATGATGTGTATTCGGGAGAGTTCTTGGGTATTGGTGTACTGGGTTCTTGAGCTTCATACACGATCATCGGGAAGAAAAATGTGAACATTGGGAGGTGTTTTCATTCCTCTCATGATGTGTATTCGGAGAGTTCTTGAGCATTATTCAAAGAGGCCGATCGCATCAATTCAACTACTTGGGGAATTGTTCTCTTGACACCTTTTGGTATGGATCGCTTGAGACGTCGAGAGAAAAGAGATATGAGAAGATTGTTTTGTGTGAGGGATGATATGTTGCTGTTCTATTGGATGATATAACCTCGAATGAAGAATCACGATGATTATTTGTAGGATCGATATATTTATTGTGTTGATGATTCGGGTGGTCTTGGATGATCAAAATACATGTTTGCCATAGTTTAGAGAGAGAGAGAGAGAGAGAGAGATGGGTGTTCTTGGTAGAGACTTGGTATACAAAAAGTGGAATATTAGATTATGAAGCACCACCCCTTCCATGGATGGAAGGGGTATTTATAGTTACAGACTTAACGAACTCCTATTGACCTGTGGATCAGGTATACAGTGGGTAAAGACCCGTCCTTCCTCCACGGTGTTATACTACACTAAACTACGCTACAAACTAACTAATTAACTACTAAATAACGTAACAAACTACAAGTCTACGAGCTAAAATATGCTAGACCATAATTGAGGTGACCGACACTTTCTCATGGAATTTCCAATTCCTAACAATCTCCCCCTAAGGGAGGTCACCCCATGAAATACATTTTGTATCCTAGCATTCTATCTTTGTCTTTAGTCTTGAGCTCGTAGACTTGAATTCTTCAACATCTGCATCTTTGTGCTTTTGTAGCGATTCTTCAAAGTCCGATTACTTTGTACTTTCAGTGGAGGCCTTTGAACTGATCCACATCTTTGATGATCTTCGAGCTTTCTTTGAGATCATCACCAGAAATCTCTGGATCACCCTTTATTGTGTTGCCATCATGTGAAGTTGTGACTTTCGGACCGACATGCTCACACTTTTGAATCATGACATCTTTCCATCGAGTAGCGGAAGCTCATCGGTTCATGATATTTGCAGGCAAGCGAAGCATAATATGAAATATCGAGCAGTTATGTAGATATGCACCGGTCATTATATCTTCAAATTAAGTGTGGATCTTTGTGAGCATGCGGCTTTGGATTGACCGCTCAATTCGATCGCAACCGTCCAAATGTACCGCAAACAACGATTAGCAATAAAACACAAAGTGTCTTTGATCACTTCGTTGAATTAAGGTACACGCCCACGGTTCCCGTTAATCGGTACAAATCTTGCTGTGATCGGGTAGGATTCCTTAGAATCTCCTTGACATGGTTTCGTTGCTCTAGTCGTTCTCAAACCGAACATCTCAAAGAAGACAACACGGATTGAGTGAACCCAATAATTGAGATTCACTAATTGATAAAAAGAGATTTGAAAGACAATCGTGTATCGCTCAATAGAAATTGTTTTTGCAATACAACGAAGGTTTTAATGAAAATCGTTACCAATCATAAACACCTTTTATTTTGAAATATTTGTACACGTCGATGTGCTAAAGAAAAGAGTTTTTAAGCACAATGACCGGTTTTCAAAGGTATCCGTCAATCTATAACATGAACCGAGGATTGATTCAAAGATTGAATCTCCCCATTGTTTCATTCGGTTGTCACATGGTTGATCTATTGAATAGATCTCACATGCCACCCACCGGGAGCTTGTTTATGTTGGCTCGAAGGCTTTCCATCTTCATTGTGAATATGTTTGCATATCACTCGGATGTTCCGCAATACCACAAGGATAATGCGTGGGACTCATAAGATGTAATCTCTCTTCCACATTGTGTGAAAGCAGAGTCTTCATTGAAAGTGTCCTAATGAGATTTATTGATGATCTCGTGGCTCTAGACTAAAAAGTGCACATTTGGTTCCTATCGGAGACTAGGGAGAGGTCTCTTCTTCAATATCAACAATCTCTAAGAGAAAGTCGATAGATTATGTCGGTTCCCGTGAGAATGAAACAAGCCCTTTTAAGAGGAACTTGAGTAGTTTGGGAAATTGTAGTACGGTCCGTCCTTTGGGTCCATGACGTCTTGTCTTCAATACCGGTGTTACCTTAGTAACCACCACTAGCATATGTATTGAACCCGTTGTACGCCCTAAGGTTGAATTATTGGAGGCTATTTTTCACCCTTTTCACATTCATTTCCTTTTCATTCTTCAACCCTTGATTGCTTACTTCGAGACTTCATAACTAGAACCTTGTTGGGTTTATTCGATTACTAGCTCGTCTCTCATCCGCACTCTTCCCATTCTCATTTTCTCCTTTTTCATCATACCTAAGGACTCTACACTATCTAGTGGATTGTCCCTGGTAGATCCCTCCGGTTCGGCGGATCGTGGGAGCTAATACCTAACCTCACCATCCTTATAACTCCATACATAAAGTAAAATGGTGGGTCTTTTGGTACAATTCATTCTTCGTTGAAACCAATTGAAAATCATTTGGAAAAACAATCAAGGTACTTGTGAGGCGAGATCAAAGCATTTTGTACCTTATGTTTTGATCATTTAGAAAACCTCCCTTCAACATGTGCATATGATTTAGAAATTGTTTAGCACATGGAGGCAAGAGGACTTTGAAATATTTTCTTTGATCACAATTTTCATAGAAAAAGCCATTTGATTTTCTTGGTAAAATTCTCCCCCTCAATATGTGCATAGGATATTTGAAATCATTTTATCACATAGAGGAAAGAGTTCTTTTGAAGCACATTTACGATCACACAAGCCATTAAGAAACCATTCGCTGCCCCTCAATATGTGCTTCAAGATTCGAAAGCGTTTAGCACATATGAGAGAGCAACCTGCACAATTGAATCAAATCGATCATCATTTATCAAATTTCATTATTAAATCACAAATTCTCCCCCGATCAAAAATATCAAACCCTTTGAGATTTTGGATCCCAAGTGATTTAATAAGGTTTAGAAAACATGGGAGAATATATGGCCAAGTTTAAATACTCATCATGTTTATGGATAAATCCTCCTCCTCAACATGTGCTTTGTGTATTTGAAATCGTTTGGCACATGGAGGCAGGAGTGCCTTTGAAGGACTAAAACCAATTCCATTAAAACAGATTTGAGATTTAAATCACTATCTCTCCCCCGATCAAAAATTTCAAACCTTTTGAGATTTGTGATCCCAAAAGATTTAAATCATTTAAAAGTTTTAGGAGAAAGATGTGGCAAGATTTAATTTTGAAAAATGATGGATAAGGAACAGTTTAAGACATTAAAGATTGTTAGTGTCAGGTATGATTGTTTTAAGAGATCTTTTAGTAAAATAAAAAAATTTCACAATCAAACAAGAACAAAAAAAATTTCATTTTGACAGATCTTGATTCTAAAGAAAAATCATACCATGACATAACATTAAATCTTTAGATCATCACTTAATTTCGTACAAACGGAACTTTTGTGAAGAAATATCGTTTGAAAATATTTATTATTAAATCACTCTCCTCCTCAATCCATGACAGTAGTCGATGATTGAGTGACTTAAGTTTTGATAAAATGAAGTCCGGTGATTTTCAAAATTTAGTCCAATTAATTTTCAAAACGATATATTTATCATTTTCAAAACAATATTATTTTAAAATTGTTTAAGAAAATGGTATCAAATTTCCTGCACAAAGATACGTTGTTGCTGTAGGTCTTGGAAGAAAAACCGTCTGCATATGCAGTGAGACTTCTTACGTTGCATTTTAATGCCAACTGAGGTCAAATTAAGCTTTGTTTATTCAATCACTTAGAAGAAAACCATCTGCTGATGTAGTGAGACCTCTTACGTTGCATTTATGCCAACTCTCCATTGAAGTCAAATTAAGCTCCGTTTCTTCATTTGTCAACCCAAGATATAGTTACCCTTTCCTTTCAGTAACCAATCATCTTCAATTGTGGGATCCGGATCGGGAACATTCTTATATACCAATATACCTGCATACGTTAGTGAACACAAACAGTTATATGGTGGTCGACATCAACCAAACAACAATCGACTAATAAAAGTCAATCCAACATATCAATCAGTTCATGTAAAGTATGGGAATAATATGTTTATCAAACTCTAATCATTTAATCCTAATAATCATATCCTAGAAACCTAGTCCTTCAACATAGGCAATTATATATTATAATTAAGCACGTAGGATAATTAAGAAAGTCCGTTAGACGATGTAAATTTGAAAACATTCTCCCCCTCAATCAATGACTTATTTTTCTGAAAAGGTTAAAATTGCTGAAGTCATTGATTGAGTTTTCAATTTTTACAAAAACTCTGAAACTGATTGATTTTCAAGCAACTCATTTCCCATCATTTTTGAAAACAACAAATATTTTTCCGAAGAATTTATAGAAGGAAAAACATTTTTGTAGAACAATGATCCTTGACATACTTTCCTTAAATTGTTTTAGGATAAGTGCACAAATAATTGATGTTAGGAATTAGAAATTCCGGTGTTAAAGAGTCGGTCACCTCAAGAATATGTAATCGTTAAGCTCGTAGTCGTAGTTCTTTTAAGTTAAGTAGTATTTAGTTAAGTAACACCGTGGAGGGGACGGACGGGTCTTTACCCATTTATGCACGATCCACACCCAAAGTGTGGCGAGTTATGTAAGACTATAAATACTCTCCTTCCAAGTAGAGTTGGAGCTATAATAATATCTTTCACTTTCTCACTAAGTTCCTAAACCTCTAACTTTCTCTCTAGAATTCCACTTATTAGCCACATGGTTGTTATGGTTTGATGTGTATGTGAAAACTTATATCCTACAATTGGTATCAAGAGCCATGGTTAGATCATATCTTGCACATCTTTGGATTCTAGTGGTTTTAGGTGGTTTTGAGTTTGAAAAAGTTTAGTGGTTTTGCATCATTTGGTTGATTTCTTGTGTTAAAGTTTGAATTTTGATAGTACTTTCATGTTTAGAATCATCACAAGTGTTTAGGTTTTCATTTGGATAGCTTGAATCATCTTGGTTGGGTTGTTTTGGATTGAAAAGTGATGTTTATAAGGTTTTTCCTAGCGACTTAGCTCACGGTTTACTTTTCTTCATAGCGACTTGCTTCACAAAATTGTAGCGAGTTACGGTTTAAACCTAGCGAGTTAGATCTAGCGAGTTAAAGTACAAGTAGTGGACTCTCCACCACGAGTAGCGACAGTGGTAGCGACTTGGTGCATGGCGAGTTGCTCTTTAGCGACTTGTATTTCTAGCGACTTGTGTGGCAATTCGCCAAAATTTTGCTAGCGACTTGAGGGTAGCGAGTTACTACTTAGCGACTTGCGTTGTGTCTAGCGACTTGGGACTCTAGCGACTTAGTTGTCTAGCAATTAATTGGTAGCGACTTAGTGCATTTGTTTCTAGCGACTTAGTGCATTATCATCTAGCGACTTGAGTGATTGTTTACGGTTTTCTCTTGATTTAGTAAAATCCCATGAAAGAATCTATTTCTGGTTTAATCATAGAGTTATAAAATCCCGTATAATACATTAACATGTCTACCAACGTCCCTACATCATCTCCATTGTTGCCGAGGATGTACAAGCACTGGCTCGAGATACTCGTCCACCCATGTCGCATGAATCGACTACGATTCTTGGGCTCAACGAATCGAGTTGAATTGCCTTGGAAAGGAAAATGATGTCAACATTCTCAAATCCATTGATGAAGGACCATATCGAGTTGAGATGACTAGAGACATACTTGATACTAATGAAGATGGTACTCTGTTACTGAATGGATGGACCTAAGATGTACGATGAGCTTGATGATAAGGAGAAAAAGAGATTCGATGCGAGATATCGGGGCTTCAAACATTGTTCTTCAAGGTCTTCCTAAAGACATCTACAAGTGATCAATCATAACACCGATGCAAAGGCGGTGGGATAATGTTAAGATGCTTCTCCTCGTGTTGAATAACTAAGGCATGAGAATCCCAACTCTATGACGATTCGAGCACTCAAGATGAAACCGATGAGAGTGTCTATGAGTACTATGAGATTTCATAAGTTAGTGAATGACATGAGGAACATCGAATGACTATGCCTAACATCAATTTAACTCAAAGTTTGTGAACAACATGAATCCCGAATGGCACAAGTCATAAGTTAGTGAATGACATGAGGAACATCGAATGACTATGAAGCTCACTAAAGGATTGAAGAATACAAACTATGAGCAACTCTATGCCTTCCTCCTTGAGAATGAGACATGCTATGTTTGAAAAATTGATTCTCAATCGGTTCAAAACCAACAAGGAGAGACAAGCTCGTCTAATGACTCAACAACTTTCTACTCAAACATCGGAATCACAACCAAAGCATCTGAAGTCATACCCTTGGGTAATGGTAATCACAAACTCATTCACGATCCTATGTTCAAACAAGGCGATGCCGATGCACACGTGGGTAACATCATTAATCAACTAGCTCTTCTCATTAGTCAAAACATGAATTCTCCCACAAACCAACAACAACCTCGAGCGCATCTAACCCACATAATCAAGCCACCGTTAAAGATGGAAGGATCGTGGTGCAACCGATTCGGGAAAGACAAGATGATCGGGAAGAGGTGGGTGGGAGAGGTTATGTTGGCAACCGAGTCGAGGAAGAAATGGTAACCAAGGTCAAGCTAAGCCAATCAAATGCTATAACCGTGGTGGTGAAGGACACATTTGCAAGGCGCACATCTCCAAAGCGTCCACGAATCTTGATTACTTGAGAGATAAGATGTTGGCACAAGCTCGGGACAATGGTGCTGCGTTGGATGAAGAGGAATTGTTGTTTCTTCGAGGGCAATGCCAAGACCTATGATGCGAGATGTGGATGAGCGACCTATTCAGAGATAGGCCACAATCATCGAATGCCTTTCAAGTCGCCGACCGTGATGCATACGACTCGATGTAGATGATGGACCCTCGCACACACAATCTTTATGGCTAGCATTTCTCCAATGATATCTCCCAAGGTCTCTTCTTCACCACAAGTCGGCACATCCAAGGACAAACTCATCTCGAGGTATTAAAACTATACGATGATCTTGATGTGCAGCGAATGATGCATGACAAAGTACAATCAACTCAAACTATTGAATCAAATGTTGAAAATATGGGTAATGACAATATTGTCCCATACGATCAATCGTGAAACAAAGTGAAAGTGAAGTTGTACCAAGTGATGCATCTCTGCGATCAACAATGACTATATCTTTGATGAATACATGCATGTGCTCTGATGATTCCATTATTTACAGAACTAAATGCCTATAAGGAACGTGTTGCTATTTATGAACAACGTGCAAAATTTGAGTTGACCACTCGTGAGCAGGAAATGGATGACCAAGTGAGTACATGTAATTAGAAAAAGTAAGTTTAGAGAAGAAGTATTGAAACAAGAATTACATTCCTTGCAAGAAAAAACTTTCTAAACAATAAGCAAAACAAGAACTTCAGAAAATGTGAAATGCTTAAGCAAGAATTTAATGCAAAGGAATCAAAATTCTTGAGAGATTTTCCAATCTGAAAACTTTGAAAACAAACTTGAAAACAAGTTGTACATACAAGGAAACACCATTGATCGCTTCACATGGTCACTAAACATCGAGTCCTAAGTGATAAGCATAGCATTCCCTTGTTGAGGAACCAAATCCAGAGGTAATTAAAAGGCTAGAAATGCTCATAAGGTGCTTTATAATGGTAATGAAATCCTTAAGCCTAGCGAACCCTAGTTGCGTTGAGTGCATCGAGGAAGATGTCAAAACTTCAAATGATCCCAAATCAAGACATCTTACAAGAAGGAAAACTGGATGCTAAGCCTCGAGTTTGATCGAACAAGCGGAAAAGATTTTCAAATTAACAAATCCTCCCCGAGATGACACCAATGCATCTTTACCTAGAACAAGCTAAAAGCAAGACATTAATTAGCCAATACGTTATATTTCAACTATTTGTTGATTTTGAGAAAACTTGCAAGAAAAGGATCCATGGTATAGCGAAGGAGAAAGTTGAGCGAGGTCATGCTTCTAAAAGATCACTCTCAATTAAAGGGTCAATGGTTGTTGAAGTTAGTGACTATGAGCGTGAATCAAAAATATAATGAGATTGAGAGAAAGAACAATTAAATGAGAATCTTATTCTTGAATGTGTTGCTCCCAAATGCCTCCTCATGAATTATCTCATGTCTGAAAGTTCCCATGATCGTGTCTCTTGAAAAACTAATTCTAAACTAAATGAGAAAATTCTCAATTTCGTTAAACATTTTTCTAAACGCATTTTAATTTACAACTAAAATATCAACATCTTAAAGAAAATTCAAAATCTTCAAAACCTAGTAAATGCTTTATCTCTCAATTAAAGGAAATATGACGAAAGTTTTCTAGAAGAAAATGAAAAACGAAAGTTTTCTTGAAAAGGTTAACGTCATTTCAATGAGTTGTTTGAATCAATTAAAGTCACTCGTAACAAAAACAACGAACAAATAGCTTCATTGCAAAGGGAAATTGAGAATCGAAGAGTCGTGTAAAAGGAAAATGCCAATGATCAATGAGGAAAATGTTGTATCAAAGGTTCACTCTTGTAATAAATATGCTTTATCGTGACATATGTCCCCCTCATCTAAGGAACAACAAACTTGCCATTCAAACATACTTCTCATCCCTTAAGGATTGCCTAGAATGTCTGCGTGAGATTGTTGAAGAGGATAAGTTAGAGAAACCTCATGATAATGCAATTGGACATGCATGCTTATATGCCAAACGATCTCAAGAAATCTTAGAATGCTTGATCACAATATGCCCAAAGACATTAGGTGAGAGAGTTAATCCTTTGATTCCATGCTCGATGCCTAATGCCAAGTATGATAGGCACTCGATTCCCAATGTTTTGAATGTGAACCGTAGTTTGCCTTTAAGGGTTCGATTCTAGATTTGTCAATGCTAAGAAAGAGAACTCAAGTGTGCCTTCTAGGAGTACAAATCTCAGTACCTCTAGTGTTAAGAATGTGAAACTTAGTGCACCTGCATGTAGTTTAGATCCCGAGACATCTAAGCAGGTGGTGCAAAGAGTAGTAAAACAAACTAATGTTCCCATTCCCTCTACAGAGTGTCGGTGACATTAAAGGGAGCGGTCAAAGTCTCAAGACAATACAAGGAATGATAGGATCTCGCAAGCTAAGAATGTGCCTTTGGAAAAGAGTAGAAGAACAATCTAGGAACTTTAAGTTTGAATTGAATAAAACGAATCGTGTTGATTCTAGTATTAGCCATAGGCGTCATCGTAATTAATTGAATTCGATACTATTTGCAAACCTTGTACCGATGTTCGCTTGAATTGCATTTCTAATCATGAATGTGGTGTTAATGTTACGCCTAATGATGTTAATTGTCCGATTAATATTGTTAATGCTAAAGTTCATACTAAGAAGGCTAAAAGGCAAAACGAAAGAAAGTTAGAAAACGGTGGAAACCCAAGGAAGAACATTCGATAAAATAGGCTTTTATTGGACACTGTTGGTCTTAAGACTAATCGAGATAATGCCCACTAGAAAATGGATGCCTACTTGGTAGAACTATTCCTTAAGAAGTGATCACACCGTGAATGAGGGCTATCGACACTAATCGCATCTATTCACAACGATTCCATTGCCTCACTTTCGATATGAATGCTTCTATTTCGATGTGGGTGTTCCAAACATTGTTACTAACCAAATGGAACCCATTCTTGCATGGGGATCCCAATTATCGATTATCCATTCTTGTCGTGTTCAACTGCGGATCGTTCAAATCGATTACGTGGTACCGGACTCATTGTTCCAAGCATATGATTGGAGACGGTCATGCTCATGAACTTCGTGAGCAAATTCATCGGACATTAGATTTGGTAATGATCATTTCGGTGCTATTATGGGTTATGGAGATTATGTTGTTGGTGATAGTGTCATCTCTAGAGTGTATTATGTGGAAGGTTTAGGTCATAACTGCATTCTGTTGGTCAATTCGTGATTACGATCTAGAAGTAGCCTTGAAAACATACACCTTTGTTAGAGATCTTAATGGTAAGGAACGTTAAAAGGAACTCGTGGCTCAAACCTTTACACCATCTCTATCGATGACATGATGAGGGCTCTCCAATCTGCTTGTTATCAAAGGCTTCTAAAACAAAGTCATGGTTATGGCATCGCCGTCTCAATCACTTGAACTTCGGCACCATCAACAATCTTTCCGAAAAGACTTAGTTGTAGGTTTACCTAGACTAAAGTATGAAAAGGACCATCTTTGTTCGAGATGTCAATTGGGAAAAAGCAAGAAGTATGCCCATAAACCCAAACCTACTAACTCGTCACGAAGTTCTTCATATGATTCATATGGATTTATGTGGACCTATGAGGTGAGAATATCTTTGGGAAGAAATATGTGTTAGTTGTGGTTGATGATTACTCTAGATTCACACGGGTCAAGTTCTTAAGGACAAAGGATGAAACTCCGATATCATCATCAAACTCATCAAACAACCGCAGTTCGACTAAACAAAACCGCCGAATTATCGAGCAGACAATGGAACCGAGTTTGTCAACAAACAACTTAGTGAATTCTATGAAAGCGTTGGAATCGACCATCAAAGAAGTGTTCCACGAACCCCTCAACGTAGCGGTGTAGTTGAAATACGAAATCGTACTCTTGTTGAAGCCGCTAGAACAATCTTGATATACTCAAAGGTTCCAATGTTTCTCGGGTGAAGCAATTGCCACTGCATGCTACACACAAAATCGTTCCACGATTCACACTTGTTCATGGAAGAACTCCATATGAACTTGTCCACAACGAAAACCTAATCTATCTTTCCTTCGTGTGTTTGGTGCATTGTGTTATCCAACTAATGAGGGTCAAGACTTAGGCAAACTTAGGGCTAAAGCTAACATTGGAGTATTTGTAGGATATGCATCAAACAAAAGGGATACCGAATCTACAACAAAAGAACCCGAAATATCATGGAAACAATTCACGTTACGTTTGATGAGTCGACCGGTCAAATGGCTCTGGACACTCCACCTGGGACCCGCACTTCAAAACAGTCCCATTGGTTCATCCCTTGTTCCAAACTCCTCTCAAGAAACTCCATATGTACCTCCATCTCAAGATGATGTAAAGAAATTGTTTGATCCTATGTTTGATGAATTGTATGATTCAATTACTAATGAGGTCTTGATCCTACAACAGAGAGGATGCTCATATTCCAATGAATGAAGTCAATCCTTCGGCCTCAATATCTTTAAGTCAAGCACTGCTCACGATCCTTCGATCTCATCAACAAATCATCATTCTTCAAATGTACATCATGAAAATGTTTCGCATCAATGATGAAGTTAATCCCTTTGCTACTCTCGAAGATGCTCCATTTGAAAACATATTTGCTACTCCCGAATCATCATCGTAACCATCTTCTTCGAGGAGACATCGACTGCTACCTCGGTTCCTCAACAACCGCCACATGAACACCTCGGAAAATGGACTCACGATCATCCATTAGACAACATCATTGGTAATCCTCTCGTCTCCTGTATCAACCCGGAAACAACTCGCAACCGATGCCTTATGGTGCTTCTTCAACTCCGTACTATCTAAGATCGAACCAAAGATGTTAAAACCGCCATGAATGAAGATAGTCGGTTCAATGCCATGCAAGATGAAATTCATGAGTTTGATCGTCTTGATGTATGGGAGTTAGTACCGCCTCGAGGCGTGCTATGATTATAGCTCTAAATGGATCTTCAAAGTAAAACTTGATGAGCATGGTGATGTGTTGAAGAACAAGGCTCGATTAGTTGCTAAAGGATATCGTCAAGAGAGGGTATAGACTTTGAAGAATCTTTTGCTCCGGTTGCTCGAATCGAGGCAATCGTAATCTTCGGCTAACGTTGCTAGTAAGAACATGGTAGTCTATCGATGGATGTAAAGACGACATTTCTAAACGGAGATCTTAAAGAAGTCGTCTCGTCACCAACTGAAGGATTTGTGAACCAAGAGCATCCTACTCACGTTTATCGTTTGAAGAAGGCTCTTTACGGTTTAAAGCAAGCTCCAAGGGCATGGTATGATACATCATCAAAGTTTCTTCTATCAACCGGATTCATCAAAGGAGTAGTTGATCCTACATTGTTCACCGTGAAGTCGAGCAAACATTTAATTCATGTTCAAATTTACGTTGATGATATTATTTTGCCTCGATGACCCAATGGAATGTGATCGTTTTCAAATGAAATGAGTTCAAAGTTTCAAATGTCAATGATGGGACAAATGTCATTTTCTTGGGATTACAAATTTCACAAAGTCCCGGAGGCATTTTCATAAATCAATCTAAATATGCAATGAGATTTTAAAGAAAATTGGATTTAATTCAAGTGACCCTTTGACACCCCATGATTGACCGAACCAAACTAGATGAGGACCTCTCGGGGATCATGATTGACCAAACGAAATATCGGAGTATGATTGATCCCCGATGTATCTCACGCTAGTAGACCGGACATCTTGTTCATTGCTTGCATGTGCTAGATACCGTGCTAAGCCTACTAAAAGCACCTTGAAGCAGTTAACGGGTCCTTCGGTATCTCCAAGGAACCATCAATATGGGTCTATGGTACCGAAGGACACGGTATGTCACTAACGGCCTATGCAGATGCCGATCATGCGAGTTGTCAAGATACTGGCGTCAAGCACGTCGGGAGGTGCTTTCGTTTTTGGGTGATAAGCTTGGAGTGGTCTTCAAAGAAGCAAATGAGTACTTCTATTTCCTCTGAGGTGAATACATAGCCATGTCATCTTGTTGTGCTCAAATCTTATGGATGAGATCTCAATTATCGACTATGGCTTTGAATTCAACAAAATCCTCTCATCTCGTGATAATAAAAGTGCTATTGCTCTCTCATGCAACAACGTTCAACACTCAAGAGCAAAGCATATCGACATTCGACATCATTTCATCGGGAACAAGTGGAAAAGGTGTGGTGGAACTATATTTTGTGAGGTCGAATATCGTTAGCGACATCTTCACCAAAGCTCTTCCAAGAGAACGTTTGAGTTTATTCTTCCACGACTTGGCTTGAAAAGCCTTCAACCGAAACTCTCAAACGCCTTCGGGAGGAAGACGAGGAGTAAAGGTCTATCTTCATCTATCTCTTGTAAATAGTTATTTGAAAAACAAAATACAAAATTATAAAACCTTCAAAAATCAAATAGAAAAATATAAAACTTTCAAAATCCATAAAAATTTGAAAAATTGAAAAATCTTCAAAAATATTGTCATCTTGTCTTGTTTTTTTCGGTTCGATAATATCTACGGTCTTTGTGTTGTCATTCAAAGAATGACACGGGACTTTAGATGTTGGTCGAATTTATAAAAAAAAAAAAAAAAAATATATATAAAATCAAAAATATATTTTTGGGAGAAAGAGAAACAATGGTTTATTGTCATTTTCAGGCAATAACCCGGTTTTAAAAGAAAGAACAGAGCCATGTTTTATCATGTTTTCAAAATTCAATGCTCTGATTCTATAAACATCTATCTACTAAAAACTAAATGCTTTGGAAAATAACTCGATCTCTATTTTTGATAATCATCAGGACTTATATGTCAAAATCTTTATCTCTCAATCAACAACCTATGTCATTGATTGAGGGGGAGAATGATTTCAATTAAATTAAAAAGTTATTTGGCATTAAATCGTTTTCAAAAGATATACATGCATGTTTTATCAATGGAGTTTAAAGTCTTAAAATCCGATCCTTATCAGTTCAAACGCTTTCACAATCAAGTCACAATTCTCCTTAAAAGCTTTCAAAATCAATTTAAATCTATACGAGATCACAAATCTCAAATGTTTTGATAATTGTGATCGGGGAGAATGTGTGATTTAAATTGGACTTATTATGATAATTAGGTAAATGGTTTCATAAGAATGTACATGCCGTCCTTCCCACATGTGACAAACGATTTCAAATTTTCAATGCACATGTTGAGGGGAGCATCTATCTTAAACCTTTGATTTGAAACGTGATCATTCATCCCATGTGCAAGTTCCTCTAGTATGTGCAAAACTCTTTTCAAACCTCGAGGCACATATTGAGGGGAGCAATTTTGGAAACCTCATCCTTCCGGAAATACTCTATCTACTTGACTTGATGTGGGAAGTGATGTTGATATCTTTAGAAAATGGTAATCAAAGAAGTTAATTCTTTCTCTTGCCTCCGTGTGCAAAACATTTTCAAATACCGATGCACATGTTGAGGGGAGTTCTCGTTCTAAAATATCAAAAACAATTCGGTACAAAATGCTTTGATAATATATCACAAGTATCTCGAATTGATTTTCAAATGGTTTTCAATTGGATCCAATAGCGGATGAACAATACCAAAAGACCGACCAACTTTACTATATGTACGGTGATATAAGGATGATAAGGTTAGGTATGTGTTCCCATGATCCGCGTAACCGGAGGGATCTTCCGTGGACAATCCACTAGTTAGTGTAGAAGTCCTTAGGTATGATGATAAAAGGAGAAAATGAGATATGGGAAAAGTGCGGACTAAGACCGAGCTAGTCTTGGAATAAACCCAACAAGGTTCTAGCTATGAAGTCTCGGTAAGCTTGAAGGGTTGAAGAATTAAAAAGAATTGAATGAGAAAAGGGTGAAAACAAATAGCCCTCCATTTATTCAACCTTAGGGCGTAAACCGGGTTCAATTCATATGCTCTTGATGGTAACATCGGTATTGAAGACATGACGTCATGGACCCGATGACACCGCACTTCAACTTTCCAAACCACTCAAGTTCCTCTTTAAAGGGCTTGTTTCATTCTCACGAGGGAACCGACATTATCTATCGACTTTCTCTTAGAGATGGTTGATATTGAAGAAGGAGACCCTCTCCCTAGTCTCCGTCATAGGATCCAAATATGCACAAATTGAGTCTAGAGCCACGAGATCATCAATAAATCTCATTAGGACACTTTCAATGAAGACTCTGTTTCACACAATGTGGAAAGAGATTATATCTTGAGTCCCACGATTATCCTTGTGGTATTGCTGAACATCCGAGTGATGTGTTTACATAATCACAATGAAGATGGAAAGCCTTCGAGCCAACATCAAACAAGCTCCCGGTAGGTGGCATGTGAGATCTATTATATAGATCAACCATGTGACAACCGAATGAAACAATGGGCGATTCAATCTCTTGAATCAATCACAGTTCGAGTTATGGATTGACGGATACCTTTGAAAACCGGTCTTTGTGCTTAAAAACTCTTTCCTTAGTACATCGACCGTGTACTCATTTTTCAAACCAAAAGGTATTTTTATGATTGATAATTGATTTTCAATAAAACCTTCGTTGTATTGCAAAACAATTTCTATTGAGCAATACATTGTTTTTTCAAATCTTTTTCAAATCTGGACTGGTTTCATCAATGTTCGGTTTGAGGACTTAAAATTACAAGGAGATTCTTAGAATCCTACCACCGATCACAGCAAGATACTTGTCTTGATCAGCGGAGGAACCGTGGGCAACTCCGTGTTGTCTTCTTTGAGATGTTCCATTTGAGAAGTAGAAACATGCGAAATCAAGGAGAGACGATCACAAGATTTTGTAATCGATCAACGGGAACCGTGGGCGTACTCAATTCAACGAAGTGATCAAAGACACTTTTGCGATTTACTAGCTTGTATGCGGTACACTCGACGCTTCGGTGATCGGAATGAAGCGGTCAATCCATAGCCGCATGCTCACTTAACACATTCAACTCAAAGAAATCATGATTAGTGCATCAATGACTCGATATTTTCATTCCAAAGCTTCTCTGCGCCAATATCATGATTCAACATAAGCTTCCGCTACTCGATGAGAAGATATCATGATCCGTAATGTGAGCATGTCGGTCCTAAAGTCACAACATCACATAATACCAACACCACAAAGGATGTGTCGAGATTGTTGATAGTGATGATCTCAAAAGATGGCTCAAAATGATTATCACGTGGATCGAGTAAAGACCTCCACTTGAAGTAACCAAACATGCAATGTGAAGAATCAATGACTACGAGCTTAGGAGCAAAGGACTACATCAAGAATGCAAGATCAATTGTTAATGTATTATCTAGTTGTATTCAATGTAATTTTGGTACATGATTGAGGTGACCTCCCAGGGGAGATTGTTAGGAATTAGAAATTCCGGTGTTAAAGAGTCGGTCACCTCAAGAATATGTAATCGTTAAAAGCTCGTAGTCGTAGTTCTTTTAAGTTAAGTAGTATTTAGTTAAGTAACACCGTGGAGGACGGACGGGTCTTTACCCATCAGATGCACGATCCACGGCCCAAAGTGTGGCGAGTTATGTAAGACTATAAATACTCTACCTTCCAAGGTAGAGAGTTGGAGCTATAATAATATCTTTCACTTTCTCTCACTAAGTTCCCTAAACCTCTAACTTTCTCTTTAGAATTCCACTTATTCGCCACATGGTTGTTATGGTTTGATGTGTATGTGAAAACTTATATCCTACAATTGAAAATTGGTTTAGTGTAGCACTTTCCTTTCTTGAAGAGCGGGTTGCTATCTGAAATAATAGCAAACCATGATTAAGCGCGGGTCACAGTCTGAAATAACTGCAAGCCATTTTTTGAGACATGTTTAGAAAGAAATATTTACACCACCTGCTCGAACTTCATCTAAAGTCCCGTGCCATTATTGAATGACATTTCTAAGACCGTAGATGTTATCGATACCAGAAGACATGTCTTGAGAAAACATATTTTTGGAATTTTTTGTTTTTTCAAATTTTTATGGATTTTTGTTGATTTTATATTTTTCTATTTTCTTTTTCAGATAAATATTTACACAGATAGAGTAGATGATATAGTATAAGAAAATGATGATACTGAGTGCGAGATAAGGATATCGAGCGACCCGTTGTAGAAGATAGAAGTCATCATCTCTTAAACATTCACCACCAAAGCTTTGAGGCTCCTAAATTGAAGAAAGAAATTGAACCATCGAAAGTGAGACTTTGGCGCTTCCCCCAAACCGAAAATCCTTTAGATGAGGTGATTCAAAGCTTTCTTACAAGCTTCCATTAGCAGTGCACAAAGAAGCACACCATTATCATCGATCTTCTTGCTCCTTTTAAGAATAATCACCGTGATTCTTCGTTCGAGGTTATATCATCCAAAAGTAAAACAAAAACGTATCATCCCACACATAAAACAATCTTCTCAAATTTCTTTTCCACTGAAGTCTGAAGCGATCCATTCCAAAAGGTGTCAAGAGAGAAATTCCCCCAAGTAGTTGAATTGATGCGGTCAGTCTCTTTGTATATATCAAGAACTCTCCCGAATACACATCATGAGGGTAATGAAGAACACCTCCCCTATGTTCACATCTTTCGTACCTGATGAATGTGTATGAAGCTCAAGAATCTGAAATACACCAATATCCAAGAACTCTCCTGAATACACATCATGAGGGTAATGAAGAACACCTCCCCTATGTTCACATCTTTCATCCCTGATGAATGTGTAAGAAGCTCAAGAATCTGAAGTACACACATTCCCAACGAGAGAATAACTGATAACACCTCCCTCATGTTAGACGTTTATCTCCCCTGAATATGTCATACTTGTGTACCTCTTTTATCTTTAGAAACTTTCTCTAACATCTCTTCCCCCACATAGTTGGAATAAGAACACTAAACGCCTTGATGAGTAAACCTTGAGTTTCTCTGCGGTCATGACATATGTCTTCCCGAGATATCTTCAATCACTTAGAAGAATTAAGTTCATCAAGTTTACTCGCCATGAGTCAAACCTTGAGTTTCTCTGCGGTAATAACATTTGTCTTCCCGGGATATCTTCAATTACTTAGAAGTATTAAGTTCATCAAGTTTTACTCGCGTTTAGATGCTTGTCTCCTTCCCCTTGCTGGTTTTGACACTTCAGAATCAGCAACTCTTTGTAAGCTCGTATACTAGAAATCTGTTGAGAAGAACACTTGAAGTCATTGTGAGAATCAACTTGCTGAAGAATAGTGTGAGCAAATCTAATTGGGGATTAAATCTGACTTTTCACTCTCCCCCAATTAGTGCTCTCCCCTAAACCGACAATCTGTTTGATAACAGCCCAGATTAAGAAGAAGTCTTTAGATTGTTAAATGCAACACGTCTTTAGTCTTCTAACATGTAGCAGAGAATGTATAACTGACTGTAGACTCGACCTTCTTTAAGATTGTTTAGTTGAGGAATAGATAGTTAACATCTTCAACTCACCAAAAACAAGAACATCACAAAAAACCATCCCAATCAACTTACATCTTGCAAATCCCCTTAACTAAAATCCCTCCCAATCAAACAAGAACAGAAAGATGTTCATCAAGGAAATCAGCAATCGTGCCACAACGAACACACAAGATGGTAACACCAAACTACCAATCACATCAAACAAGAACAGAGAGATTGTTCGGAATCATCATGTTGATGTATACGTGAAGCATTAACTGGAAGCACTTTGTCGATAAACTCATCAATCCAAGTGAAGATGTCAACCAACGGCTTCTTAGAAGAAACTCCATGTAAAGATGATCCGATAAGAAGAAGCTCGGTTCTTACATGAGTTTGGAGCCGTTTGACCATTTATTCTCATATATCAATCAACCATGCAGTATAATCATACTTATTCTCCCCCTCAAGAATTGCAGACGAAGTTGCCATTCTTGACTAAATAAGTGAAATCATCTAAATGTAGTCAATTCACACTTCTCCCCCGCAAAATTAGCACATGATGTCGCCATCGTCATTATAGTTGAGCAAGTGGAATAAGAAAACAATCATCGGTAGTCCGGTTCACTTGATAAATGAAAGCGCGTGGAAAAAGCATGAAGCATGTTGATGAGAATGGTCATAATAGAGAAGATTTCTCTTCTTCAGAAGATAAAGCGCACTGACGCGTACACTTTTCTTTTCTTTGAGGTACGAGGCATGAACTGTTGTGTTCATACGTCATAAGAAGATTTCTCTTCTTTCGAAGATAATGCGCACTGAATCGTACACATTTCTTTTCATTAGAGTACGAGGCTTGAACTGAAGTGTTCAAACATCATAATCTCTCTCTTTTCAGCTCTCTTGGCAAAACTTGTAATCACCCCATTATCATTCAGTAGGCTCTTTGTCGTGACAGCTGATGGAGAAAACCCAATATAATGAATTTGACCCTGAAGTAAACTAGCCCGAACTTGTGACTTAAACTTGCACATATGTAACAAAGAGCGGTGCCGAGCATTCATCCTCCATTGAATCTCTAAGTACTCTATACTCTTCATCCAACCAACCATCAAGTATAAGACGTACATCACCTCTTGAAAATCCACAATTTAATGTGACACTGAGCACTAAAACGTAACTCCTTAAAGTGATAGTTATTTTGTGGTGATACGAGCCCAATTTCCCCTCATGGTAAAAAAAAGACTCCAAAAAATAACTAGATTTCCAAGTCTTCGTTTTTTTTTTTTTTTTTTTTTTTTTTTGGAAAAGCTCGAGCAAGGATCATGAAGAATCTTAATCCAACCATCCCCGATACCTTGGATACTAAGTACACTCGCCCGTGATATTTCACTTCAACCTCAAATAAATAATATGAATTAACGCGTTGTCACATCTTCGAATCGCTCAAATCTAGCCTTTTTGACATTTAAATGAACTATGATAATGGTTTTTCATCCCGACCATGGTATAAGCACATAACCCTGTAAAACCAAGTAATAACCAAACTGCCATGAAGACAACCCAAACACACACCCAATTCATGAGGTACATCCTTTTATCCCTTCTTTGAAGCAGAAACCATAGCACCAACATCAGATAAGATCCAGAATTACACTTTCCTTTCTCCAGGATGGTTCTATCCTTACGGGATTTTACAATTCCATGGTTTAAACCGAGAAATATATTCTTTCGCGGGATTTTACAAAACCAAGAATAAACCGTAAGATAGATCCGGAAATGCACTTTACTATTACCAGGATGTTTCCATTGTCATGGGATTTTACAAGTCTATGATTTAAACCGAGAAATAGGTTCTTTCGCGGGATTTTACAAAATCAAGACAAAACCGTAAACAATGTCAGCTTGAATGTGTTATGACAACTTTGGTTTCAGTGAATATCTGTTTTAGGGGAACATGTCGCGGTTCATCAACGGTTCATTATCCAACATCATCAATATCATCAACCATCCAGAAAACACATTGGTAAACACATCATTCACTTAATCTGTCGGCAATTGCAGTGACCATATGAAGAAGTAAACCTGATATATCAAACTCGAACATGACGTAAAATTCCCCAGATTTGTTACTTAAACTTGTACTAATCCTCGTGAAAAAGAAACGGTGTACCCAATGTACAAAACCTCTTGACATTCTCAACTGAGTGAGACACCGAAGTGATAGCTACGTTGTGGGTTAAGTGAGAAAGAATCACAAACGTAACTAAATGGCCAAGTCTTTATCACCTTCTATAACTGCTCAAACAAGTCATCTTCACGGAAGGGTAGAAAGAAAGAAGACGAAATAAGTAAACGCGTCCGGAAAACCTCACATCAAATCCATATTAGAAATATCGAACACAAACAACCCCGTAGTCAACATTGTCCAATCATCAATTCATGCCGTGAAATAGTATTCCTCGTGAAGATGTATAAACCACAATATTAAACAGCATGACTCCACAAATCTCATCCTCATCAAGTCTCTTGAGAAGCCCATCCGTCCCACTCATGTGAATGGCCTAAACTTAGTTACTTGAATAATCGGGGCCGGTTCATGAAGTTCAATCCAAATTAATCCAAGTCACAGCCCATGAAACTCCAAATCCAAGCAACCCACATTCAATACCAAGCCTGGTCCAAATAACTCTTGACCATCAAATGTGAGACTTTGGTATAACATTGGGAACCAATTCTCAAATAATACCAAATCGAATAATTCATCCGATCATAATCACACGGCACATATCATACACTCAATTTATACCAACTCATAAATTTGGATCAAAAGCATCAGCACCAATATGTAATGCACAAGACAATATGCCCACGTCCGTCTTTGTCAATGTTAGACATTAAGCCCATCACACAGATCCAATATCTCGTTCAATGAAGCATACCCTAAGCCCAAGTTCATTAATACCGGTTCGGCCCATTTTTAACACAGGATCCAATATACCAATTGCCCTAATTTATCATTCATAATACCACATAATCCTAAGCATCAAACCCTAAATAATCTCTCCACAATGTTCCGCCCCCACCACATTTCAGTATTATTCCAAATCATATCTAAACCTAAGCCTAATCTCATTAACAAGCGCCTCCATCAGTTCATAAGTCCATAAACGTATGCTTATGTTTGGTCAAACAATATGCTTCGAACATCATAATGACCTCACCACAGGGTTGGCTCGAGGCTCATCGTCATAGCCACAGGGATGGCAAGAGACTTTGACACGACTTCATCACAAGTAGGTTTTGATTTGATTCTTGTTATTTTGTTTCCACCGAAAGAAAAACAAGATAAAACAATCTTGTTTTAATCTTGCTTTGATTTTCGAACAACAAACAAAGATTGTAAAACGTGAGATCTGTGATGTGAAAACTTTTGCTTGTTTAGACCCTCGTGGTCATGATGATATCTTAGGGTATCACGAAACAACAAGGAAACTAAGATCAATTAACTTATGTTATTCTTTTATTCGTTTTGACTTAAAGATCTGTGATGGATTATGTATTGGGTTTGGACCATTGAAAATTAGATGATTTTGTTTGGAGTCAGTTTATATATGGATAAATAGGACTGATGATGTTGAATATTAATGAGGTCTCTTTTGTGTTGTGGTCAAGTGGTCGTACTCTTCTTTGATTTTAACATTTCAAGTCGCTACTTCAATACCTTCTTCACATGTTGCAAAAACTTTTTCATACACAAGTCGCTACATTCTTTTAAACCACAAGTTGCTAGCATTCAAACCAAGTCGCTAGCAAAACTGTTAAGAGTGTGTCAACAAGTCGCTACTATTCATTTTGGCAAGTCGCTAGAAAAGCTTTTGAGTTAAGTTGCTAGCCATTTTTTCACAGGTCGCTACTTGTTAAATAACAAGTAGCCAAGTCGCTAACCCTTTTTCAAAATCAAGTTGCTAGGTCAAAGGTTTAACTAAGTCGCTACCAAATACAATGCATCTAGACAACTTGTAAAGACAAGTCGCCACAGAACTAAGTCGCTAGATAGATTGACCCAACTCGCTACCAAGACTTTTGACATTTTACGATGAGTTTTCGACCTCTTTTCCGACCATATTCATACTAAACCCAGAAATCTGCATATAACTGCTTTCGACCCATGTTTGACAACGTATAGACTTGCCCATATTCATATAACCAGTTTTGACCACGAAAAATTATCATAAAGTTGCAAATTTTCAGACCTGTTATGACTTCAAAATTCAAAGATAGACCTAGAAAAATGTCATAGCACATCATTTTGACCCACGGTTTGACTACAAGATTGGTGACAAAACTGTTAAATTAACCACTTTAAAAAATGTTAAGAACTGTTGTATAATATTAACCACTTTTTAAAAAATGTTGCAAAAACAGCCATAACCACGAGGACCAAACATAACTCAATCAACACAAAAACCATGGTACGAAACCACACAAATCAACAAATCACAATAACCTGGGCTCTGATGCCATTTGTAGGATCGATATATTTATTGTGTTAATGATTCGGGTGGTCTTGGATGATCAAAATACATGTTTGCCATAGTTTAGAGAGAGAGAGAGATGGGTGTTCTTGGTAGAGACTTGGTATACAAAAGTGGAATATTAGATTATGAGCACCACCCTTCCATGGATGGAAGGGGTATTTATATTTACAGACTTAACGACCTCCTATCGGCCTGTGGATCAGGTATACAGTGGGTAAAGACCCGTCCTTCCTCCACGGTGTTACACTACACTAAACTACGCTACAAACTAACTAATTAACTACTAAATAACGTAACAAACTACAAGTCTACGAGCTAAAATATGCTAGACCATAATTGAGGTGACCGACATTTTCTCATGGAATTTCCAATTCCTAGCATTATTCTTAAAAAGAGCAGCAAGATCGATGATAATGGTGTGCTTCTTTGTGCACCTGGCTAAGGCAAGCTTGAAATAGAGCTTCAACTGCGCTCAACAAAAGGATTTTCGGTCTGGGAAGCGCAAAGTCTCGCATCCTTAAAGGCTCAATTTCTTCTTTTCAAGAGCCTCGGAAGCTTTGGTGGTGGATGTTTAAGAGACGACGATTTCTATCTTCTACAACGAGGCTGTTCTATATCCTTATCTCGGTACTCATATCATCATCTTCTTAAACTATATCATCTACTCTATCTTTGTAAATATCTATCAAAAAACCAAAATACAAAAATATAAAACCAACAAAAAGAAAATAGAAAAATATAAAACCAACAAAAACCCATAAAAAATCAAAATTTGAAAAATACCAAAAATATTGTTTTCTAAAGACATGTCTTTTGGTATCGATAACATCTACGGTCTTAGAAATGTCATTCAATAATGGCACGGGACCATAGATGAAGTTCGAGCAGGAGGTGTAAATATTCTTTTTCAAAACATGTCTAAATCTATGGCTTGCAGTTATCTTAGACTGTAACCCGTGCTAAAAACCATGGTGTGCTATTATTTCAGATAGCAACTCGTTCTTCAAGAAAGGAAAGTGCTGCGCTAAAACAATTTTCATAAATTCATGCACTTATCCAAAAACGATTTGAGAAAAGCATGTCACCAAAAAGACTGCTGTTCCTACACAAATGTTTTTCTTTCTAAAATTCTTCAGAAAAATATTTGTTGTATTTCAAAATGGTGGAAATCGAGTTGTTTGAAAAATCAATCAGAATCATAGTTTTCATATAATTTGGAAACTCAATCAATGACTTTAGCGGTTTTAAAAATTTTCAAAAATAAGTCATTGATTGAGGGGGAGAATGTTTTCAAATTTATATCATCTAACGGGATTATATAATCATCCTATGTGCTTAACTAAAAAGATAGCCTCAATATAATTGTCCACATTGGATGTCTCAAATTATTGTCCACTTTCCTTTTATAGTAAAAGAAAAAGAATTTAGTGGAGGAATACCTTTAAATGGTTGAAAATTAAAGGAATTGACAATAGAGGAGTATTTGCCTATGTTGAAGGACTAGGAATTTAGGATATGATTGTTAGGATTATATGATTAGAGTTTGATGAACACATAAATCCCATGCCTTATATGAACTGATTGATATGTTGGATTGACTTTTATTAGTCGATTGCTGTTCGGGTGTTGTCGACCACCATATATGTCTATCTGTGTTTACTAACTTATGCAGATAACATGGTTTAAAAAGAATGTTTCCGATCCGGATCCCACATAAGAAGATGATTGGATGCCGAAAGGAAAGGGTAACTATTTCTTAGGTCGACAAATGAAGAAACGAAGCTTAATTAGATCTCCATGGAGAGTTGGCACGATTGATGCAACTTAAGAGGTCTCACTGCATCTGCAGATGGTTTTCTTCCAGCCTTACAACAACAACAGAAGCAGCTTATCCACCTAACGTATCTTTGTGCAGGAATAATTGTGATGATACCATTTTTAAACAATCTTGAAAATATTGTTTTGAAAATGGAAAAATATTGTTTTTTGAAAATAAATCAGACTTAATTTGTAAAAATCACCGGACTTCATTTCATCAAATCTTAAGTCACTCAATCATCGACTACGGTCATCGATTGAGGGGGAGAGTGATTTAAAATAAAATATTTTCAAACGATATTTCTTCATAAAAGTTCCGGTTTATACGTAACAGAGTGGTGATCTAAAGATTTAATGTTATGTCATGGTATGATTTTCTTTAAAAAAATCAAAGATCTTTCTAAATAAATTTTTTTCTGTTCTTGTTTGATTGTGAAATTGTTTTATTTTACTTAAAGATCTCTTAAAACTATCATATCTGATACTAAAAATCTTTAATGTCTAAAATTGATCCTTATCAGTCATTTTTCAAAATTAAATTTTGCCACGTCTTTCCCCAAAATTTTTTAAATGATTTAAATAAATCGGGATCCAAAATCTCAATTGGTTTGAAATTTTTTATCGGGGGAGAGATCGTGATTTAAATCTCAAATTGGTTTTAAAGGGTGATTGTTTCAAAAGCACTCCTTCCTTCATGTGCCAAACGATTTTGAAATACATAATGCACATGATTGTGGAGGAGCATTTAACCATAAACCAGAAGAGCTTTTAAATCAGACACATTTTCTCCCATATTTTCTAAACCTTATTAAATCACTTGGGAATCAAAATCTCAAAGGGTTTGATATTTTTGATCGGTGGAGAATTTGTGATTGAATTATGAAATCTGATAAAAGGTGGTCATTTTGATTTAAATGTGCATACTGCTCTCCCATATGTGCTAAACGATTTCGAATCTCGAAGCACATTTTGAGGGGGAGCATTTCAAAAAGAAAATAAACTTTCAAGGTACAAAGATTTCTATGTTTCAAGATAAAGTACCTTGATTGATTTTCTAATGGTTTCTTAATGGCTTTTATGATTGTGGATGTACTTCAAAAGAACTCTTTCCTCTATGTGATAAAATGATTTCAAATAACATACGCACATATTGAGGGGGAGAATTTATCAAAGAAATTCAAATGATTTTTCTAAGGAAATTGTGAGCAAGAAATCATTTCAAAAAACTCTTGCCTCCATGTGCTAAACAATTTCAAAATCATATGCACATGTTGAGGGGGAGCATTTCTAAATGATCAAAACAATTAAGGTACAAAATGTTTTGATTTTATATCACAAGTACCTTGATTGATTTTCCAAATGATTTTTCAATTGGTTTCGAGAAGGAATGAACTATACCAAAAGACCGACCAATTTACTTTATGCATAGTGTTATAAGGATGGTTAGGTATTAGTTCCCACGATCCCGCCAGAGCCGGAGGGATCTACCCAGCGACAATCCACTAGATAGTGCAGAAGTCCTTAGGTATGATGAAAAAAAAGGAGAAAAATGAGAATATGGGAAGAGTGCCGACTAAGAAAGAGCTAGAACTGGAATAAACCCAACAAGGTTCTAGTAATGAAGTCTCGGTAAGCACTGAAGGGGTTGAAGAATGAAAAAGAAATGAATGAGAAAAGGGTGAAAAGAAGTAACCCTCCAATAATTCAACCTTAGGGCGTAAACAGGGTTCAATTCATATATTCTTGTTTGTTACTAAGGTAACACGGTATTGAAGACAAGACGTCATGGACCCGTTGATTGGTGCAAAACCGTCAAGTTTTCTCACGCGAGCTAGCCACTTGTGAATGACCACCGTAAGGAACTTAAAACAGCTCAAACACCAATTGCAATTTAGATCGGGAGAATACAGTGGATTCCGGGTCGTTAAGTCCCACGGAGGATGACCGGTGTTTAACACAATCGATTGTCGAATAATCACCAAGGATAGTGATCAGAAGGATTTTGAGTTATTTAAAACTAAAGGGCTTAAATGCAAATTAAAGGAAATTAAAAGATTAACTATATTAAATAAACGCTATCACTAATTTTAAACCGATGTTTTGATTTTATGTTTTATAAAACTTAATTTAAAAAACTACGCGACGCATAAATAAAAACGTGAAACTTACACAATATTAATCCTAAAAATATGAAAATGATATTTTTACAAACCTAATGATATAAGAAAATTTTAAGAAAAGAAAATTATTTTTATAACTATTTAATTAATTATTATTAATTAAAAACTATTTTTAACTATTAAATAATAACCTAAATTACAAGAAAATAGGAAATAAACCTAGAAAAATAAAATTAAGACTTGGAAAAATCTAAAATAACAAAAGAGAATTTTCAAAACTATTTTTATATTTTTCTGATTATTTTTCTATTTTTTATGAATTTTAAACTATTAAAAACTAATTAAATTACTAGAAATTACAAAATAAACTATGAAAAATCTGGAAAATTACTTTTTTTACTTTTTATATTTATCTAAACTTAATAAAATTGAAAAATTATTTTTTTGGACTTTTTCTGATTTAATTGTATTAAAAGCTATTTAAAATTACCTAAAACTGCTTTTAATTAAGAAAAATAGCAAACTGTTATGGAAAATTATGAAAATTTCGGAAAAGTCTAAAATAATATCCCGAATCTAGGAAAATAGAAAACATGGTGTTGTTTGGAAGAAAATGAAATCGCTATTCTAGTGCTTATGAAATAAGCACTGAATAAGCCAAAGTGTACCAAAAGGGTACCAAACCAACACGTAAGCTATAATATGCTAAAATGAACTAAATAGCAACAAGAAACAACTGCTTTTAACCTCTAGAATGACAAATTAAAGATTTGATGTTGTGAGATTATAAGCTAAAACAGTTACGAGGCCTACTTTGAGCTACTGAAAATAAGCACTCAAATAAGCTAGAAATAAAAACCAAATGTTGAGAACTAAACTAGACCTGGTTGACTATGCTTAAACCAAAAATGACCATGAAGGGCTAAGGTGAGCCTGTGCAAGGCTAGCAAAAGTCGAGAAAACTCAAGTTAATCGAGCTTGTGAGCAGGGATTTGAGACCCAATCCACAAGCTCATTTGAAGCTTTAAACAAATTTGAAAAATTCTACAAAATGGTAAAAGCAATGAGACCAGTTGAACTTTTAACACCCAAAGTTTTACTTGATTTGGCCCAAGAATGAACCCGTGAAAAATCTTGCTAGTTTGGCTAAAACCGGTTTTTCAAGTTTGACTTTTGACACAAAATGAAAAGTTGACTTTCTTGAACTTTGATCCCAATTTAAGGACCGATTATGATGATTAAGTTATTAAAAGAACTATATTAAGCTATGTTTACAAGTTTTAAGCTAAAACAAGAATTTCACAATCTAAATCTTAAACAAAAGCTCGCTTAAGCAAATTAAAAGGAAATTTGACTTTTAACAAACAATGACTATATATTATGACTTGGTTAAATGATTAGGTACTATTGTAACATGAAACAAGTATTTACTCATCGAATATACCTCGGAGCTCTTTTTATCAACAAATCCAAACACACCTTTTTAACTGCGGTAAATTGAAACTATACTAACCAACGACTTAACTTATTCCATTACTTAAACTAACTCTAATATGCTAATTACTACTAATTAAACCTGCTTAATGACCAAAGATAAAAATGAGCACAATATGAAACTGCATAAAAAGTGAAAATGATAATACAAGCTCACAAAGGTCCAGCTGGTATGCAGGTTACAACCAATCCCCAAGACCACTACAGTAAGCTATATCCAACCCAATACCATCTCTGCAATACCCATTATCCAATTTCAAGCATGCTTAACCAAATTTTGTCTCCACAGTTGACTTTTGTTGACCTTCAATGGAACTTGATTGAAACTGATTTCCCAAGCTTACAAAAAGCTACATAGAGCTTAAATAAGCCTGTTTGAGTTTAAATGAAGCTATTTGAAGCTTGGAACATAAGAGTTGGAAATTAACTTTGCAACAGTGAACCATAAATTTAAAACTTAACATAAGCTTGAATTAACACTTAAAAACTTAGTACAATGATTTTAACTTAAGATTGATGTATTTAAACTGGAAATTACAACTTTGAAGCTAAGTTAAAACATTGGTATTAAAAACGAAATACATGAAAACTAAAAATTAACTACTGGCTTCTCCCTTGTTTCTTCCTTCTCTTTTATGCTTCAAAATGTCTTACACGTGTCCTCTGAGCAGATCCCACCTCTCCATTTGACCAATGGTTGAGTTTTGAGTGTATTGGCCGTTTTAATCATTTTGGCGGGAAGGCCTATTTTGACTTGTGGCCTGTGATAGCTAGCTAGGGGGTGGCATTAATTGTAGTGGGTTGAGTGATGATGGGGGTGGAGGATTTGGTGGAGAAAAGGTGATGGGAGGTGAGACTGTGGTTGCAGGCAACTGGGGGAGAAGAAGCAGGAGGTGGCGCGTTTTTTTGCTTGTTTGACTTGTTTGACCAAAGGGTCAAAAAGGGAAGTGTTTTGGGGTCAAAGGTTTTGAAGGCAGGGGCTAATTAGGATTTTGACAAGGCTAGCTTTAATATTGACAAGGACTTATTTGCACTTTCTGAATTCTTGAAGGACCAAACTGCCAATACTCCAAAGTTACCATAAGGACTGAATTTGACAAACTTTAATAGTGCAAGGACTATTTTTGACATTTTCAAATTTTCAAAGGACCAAACTTGACAATTTTGAAAGTTCGTGGACTTAAGTTGTAAATTTGCAATTTTAAATCTCAAGGACCAATTTTGACAACTTAGGAATCCCTAGGGACTCAAAATGATATTTTTCTTTATTTGGATTTACCAGGACTGCTTTTTGACAACTTTTGAAACTTGGGGACTAAACCGCCAATTATGCAAACTTGATACGCTTTTTCACCGATTTTGATATTTTGCATTTAAAACACATAAAACACTTATTTGTGATATTTTTATCATTTTGATGCATTTCGAGTGTTTTCGGATGTTTTTGCAATCTAATTTGTACAAAAATGATGAGTATTTACACACTCATCAATCCCCACACTAAGATATTGCTAGTCCCTAGCAATGATTTGAGAAAAATTAATGGATTTCATCTCTTTACCAAAAGCCATTACTCGAGTAGCCAAATGTTTCAGTTCAAGTAAGAACCTTGGTACACCGATAACCAAATGATTTTGAGCAAATCACCGACTTCCAACGGATTTGATTTGTCTTTACCGAAGCCGCTTGCTTCGGACTAGCCAACTCTTAGATAAAATATCTTTGGTGAGTCGATTACCAATTATGGTTTTCCAATCGCCTTTACCACAAGCCATAAACTTGGGCTAGCCAACTCTTCACTTTTAAGGATATGGTGAATAATACCATACAATTTTGGGCAAATTGCAAGTCGTCAACGGATTTGAGATATCTTTACCAAGAGCCGTTTGCTCGGATTAGCCAATCCTTTTGTTTATTAGACAAGGCGGATCGATAACCATAATGAGTAAGTGAAAACACTTACTCCAAAAAAATTTTGGCCAAAATGGGGAATTAAGCGGTATAATTACATGATAAAATTCGTGAGAATTCCCCCACACTTAGAAATGAATATTGCCCTCAATATTCAAAGTACCCACTGTTATGCCGAAACATAGAACGAAAAAGGAAATACTAAGGCCATTATTTAGCAAGGATTTTTTTTTTTTTTTTTTTTTTTTGAAACTCTTATATATACACAACATGTGGGCAACTCCCCACACTAGGGTGGTAGAAAGTAGAAAGAAGAAGCTAAACCGTCAAGTTTTGTCACACAAGCTAGCCACTTGTGAATGGCTAACCGTAACAAACTTCGTGACAATTTAAATATGGGTGACAACCCATATGGCATGCTATGTTTTTGATTCCCGAGTCGCTAGCTTGACTCGATCCCCGCATTCATTGGTCCATGGGAAAGTAACGGAAAACCAATCTCAATCGGACTTTCGCTCACAATGTTAATAAACATATGAACATCGAAAGTTCCACACCGACGAGATACAACCGCGGTATTGTTAATAGTAGAAACTATAAGGGATGATACGGGTCAAAGATGGTGTCCTCATTCCCGAAAGAGAAAAGGAAAGAGCAACCACACCATCCGTGAAGAATGGAATAAAGACGCACATGAGAATGCAAGTCCATTCCTCATCGAGAGAAGCAAATCACCGCTTTGACACTTTTAAGCTTAAACTTGAAGCTTATATGGTGATTGTCAATAAGATGTCCGGAGGAGGGTAGGAAACGGTTCTTCAATCAATGATTTTCCGTAAAAGGATGTCCCTCCGAATCAAAGTAAGTATTATCAATTCTGTTGGAATTGACTCATCACTAAGAAATGCATCGACTTCATTCCAAAATTGTCATCTTCCTCATCGGGAGTGAGAGAAGGGATGGAAGAGTCGGGAATAAGACTAGAAGATGATGGATCATTTTGAGCAATTCATCAATGGAAAGGATGTCTCCCATTGGATCACAAACATCATCATCCAACTCGGATGAAATGAAGAGAGTTTGGTTTCATCCACGAGTTAACAAACTCGATGCGACAAACCGATTCCGGAGGTGGGACAAGTGGTGTGCTCTTAGAGCTAGCAGCTTCCACCACTTCCGATGAAGTCTCCGATTCTAGATCATCATCATCAAGAACACTCTTGACTCCCCGGTACAACTTTCAAACCATTTGTTTGAACCAGGTTGATTTTCAAAGCTTTTAACTCAAGACGCTTTTGAAAACTCCTCTTAACCGTGAAATTTGAGAGTGTTGCATTGAATCTTTTAGATCTTTGATCAATTGTGGCAACACTGTTTGGACAGAGGTTTGGAGTTCGTTGATATTTAACGTGAGCTCTTCGTTGTCAACCCGTATGGTCAACTCTTCAAAGAAACACATCAATCGAGCACGACTGCTCTCAAGAAAGCTCTCCCAAGATGAGGGAACTCTAGGATCCGCATCAAGTCTACTACAACAAAGTCAAGAGGAAAGTGAAACTTTCCTACTTTTACCACGACATCCTCGGCTATTCCAAGTGGACGAGTTATGGTACAATCCGCTAGCTCGAGAGTCATACAAGTAGGAGTAAGTTCAGAAGAGATGTTTCTTCCATACCGAGAGTGGCATAAGGTTAATGCTAGCGCCAAGATCGCCAAGGCGGAGCATTGAACCATCCCCAAGAAATCACACGGATTAAAAACTTGCTGTGGTCTTCAAGCTTTTAGGAAGCTTCTTGAGAAGGACCACGAGCATTGCTCATTGAGAGGGTTTTAGCCATTTCGTATAACTTATCTTTGTTACTCAAGAGGCCTTTAAGTGTAGATGCAAATTTAGGCATTAGAACGAGAGCATCAACGAAGCTTATATCAAAGTGTAGCTCATTGAAGATTTGGAAAATTTTTTCCATTTGCTCTTTGTTTTTGTCTTTGAGCTTCTCATCATTCATTCTTGATGGGTAAGGAAGTCGACTAGACTTTTGAGCCGGACGGAAGTCATTTCGGGCTCGAATTTGTCTTCGAACTTGGGTTCGGACTTAAAGCATGGACTACCAAGGTGGGACGTGTCATGGTATCGTGGGCTTGAAAAATGCACCTTGTCCGTTGTATCCTTGGTAACTTGACTCATTGCTCCTAGTGGAGGAGGCATTGGAGTCGAAGGTCCATTGTGCGTCTTAGATTCACTTTCTACTACCTTTGGGAGAGAAGAAGAAGAGGTAGTAGGAATAGCGGGTCCATTATATGAAACACCACTTGGTTGTGATCGCTTTGCATCGCCTCGGGTTAGCGATCGTGTTGCTAGGTAAAGTACCGAGCCCGAGGGTCGATCATTTAAAGACTTCTTTAATTCAATGATCCGACCGACCAACACCCTGCTTGTCTCCTCTTGAGTCTTTATGAATTGCTTTAAAAGCTCATCGATGTTGATACAGAGGAGGTGGTGGAGGACAATTGAGGTCGTATGTTTCGTTATAGCCGAATTCCCTTGATTAGGGTTCATATTCCCGAAATTGATTCCCTCGATTGTAAGTGTTTTGATTAAGATTTCCTTGATGTTGGAAACCTTGATTGGGTCCGAATAGAAATTACCTTGGTTTTGATAACCTTGGTTCATTCTAGGTTGGTTTCGATTCGGTTAGGATTCTCGTTGAAACCGGTGGTGCTCGATAAGTGTTAGCACGGTAGTTTTGTTCATTTTGAGGACGGTATTGATTACCTCCTTGATTTGAAGTACCGGCTATAGCATTAGCTTCAAACGGACTACCATCGGTGGCGACACTTGTAGTATGCATGAGGACCACCACAAGTAACACAAACTTCAACTTTCTTCACTTCACCATGTAATGGTGTGCGAGTGAAAGTGACTTTCTTTTGGTTAGCAAGAACCAAAGCTCGAATAATATCCGTGAGTTTGTCAATCTTAGCATCGGTGCTAGATGTACTCACGGAGATGAAGTAGAAGGTCCAAGATTAGACTCAGTATGATATGTCTTTGTGCGGAAAGGACGGACCTGGGACTTGTTTTCAATGATTTGCAAGGCTTCTTTTGTGGTCTTGCTCAAGAAATTACCTCCCGCGGAGGCATTCAAAGAGTCTTGATTAGTCTGGTTCAGACCATTGTAGAAAGTATCCATTTGCATTAACTCGGTAAAACCATGATGCGGACACTTACGGAGCAAGTCTTTGTAACGATCCCATGCCTCCCCGAATGATTCATCAAATCTTTGAGAGAATTTCATTATCTCATTCTTAAGACTTGTAGTTCGGGATGGAGGATAGAATTCGTTAACAAACTTTGTGACAAGATCTTCCCATGTCTCAATGGAACGAGGGGGTTGTTTCTCAAGCCAATTCCGGCTTGTCCTCTAGAGAAAATGGGAATGTAAGAAGCTTGATAGCTTCATGGGACATTCTTGTACTTGATGGTAGATGCAATCTTGTTAAACCATCGAATGTGTGCATGAGGATCATCCCGCCAAAACCATAGAATTGGCTTTGGGTTACCGATTAAGTAACCCGGTTTTGAGCTCAAAAGTATCGCCCACGATGGTGGGACAACAATAGCATCTCCGTAACCCTCGATGGGTGCTTGGAGAAGCTCATTCATCGGCTTGTCTTCCGCCATTACGGCAGTGGTGGTGGTGGTAGACGCCTCACCACGGTGAAGGAGCCGAACGCCCTCACGCTCACGAGGAATCTTTCCAAGTTCGACAATGGACTTGTAGAATCGAAGAACGAGCGCATGCACTAAGTATAAAAATTAGTTTTCAAAACAAATGCGAGGCAAAACGACAAGTGAACTTAACCAATAATCACAAATGAAATGGCTTCTTTGAAAAGGTACACCAAATCACAAGGACACAAAGGCAAGTTTTAAATCGATGTTCGAACTTATTATGGTCACACCCCCGTTAGTAGGTGTACCGCCTTGATTTGCGGTGGTTGATTTTTATGTATATTAAGTATCACCGAAAAGACGAGGTATAGATTTGTGCCGATGGGTTTAAAACTTTTGGACAATATTTTTGGTATCGTCTCGTTTAACCAAATTGTATTTCTTTAAGAATCACCTTAAAAGAAACACAAGCTAGAAAACGTTACGATTGTTTTGTTGTTTTATATTTTGTTTGGTGTTTTAACACTTTAGGAAAAGTGTTAATGAACTTTTTGATTTTATATTAACTTTACAAAAACTTTTACAAACCGTGGTATATGTGCAAGTACGGGTCCGAAAAATGCTTAGAACACGCTTACTGACCTCCCGGCAACAAGCGCCAAAATTTGATTGGTGCAAAACCGTCAAGTTTTCTCACGCGAAGCTAGCCACTTGTGAATGACCAACCGTAAGGAACTTAAAACAGCTCAAACACCAATTGCAATTTAGATCGAGAATACAGTGGATTCCCGGTCGTTAAGTCCCACGGAGGATGACCGTGTTTAACACAATCGATTGTCGAATAATCACTAAGGATAGTGATCAAGTAAGGATTTTGAGTTATTTAAAACTACAGGGGCTTAAATGCAAATTAAAGGAAATTAAAAGATTAACTATATTAAATAAACGCTATCACTAATTTTAAACCGATGTTTTTGATTTTATGTTTTATAAAACTTAATAAAAAACTACGCGACGCATAAATAAAAACGTGAAACTTACACAATATTAATCCTAAAAATATGAAAATGATATTTTACAAACCTAATGATATAAGAAAATTTTAAGAAAAGAAAATTATTTTATAACTATTTAATTAATTATTATTAATTAAAACTATTTTTAACTATTAAATAATAACCTAAATTACAAGAAAATAGGAAATAAACCTAGAAAAATAAAATTAAGACTTGGAAAATCTAAAATAACAAAAGAGAATTTTCAAAACTATTTTATATTTTTCGATTATTTTTCTATTTTTATGAATTTTAAACTATTAAAACTAATTAAATTACTAGAAATTACAAAATAAACTATGAAAAATCTGAAAATTACTTTTTTACTTTTTATATTTATCTAAACTTAATAAAATTGAAAAATTATTTTTTTGGACTTTTTCTGATTTAATTGTATTAAAAGCTATTTAAAATTACCTAAAAACTGTTTTTAATTAAGAAAAATAGCAAACTGTTATGAAAAATTATGAAAATTTCAGGAAAAGTCTAACTTAATATCCTGAATCTAGGAAAAATAGAAAAACATGGTGTTGTTTGGAAGAAAATGAAACTGCTATTCTAGTGCTTATGTAATAAGCACTTGAAAAAGCCAAAGTGTACCAAAAGGGTACCAAACCAACACAGAAGCTATAATATGTTAAAATGAACTAAATAGCAACAAGTCTTAACTGTTTTTAACCACTGGAATGACAAATTAACAGATTTGATGTTGTGAGATTATAAGCTAAAAACAGGTTCTGAGGCCTACTTTGCAGCCTGAAAATAAGCACTCAAATAAGCTAGAAATAAAAAACCAAATGTGGAGAACTAAACTAGACCTGGTTGACTATGCTTAAACCAAAAACCAGACCATGAAGGGCTAAGGTGAGCCCTGTGCAAGGCTAGCAAATCACCTGTGCACACTCAAGTCAATCTTGAGCTTGTGCATGTGGGATTTGAGACCCAATCCACAAGCTCATTTGAAGCTTTAAACAAATTTGAAAAATTCTACAAAATGGTAAAAGCAATGAGACCAGTTGAACTTTTAACACCCAAAGTTTTACTTGATTTGGCCCAAGAATGAACCCGTGAAAATCTTGCTAGTTTGGCTAAAACCGGTTTTCAAGTTTTGACTTTTGACACAAAATGAAAAGTTGACTTTCTTGAACTTTGATCTTGATTTAAGGACTAATTATGATGGATTAAGTTATTATAAGATGATATTAAGCTATGTTTACAAGTTTTAAGCTAATTCTATGAATTTCACAATCTAAATCTTAAACAAGAAAGCTTAAGCAAATTAAAAGGAAATTTGACTTTTAACAAACAATGACTATATATTATGACTTGGTTAAGCTATTAGGTACTATTGTAACATGAAACAAGTATAAATAACAACAGACATACACTGGAGCTCTTTTTTATCAGCAAATCCAAACACACCTTTTTTAACTGTTTGGTAAATTGAAACTATACTAACCACTGACTTAACTTATTCCACTGCTTAAACTAACTCTAATATGCTAATTACTACTAATTAAACCTGCTTAATGACCAAAGATAAAAATGAGCACAATATGAAACTGCATAAAAAGTGAAAATGATAAGACAAGCTCACAAAGGTCCAGCTGGTATGCAGGTTACAACCAATCCCAAGACCACTACAAGAAGCTATATCCAACCCAATACCATCTCAAGAATACCCATTATCCAATTTCAAGCACGCTTAACCAAATTTTGTCTCCACAGTTGACTTTTGTTGACCTTCAATGGAACTTGATTGAAAATGATTTCAAGCTTACAAAAAGCTACATAGAGCTTAAATAAGCCTGTTTGAGTTTAAATGAAGCTATTTGAAGCTTGGAACATAAGAGTTGGAAATTAACTTTGCAACAGTGAACCATAAATTTAAAACTTAACATAAGCTTGAATTAACACTTAAAAACTTAGTACAATGATTTTTTAACTTAAGATTGATGTATTTAAACTGGAAATTACAACTTTGAAGCTAAGTTAAAACATTGGTATTAAAAACGAAATACATGAAAACTAAAAATTAACTACTTGCTTCTCCCTTGTTTCTTTCCTTCTCTTTATGCTTCAAAATGTCTTACACGTGTCCTCTGAGCAGATCCCACCTCTCCATTTGACCAATGGTTGAGTTTTGAGTGTATTGGCCGTTTTAATCATTTTGGCGGGAAGGCCTATTTTGACTTGTGGCCTGTGATAGCTAGCTAGGGGGGTGGCATTAATTGTAGTGGGTTGAGTGATGATGGGGTGGAGGAATTGGTGGAGAAAAGGTGATGGAGGAGGAGAGGCGTGGTTGCAGCAACCGGGGAGAAGAAGCGTGAGGTGGGGCGCTTTTTGCTTGTTTGACTTGTTTGACCTGGGCAGTCCAAAAAGGGAAGTGACAGGGGTCAAAGGTTTTGAAGGCAGGGGCCAATTAGGATTTTGACAAGGCTAGCTTTAATATTGACAAGGACTTATTTGCACTTTCTGAATTCTTGAAGGACCAAACTGCCAATACTCCAAAGTTACCATAAGGACTGAATTTGACAAACTTTAATAGTGCAAGGACTATTTTTGACATTTTCAAATTTTCAAAGGACCAAACTTGACAATTTTGAAAGTTCAGGGACTTAAGTTGTAAATTTGCAATTTTAAATCTCAAGGACCAATTTTGACAACTTAGGAATCCCTAGGGACTCAAAATGATATTTTTCTTTATTTGGATTTACCAGGGACTGTTTTTGACAACTTTTGAAACTTGGGGGACTAAAACTGCCAATTATGCAAACTTGATACGTTTTCACCGATTTTGATATTTTGCATTTAAAACACATAAAACACTTATTTGTGATATTTTATCATTTTGATGCATTTCTGAGTGTTTTCAGATGTTTTTGCAGTCTAATTTGTACAAAAATGATGAGTATTTACACACTCATCATTGATATTGAAGAAGGAGACCCTCTCCCTAGTCTTCGACATAGGAACCAAATGTGCACAATTGAGTCTAGAGCCAAGAGATCATTCACAAAATCTCATTAGGACACAAAAATTAATGAAGACTTGCTGTTTCACACAATGTGGAAAGTAAGTATATATTGAGAGTCCTACGCATTATCCTTGTGGTATTGCCAGAACATCCAAGTGATATGTAAAAATACTCACGATGAAGATGGAAATCCCTCTAGAGTCCTAACCCCGGCTTACTTTTTTCTTAACTACCTTATTCATGAACCTTTTACCCTTAAACAACGAGAGTTATGTCCTATCCCCCACGGTTATGCCCGATTTCAATTGAGGAGAATGATTGGACCTAACCCCTTATACATGCTTGCTTCTTTTCCGGTCTGGGCTAGTTCGCTGACATGTGAGATCTTTCCAAAAGATCAAGCTTGTGACAACTGGACAGAAACGATGGGGCGATTGATTCTTGAATCAACCTTGGTCCAGGAAATGAATTGACGAATACTTTTGGAAAAACCGTTCGATGTGCAAATCTTATTTTCTCTAGCACATCGAATGCGTATTCATATTTCAAACACAAAAGTATCTCCGATTGAAAAATACTTTTGGAAAAACCGTTCAATGTGCAAATCTCTTCTTTCTTTAGCACATCGAATGTGTATTCTTTTCAAATAAAAAGTATTTTGAATGAAAATTGATCTTTCTCATAAAACCTTCGTCGTATTGCAAAACTCTTTCTTCAGCAATACGCGATTGTTTTCAAATCAAATTTTCAACAATCGGTGAATCTCAATTCATTGGTTCACTCACTCCGTGTTGTCTTCTTTGAGGCGTTATGGTTTGAGAACAACTAGAACAATTGTGAAACCCTGTCAAGGAGATTCTTCTAATTATACGATCACGGGCATTACTTGTACCGATCAACGGGAACCGTGGGTCACATGTACCTCAATTCGACGAAAGTGATCAAAGACACTTTCGTGTGTTTTATTGCTAAGCGATGTTTGTAGGTACATTTGGATGGTTGCAGCTGATCAATATTGAGAAGTCAATTCATAGCCGCATGCTCACAGCATCCACACTTAATTAAAAAAATCATGACAAATGCTTATCTACATAACTTGGCTCTGATATTTTTATACTATGCTTCTGCTATGCTACTGCAAATATCATGAACCAGTAAAAGCTTCCGCTACTCTGATGAAATGATGTCATGATCCATAAAGTGTGAGCATGTCGGTCCGAAAGTCACAACATCACATGAAGGCAACACTACAAAGGGTGATCTAGAGATTTACTGTGGCTGATGATCTCAAAGAAAGCTCGAAGATCATCAAAGATGTGGATCAGTTCAAAGACCTCCACTGAAAGTAAAAAATAATCGGATAATGAAGAGTCATTACTCAAGCACAAAGATTGCGGAACTAAAGAATTGAAGTCTACGAGCTCAAGACTGAAGATTAAATAGAATGCTAGGATTCAAAATGTAAAACATGGGGTGACCTCCCTTAGGGGGAGATTGTTAGGAATTGGATATTCCATTGTGAAGTTTCGGTCACCCCAACTATTATCTAGCATAAGTTAGCTCGTAGACATATCGTTATTTACTAGTTTATTAGTTAGTTATTAGCGTAGATTAGTTTAGAGTAACACCGTGGAGGAAGGACGGGTCTTTACCCACTGTATGCCTGATCCACAGTCCGACATGAGGACGTATTCATTGTAACTATAAATACCCCTTCCGTCCTTGGAAGGGGTGGTGCTTCTCATTTAATCTAACCTTTCTCTTTTTGTTTATCTCTCTAGAATCACCCTCTCTACTCTCTTCGTCTCTTTAAACATGGCTCTCTTGTTTAATCATAATCCTAGACCACCCGAATCATCTAAACAACATAAAATATACGATCCTACAAAACATGTAGTACATTTTCTAACAATTCTAAGTTGTGCCTAAGACTAGAGCATCATTGTGCTTGTATTCCTAAGTTCTAAGGATGAGTAGATTTGTTGATTTGGTCAAATCGTTCAAGGAGATGATTAAACATGAAATGTAACTCATTTCATACTTCTTGAACTAATCCTTGGGTATGTTGACAATTAGAGCAATTATTGTCATGAGTAGGAGATGGAGGTGTTGGAGATGGAATGTTTTGAGGTGAAATGTCGGGTGAGCGGGAAGGAGGTTCCATAAAGGATGGAGGGATTTGTGGAGGTGAGTTGAGTGAAGTAGGATGGGGTTCAACTAAGAAAAAAGGTGGTGATGTATGGGTTGGTGGTGGAAATAAGGAGGTATCCACTAGGTCCGATCTTTGAGATTGGAGATTCCTTCTACTCAAAGATGGACTATTTGATGGTGGAGGTGAGTAGATTGAGGGTGTTGGTGACGTTCCATCATCAATGTTTTGGTGTGAAGGTAGTTCCTCATTTAATGAGAAGGATGGTGAATGAGAAGTCCTAGGTGGTGAGTCTTCTAAGGAGTAAAGGTTTGGATGTGAAAGAGGTGTGGTGAAAGAGTGTAATCTAGGTTCTAGAAATGATGGTTTAGGTGTTTTAGTGGAGCTAGGTGTGTTTGGTTTTGAGGGTATGGTAGTGTTTGGTGAAAATCTTTCTAAACCACATGGTCGGATGCTAATACGTTTGGTCCTCCTAGCTTTAGTTGGTTGAGTTTGTTGAGGAGGAATTCTAGTGTTTGAGGTTTTGACGGGTGATGACTCGGTTGAAGAAATCTGTAGGACCTTAAATATATCAACCTTATCACTTTACCAAGCAAACCACACGAGTATAACACGTGAAACAAACACTTATGCGTAGAAGAAAGATGATGAAGATGGTGACTTAAGATGATATACGAGTATGTGGAGAGAAAAAGATGAAACAAGAAACTTGTATTACTTCAAAGAAAACACACACACATACACACTCAAGCACACCCCTCAAATGACCATTTGAGGGGTATTTATACTTCCTTACATAATGCCCCATGGGCTTGGGCTTGGGCTTGGATTGGACTTGGATTGGACAATAACTTACATAAGTCTAGCTTAACATAACTATTAGCCATTTAGCTTAGCCCAATCCTCGAGCCCGTTGACTATTCTATCACGATATCTAACACACGTTACAAAGTTCCTAAACATGAATGACCAACAATTCTATTAAATATTATCAAGGCTAACAATCTCCCCCTAAGGGGTGGTCATTCAAAAGATGCTCCACTTGATTAAGTCTTTACTTTCATTGAGCTTGAACTTTGTGTGTAGATATAGAATAGTCTTAATTCTTTGTTCCTTCATGCTTTGTGATCAGTTAATGTGGTATTCTGCCATACGTCAACTTCTTTGGTTAGGTGTCTCCACGTCATTCTCTACCATGCTCACACTTCTTTTTGACTTTGAGTTTCCAATGATGTTGTTGGTATGAGCATGTGGAGAATCTGACGATCTCTTCCTCCCATGAGCATCCATCGCCAGACTTCTGTGTGCGATCCACGAACACCAATTGATCATTGTAATCTTTTCTTAAAGAATTGATTACTACAATTGTTCTCTTGATGAATGTCTTGATTCCATTCACCTTGGTCGGGCGAATCGACCATCCTAATCCCATAAGGGACGATTGGCATTACATTGAATAAATTCAAGTAATGACCCACATCTTCGTGGATTCGATTCGTGAAAGGAATCTCCTTAGCGGGATTTCCAAAGACTTACTGAGGTTCAAATGTTGAGGGTGTTAATGAGATAGTGTGAAAACACATCTCTAATTCTTACAAAGGCTATTCTGAACCGAGGCCCTCAAGAAGGATAACACGATATACCAAGTACATCTACAATTCGGTGAGTCGCTAAAGTACACCAAGCATCACTTCACGATGTAGACATTTTGAGACACACTAAGTGTAACCCATAAAGAATTACCAAGTGACTGCTTTGTCGGTGTTTGATGTTGACCACGGCAGAGTTTCTATTCAATCACCGAGGATCACATTTGTGAAACCTCTCATAAATGTTCTTGCAGATTGCTAAGATCTGCGTAGGACTCTAGAATGTATCACTTGTGTCCTTATTGATGAACAACAAGCGATGAAATGTCAAGTGTTCCTATGTTGGTTTTCCTGAGCGGAGACTAGGGAGAGGGTCTCCTTCTTCAATACCAACGATCTCTAAGAGAAAGTTGATAGATTATGTAGGATTCCCAGTGAGAATGAAACAAATCCATTTTAAGAGGAATTGAGTGGCTAGAAGGTTTAGTGCAGTGCGTCACTGGTTCCATGACGTCTTTGTCTTCAATACCAGTGTCATCTTAGTGACAACCAAGAGTAGATTAATTGAACCCGGTTTACGCCCTAAGGTTGATTATGGAGGCTATTTCTTTTCACCCTTTTCATTGCATTTTTTTAATTCTTCAACCCTTCTTTCTCCTTTCTCACATTACTCATTTTTTCAATCATACCTAAGGACTTCTAATACTAACTATGGGTATTGTCCTTGGGTATATCCCTCCGGCTCTGGCGGATCATAGGACGGATTTCCTATCCTTAGTCACCTTATAACTCCATGACTGTCCCATGTTGCCATAAAACCATTTTTCTTGAAAATCACTCAAATTGTTTATGATTGAAAACATGTTTGAAACACTCCGAGAGTTTTATATTTATCAGAAACACTCCCCCTTCACATGTGCTTATAAGTTTTGACAGAAATCTGCACAGTGAGGGTAGAGTTCGCACTTTTTGAATTGATCGGCTCATGATAGATAACTCCCCACGAGACACATTGAGGGTAGAGTTACATTGCATTGTTAAAGAGTTCCATTGTCAGTTTTTAGGTGACAACTAGCTCTAATAACCAACTTGAAGTTGTAAACACTCCTTGAAAAGAAGGTTAGACCCATGTAAGTTCATGTCTATCACAAGTTTCTCGAAATGGTACATTTATAGACATTGATTCCTAGTCAATTCAATGGTTTCATCTGAGTAGAGCTCATTTGAGATTCAAACAACGATCATTAAACATTTTTGATCACATTTTAATCACGTCTTCTCCCCCTCAAAATAGCATATTCGTGATATTTTGATATCAACGGATTAAACAACATTTTAAAAATCTTTTGGGAGACAAACGGATTTGATTTAAGCATGAATTTGGAACATTATAGTTATATACTCCCCTTTAAAAAGCATAATCAATTAAAGGGTTTTAGAGGAGTTATCTTGAGCACAAAATATTTTAAAAATTTTGAAAATCTTTTTGAACAATCTTGAAAAAGGTGCGCAAGATGATGATGATTTCTCACCAGTTTTAAATGTAGTGCACTGAAGCATACACTTGATTTTTCTTTAAAAACACGATTTTTGATTTGATATAATCAAAAATCATCATTTTTGTCCGGGTTTCGTACTGAAGTATACGAAAGCCATTGAGAAAGAAATATTTGAGAAACGACATGTTTTAAAAAACATTTAAATAAGTCTCGCTCAAGAATCTGTACATGTCCGTATCATTGTTAAATGACATTTCTAGAAACGTACATAATATCGATTATACGAGAGACATGTCGTGAGAAGAATATTTTTGGATTTTTGATTTTCTATTGTTTTTGTATTTTTTGAAAGTTTTATATTTTTATATTTTGCTTTTGTTGTTTTTTCAAATTTTGTATTTTGTTTTTCAAAAATATTTACAGCGAAGCTATTTGGAAAATCATTTTCAAGAAGATTCGAGAAGACGTTCTAACGCCTCAGGGGTTAGACTTCGCATTCCAATTTGTCGAACTAAATCGTTAAACCGTTCTTTTGAAAGGGCTTTAGTAAATAGATTGGCGAGTTGGTAATCTGTCTTCACAAAAAATAATTCAACAGTACCCTCTTCTACGTGCTCTTTGATGAAGTGGTAGCGGACAGGAATGTGCTTAGTCTTTGAGTGATGAACAGGATTGCATGATATGGCTATGGCACTTTTCGAGTCACAATACATAGGTATTTTATCGAAAGTAAAGCCATAATCTGTGAGTTGTGTTCTCATCCATAGAACTTGAGCACAACACGCAGATAGAGACACATACTCGCCTTCAGCGGTTGAAAGTGCAAGGCAATCTTGTTTCTTTGAAGACCGGTGACTAAATTTTCACCCAAAATTGTGCTCCCCGATGTATTTTTGTCAGAACTTGATCACTGCGTGGTCCGTGATCCGAAAAGGCAATTAGATCAAATCCAGATTCCTTCGGATACCAAAGTCCCATGTGAATGGATGTCTTTGCACCGAAAGATCCTTTAACTTCTTTGAGGTGCGATTCGGTAGGCTTTGCTCGAAACCGTGCTAATAAGCAAACAACAAAATGAATATCGGGTCGACTAGCGGTGAGGTACATGAGAGAACCAATAATCGGCTCCAATTTTTGGTGAAGTTACCATTGGTGTACCGACCGAGTCACAATTATCCATACCATGATTTTTCAAAACCTCGGTTGTATATTTAGCTTGATTGATAAAAATTCCACGAGGGATTGATGTATTGTAAACCAAGAAAAACTTTAGTTCCCCATCATGGACATTTCAAATTTGCTTTTCATGAGATTTTCAAAATGTTTTGAAAGATTCGGATTAGTGGACCCAAAGATGATGTCGTCACGAATCGAACAATCAAAATGTCATTTTGCATTTTGTGTAAACAAGGTAGGATTAACCGTTCCTTTGGTGAAATTGTTTAGGATAAGGAAAGAAGACAATTCGTCATACCACGCTCTGAGCTTGTTTCAAACCATAGATTGCCTTTTTAGTTTGTAGACGTAGTCCGGATGTTCCATGTCTATGAAGCCTTCCGTCGACTCACGTACACTTCTTCTTTCGAGTTCCATTCAAGAACGCGGTCTTAATGTCCATATGATAAACCGTGATGTTTTTGAAAGTGCATAGGCTAAGAATATCCTGACCGCTTCAAGTCTAGCTACGGTGCGAATGACTCTTCAAAATCTATCCTTCTTCCATGCTCGTATCCTTTGGCCACAAGACGAGCTTTGTTATGAATTACGTCATTTCTTCATCCCTTTTGTTCTTCCATAACCATTTGAGATCAATGAGGCGAATGCCAATTGGTCTTGGAACCATATCCCAAGAGTCATGTAGACGGTATTGGAGAAGTTCCTCCTGCATTGCTTCTATCCATGAGGGTTCTGCCATTGCCTCACGAATGTTCTTTGGCTCTATATTGCTAATTGAGCAAAGATAAATGCATAAGTCACAATCGGTGGCAAGTTGGCGTCTCGTCTGAATTGGCCGTGAAGGTTCACCAATAACTTGTTCAATTGGATGGTATTTTTTCCACTTCAGAGTAGAAGAATACCGTTGGTTAAACGTATGCGAGTTAGATGGTTCTCGTAAGCTTGAAGATGATTCAGCTGATTCCATAGCAAATGGGTTTTCAAATAAGTCTTCATCTAACGTTGCATCGTTATGGTTTTGTGAAGGTTCTTCTTGAAATGATATGTTTTGGTTTTGCTCATGAGCTAGCGGTAAAACTGTTTCAAGAGTAGGATTTGCGAAGTCGATGTAGATGACGTTGATGGAGTTGGTGCATTGGTTTCGACCGTAGTAGATGCATCTTCGTTGGTAGTGGTGGATGATTTTGAGCGGTTGCTGCGGAATGATGGTTTGATGCATTTGTCTAAGTTTCACCATAGTATTCATCGAACATTAACTCAAGAAATTCTCCCATTCTTGTTCATGAGGTGTGAAAGCAAAAGTTGATGGAGCTCTTTGTTGTATGAGTCTGAATCGATGTGTCCCGTAAGTCTGCGGGTTTGGTGCGGGTCTTAATCGGTTTTGATTAGAAGCCATCGGATTAAGCGGGTTCTAGAGCGAGTCTCTCGAAGCCATCTGTGAAAGTTCGTCAAAATTCACATTCATCGCTCCATTATATTCCTAGTTATTCTATTATACACCCCGAATGCCCTCAAGTTTTCGAGTATCCAATGAAGATTCCAATATCACCTTTATCTTTTAGTTTTCCTAGATCTTCTCGTCGTCGTTGGATAGCACAAAGCGCCAAACAGATGAAGGTAAGAGATATCAGGTTTTATGTTGTTCACTAGCTCATATGGATTTTTATTGAATCTTGGATTGATTAGGGATCGGTTCTGAGTGAAACAAGCAGTGGAAACAACATCAGCCCATAGAAATAACGGTGCACTAGAATAAATTAGCATTGTGCGAGCAACTTCAACAAGAGTTCAATTTCTTCTTTCAACTATCCCATTCTGCTGTGGAGTTCTAACAACTAATGTCTGATGTGTGATTCCAACATCTTCAAAATGAGCTCTTAACTCCCGATTAGTAAATTTCGTGCCATTGTCATTCTTACTACCCACATCGGAGTTTGAAGAAATACTTGAATACTCTTCTAAAGGTGATGATAATGCTTGGTGCTTCATCCTTTGACCTCGAAACTTAACCCATGTATATCTTGAATAATCATCAACAATGACAAGAATATACTTTTCCCATTAATGCTTTCAACTCTCATTGGGCCACATAAGTCCATGTGCAACATATGCAACCTTGCTTCCGAACTAGGTACGGGTTTGGGTTTATATGATGCTCTTTTGCTTTTCCTTGTTCGCATGATGGACATAGGTGATCCTTGGTGTATTTGAACTTTGGAAGTCCGTTGACGATGTTGTCTTTGGCCGTTTGTTGATGGTGTCGAAATTGAGATGGATAATCTTCTATGCCACAACGAGGACTTTGTTCCGGATGCTCGTGTCATAAGACATATTGGTGATGAAGAGGCCATTTGGTTTATGTCGATAGCATACAAGTTTGTATCACGATTCCTAGTTAAGAGATCGATGCCATCCAAGTTTCTAACGGCAAGCATTTTTCCTTAAAGCAACCTCTAAATCGCATCACGAATCGCCTGATGAAAACAAATTGTGTCCCAACCCTTCGACATAGTAAACCCGAGTGATCAAATAATTTCTAAAAGGTAGATCTCCATAACCCATGATAGTTGCTACATGATCATTTCCAAAACGACGGTTCCCATGAATTTCGAACGAAATTGATCGCAGACTTGATTCCGGTCATGTGCTTGGAGCAACCCGATTCGACGATCCAAAGACATATTTCGATAACCCGCCAATAATGAAGAAGAAGATTTTGGAAACCGTTTTGATTTTGGTTCCTTTGGGTTAGAGGTAAAATCGATCACACTCAAAGAAGTTTTCTACTGGGTATTCTGGTTTGTCACTCATTGTACCATTCTGGAGTGTGAAAATTCTACCCGTGGGTTTCCAAATTTCATCCCTAAAGTAAACACTATGCTTCCTATCAGTCGTGTAAAACCTAAGTCTTGCCACTAGTCTTCCTATTGGTTTAGCAATAGTTCTTTTTGGAACGTTCTTCTGAACAGGCTTAACATTCTCATTCTTAGAAACACAATCATCAAGAACAGTAATTAAAGATTTCTTGCAAGTTAAACAAAGAGATTCAACACATTCATTAAACTTAGCAAGTTTCATAGGTTCATTACATTCAGATGAAATGTCTTTCTTATTATAAGGCGGTAAATTCCTAGGGTGGTCTTCTTTCTTCTCTTTATTCAAGCTACTACTCTTAGAGGCATGCGAGACTCTATTATTCCTTGTATTGCTCTTAGGCTTTAGTCTGCTGCTCCTAGAGGTGCTTTCTAGTCCCAGAGAAGGTAAGGCACACGATTAGATTCACTTTATTATCAATAGAAGTGGTTTCACTTTCCTAGTCTCTTTAGAGTGCTTGTTTAAAATTATGTCATTTGTTTCATATGATTTAGATGTGGAGGGCACGCACATCGGTACTCATCCTAAAAAGGCCAGGTGCTAAAACTTTTGGTTTCTCGATAACCGCTTTTTCATTTTCAACAATTTTTTCTGTTTGCTTAGGCAAGGCTGGTGGAGTGACTGGTTTTGACAAATCTTTTTTCTCATTGACTTTTGGAGGAGGCATAGAAATAGACATTTTTGGTTTGAAAACCTGTTTTGGAGCATTCTCCTTCTCCTCGTCAATGGTTTTGCAATCTTAGTATCCACACCTTTCCTTTTGAAATTCCAGTGGAGCCCTCAAAAGATCATTTTGTTCTTGCATGTTCTTGTAGACACGCTCATACGAAAGTTTGTCATACTTGCATTCCTCGCTTTTTCGATCAAGTTGTTTAAAATATGAGACATTTTCTTTTCAAGTTTTGCAAGAGCATTTTCATATTTTGAAACAATTTCGTAGGTCTCGATCGAGTCTTTCATGATCTTCAATGAATATGTTTGTAAAACAATGGACATGATATCGATGAGTTGTAACATCTTCAAGAGAGAATCATTTAAATTTTCCAAAACTTTGATGTGTTCAACACTTTCATTAGCTTTCTTTACCACGGGTTTATGGTCCTTGACAAAGTCAACTGTTTCTTTCAAAAAGGCTTGTTCAAAATGAATTACCTGTAATCGATGTTATTCAGCTAAGGGCAATTTGAGTTTCAAAAACTTTTCATTTCATCATCAAAACTAGAAAACCATATATTAGTTGTAATATTGGTTTTAGATTTAACATCTCTGAAGTCCCCAATTCTAGTTTTAACGTCATCTAAAATGCTTCTAGCATCACTTGTGTTAAATGGATTGTTTGAAGACATTTGTTCGATTTTCGAAAGAGATTGTGAGACAACAATAAGTTTTGAAACGGTGTTGACACTTGTATTTGAAACACTAGGCGTTATGGAAAACTTTGATTTTCTTTTGAGGAACAAAAGAAATTCCGAAATTTTGTTCCATTTGTTATAATCAATTGGTTTTAGATCCGGGTTCTTTTGTTGCATTTTATCTACTCTCATCGATAGTTCTAACGTGTCAAGAGAATCACGAACAATTATGGGTTCATGCAAAGCTTTTCCATTGTTCAAAACATTCCGTTCTTTCTGAGCTTTCTTGAGGAAACAAGAAGGTGTGTTACCTAGAGCCATTTTTGAATGGTATGAAAATACGGATTTGTTTGATTAATTAGCATATTGGTTGATTTGGTGAATGACCCGTTGTAACAAGAAAATTTTCCAATTTTTGATTTTCTCATTTTTATCAAGAATTTCATCAAGAAGAGAATCTTCTCATTTTGAAAAATCGACAATCAACTGTTTCTTCTCTTTTCAAGATCGAATAAGTTGCTTTTTGTTTAGAAAGTTGGTTTTAAGATCGTAAATTTCCTCGTTTAAAGATTTTATTTTAAGTTCAAATTAACATCAAGTGTGTTATATTTGATTTGCAATTGTTGTTCTTTTAAAGCGAATTTCGATAACCAATTTCTAATTCGACTCTTTGTTTTGTAAAATTCAAAAGCTTTTGCATTCTCCTTGTACCTCTCAAGCTCGTAAGCTCATCAATTTATCATTCGCGGCCTTAACATCGCGATTGACCTTTTTACTTTCTCAATTTCAATGCCACAATTATTGATTAATGTTTCAAATAGGCACGTGTTTCCTCATCGCCTCAGATTTTGTGACACAACCTCCATTAGGATCCACATCGGAGTTTCGAGTTAGTATTGCTACAACTGGATTGTCCGGTATGTATCATAAGTAGGTGCCGGTGTCACGAGAATCTCGCTCGTCATGAGTAAACACATCAAATATGACATTGTTATAGCATGGATCAACGATTGGTACCTCGATCATCGCATTGGCGTCATAAGCAGGAGGTGCGTCGGAATCGGTGTCGACTTAGCTTCTCAAGATTTGCCATGAAGATGCGTTTGCATTGATGTCCTCTAGGTCTTCCAATTCATCCATAAGAGCAAAAACTCATTTTGCTCAAGATTCAATCAGAGCCCTACTTCGCACTTCGTACAACAAAGATTGCTTTTGAAGATACGCTAATTCTTCTTGTGAGGCTTAGTAGGACAATTCCTTGCAATGTGACCCACTCCTTGACAGTTGTAACACTTAACTTGATTACCCCGATTTACATTTCCATAATTCCCAACGACTAGAGCTGCAACATTCCCATTCGATTACCCACCGCTCTATTCCCAACATTTTGTCCCATCTCGATTTCCAACATTCGACCCAACTAATTACCCCGACACGGAACCGCTGATTACCTATGTGAAATCCAGTTGCATATCCTGCCGATTTCAATAACTCCAACCATTTGTCCTGGATGACCCATATTCACACCCCCGTACAATTTGCTCGCTATGAGTGTTTGATGAAACTTTGGTTGTTGTTAGTTGGTGTGGAATAGCGTCCTCTCAATGCTTAAGTCAAAAGCAAATGCATTTGACAAAGCCGCTCTTGTTCGCCAAGATCGGTGATTCCTTGTTCCCGTATTGTGGATACTGTTGATGTTGAATGACTTATTGTTCTGGTGGATAGAATTGTTGTTAAGGGATAATAGCTTGTGGTTGAGTAATGTATTGCTGCAAGTTGTTGTTAATGGAAGATGATGAAGCTTGTTGTTGTGTATTCACTCGGGTTTGAGTCTTTGCAATTAGTGCTAAGGGATCATGATTTTTGCCAATCTTTCTTTCCTAACTTCTATGACTTGACTTGGTTTTGTTTGAAAATCGAGAGTTGATCAAAATTCACCCGATGTAAGTCCTTTGTTTGGTTGACAATAGTGACATATCGTCCCCATTCTTCCGAAGATTGTTGAGAAATTTGATATTACTACACATAGTTCTGGTGCCAACTTGTTTCTAATAAGCTTATTCATCAAAGTGCAAACCTTCCATAGTAGGATTCAATGGATCCTCCGGTGTTGATGTAAACTTCTCCCATTCGATTAGCGACTTGTTCTCCATGTCTTGTTTACCAATTTTGCTCCATAACATAGCCGTCTAACACGCTCCCACATATCGAAAGCAGTTTCACAACCGCTATCTAAAGAAAGAAGATGTCTCTTGGCAATCCCAGTTGGATTGCATCTTATCCTCTTCAGTGTATTTTGATTCATATTGAACACGAAAAGACGGTGGGACGGGAGGTGTTGCATCGAGATTTGTGGTTTTGACCGGTCGAGGCTTGAAGGGTCCATTCGTAATGGATGGTATCATGAGTTTTCCATTAGGTTTGGTCTTGATTTAGCGGAGCATACGACTTGTCCATTGAAGATATCCACCTTTTTCCAGCATAGGAGGACGGTTTTCGGCACCAGCTGCATGAATGTCTTGTTGAGTAGCCATTAATGAAGGTATTTGATGAGAAAGTTGATGTAGGATCGATGCAACGATAAAGGAGTTGTGTTTGATGAAGATTAAGCTCGGTTGTTGTAGTGAAAATTGGGTCTAAAAACTTAAAAACCTCAATAACTTCTGTTCGGAGCGTTTTTAGGACTCGAAGGTTGAGCTTTATTCGGCGTGTCATTCTCCTCGTTCTCACGGTCATTTTGATGGGTAGAACGCTGAAAACGGAGTTATGGTTCAAAAGTTATGGCCATTTGAAGTTTTGCTCAAAATCTTACTCGTAAACTTTGTTCTTAGGCGTAGGATGCAGTGCTTATGAGTAGACTTCCTTATGCGTAGGATACCTTAGGCGTAGGATGAAGCTTATGCGTAGGATGAAGCTTATGCGTAAACTTTACCTTACGCGTAAACTTAGTTTAAACTTACGCTTATGCGTAGACTAAGCTCTTATAAGTAGAGTACCTTACGCGTAAGAATTAACTTAGGCGTAGAAGTGCTTACTCGTAAGTTTTTAGGCTTATGCGTAAGTTTAGGTTTAAAACCAAAATCCTTTACACTCGTCCAAGTGTAAAAGATATCCACAAGTCGAAGTGTTCCACAAACTTATCCAAGTGAGGGAAGCACTGAGTCACCGTTGTTGCACGAAGAAACGTCACCAAATGCTTAAGCATAGGAATTACACTTTTTACGCGTAGGAAAAGAGGGTTTTGACTTTGCTTATGCGTAAAACTAGGGTTTTGACTTTCTGTACTTGGTTTACTTACGCATAGAATGCCCAGAATTTTGCAAAAACACAAATTTTCACCCAAAAACACGTTTCCAAACGATTTATTTTGCACAAACTTCTTCCAAAACACTTAATGATCAATAAAAACTACAACTTTAAGCTTAAAACACGTAAAAATCAAAACTTTATGCCAAAAGCTCACGTTTTATATAAAAACGAAACTTGGAGGAAAAGTTTTAACAAAAAACGAACACAAACACTACTAAACCATTGTTAGGTGATTGATATCAATTGTAGGACCTTAAATATATCAACCTTATCACTTTACCAAGCAAACCACACGAGTATAACACGTGAAACAAACACTTATGCGTAGAAGAAAGATGATGAAGATGGTGACTTAAGATGATATACGAGTATGTGGAGAGAAAAAGATGAAACAAGAAACTTGTATTACTTCAAAGAAAACACACACACATACACACTAGCACACCCTCAAATGACCATTTGAGGGTATTTATACTTCTCACGTAACGCCCCATGGGCTTGGGCTTGGGCTTGATTGGACTTGGATTGGACAATAACTTACATAAGGCTAGCTTAACATAGCTATTAGCCATTTAGCTTAGCCCAATCCTCGAGCCCGCTGACTATTCTATCAAATCTCATGAACAACATAAGCATTTTTCTTGGAGGAACCTTTGGTTGATGAGGTTGTGCTAGATGCTTTAGTCATGGTGAAAAGTAGGATGTAAGGGGTGTCTTAGCTACACGATTTTGAATGGTGGTTTGAATGGTGGTTTGAATGGTGGTTTGAGAGCACAAACACACTTGGTTTATAAAGGATAAGATTAGGTTAGTGAATTAAATTTTAGACCACTAAAGTTTTTAGCATGCACTAAGGTCAACTACATTGTTGTTCTATCCTAGGGAGTCATTTAAGGCAAAGTAAAATGTTTAGATTACCAAAGAGAGTTTGAAATTGATGAGTAAAGTGAATTTTAACTGTCTTGTAGACCCGGTTCCCACGGATCCCTAACTTTGGGGATCCGTCTAGTTGAAATCCAAGGATCCGTCTTGAGACATAAAGGAAATGGATTGATGATATTCTACCAAGGTCTAGTACGTATATATATTGAGTGTTTAAATTCCCTAATATGTCTTAAATGGTATGGGAATTTAAATGTTCAAACATAATGAGTGAGGATATCTAATGATGGTTTTTATAAAAGAATGGAGTTTTTATGTATGCACATAAGTGGTTAAGCATGATACTAAGATTTTGAGAGTGTCAAGTGATGTCAAATGATCCTAGAGATCAGATGGTGACTTAAGGAAAATTTGGAAAATTCCTTAAAAATTACAAGAAATGAAAAACTAGTTTTTAACCTATTTTGAGATAAAGATGACTAAAATCAATTTGTTAAAAATGAGATAAATATCAAACTAGGTGTTTTAAGATGAGAGAAACAATGTGTAAGAATTGGAGCGGAAAATGGTGATTTTTGAAGAAATGATAAATCAAAAACACTTTGAATGTGATCTTAAGTCATCCATGAGTGGATGTGGGATCATCTGAGCCAAAGGGGAACTTAAGTGAACCTAATATATCATGTTTACCAAGTCTAATAAGGTCTGGAAGGTTCAATTGATGTGAAGGTGTAAAATTCCATTTCTATCCACCCGAGATCCCACGGATCCTTCATGTGAAGGATTCGCTAGTTATAGCCAAGGGATTGCTCGGGACCATTTCCTTCACAGAACGTGTGCAAGATTCTGCACCATGCATCAAATTTTAAACCTAGTGATTTCTACATCAAGCATTCATGTATGTAAGTAAATCATAGCAAGCTTGGCATGTATAAGTGACATATAAGCATGCATTTAGAAGAAAGACCGACTTTTTGATATGATATCAAAGAGTCGTAAAATTCGTATTATGTTAACCTCGGTTAATATGTTCTTGTTTATCGCCATACCATCTAGTACTATTGAGTTCTAAGATAAAAGAAATATTGCTTAAGATGTTACATCACATTATTCAAATTAAGGTCATCGACCTTACCTCCCATTACCTTTAAACTTTTCCTTCAAACCCCTCAAGCTTCACCTTCAAACCCCTCAAGCTTCCATCTCATTTCTTTTTCTTCCCCATTAGAAAATTGGCAATGCATTTGAACATCCCATTCGTTTGTTGGAACTCTTGGGAAGGGATTGGAATGTCCGGCAATTGGTCAATGTAAGAAACGGGGTCGAGATGGTAGTTGCCTATGGGGTTGCTTCCTTCTCCCTTCGTCTCCTCGGATGAGTCCGTTGGTGGATGAGGTCTTTTACCTTCAACCATGAACCTCATAGTTTTCTCATCGGATAGAGGTACCATGACTTTGTTGCAGAAGAAGTGGTCATCCGTATAGGGAGAGGGTTCTAAGGCAAAGACAAAGTTAGCTAGGCGAGTAAGGAGCATAGCATATAGTAGCACCATCTTATCCGTCTTAGAAACGTTAGCCATCCGCTTGACCATGTTGTATGCGAGGTTGAAAGGAGTTGAGTTGACAAGGTAATTGATCATGTAAACTAGACATGCGTTAGGATGATCCTTGTTTCCAACCAAGCAAAGGACATTCTCCCTAAGAACTTGTTCCCATTTATTATAGAGAGAGAACATCTCCGAAAGTTCCATTTGGAAGGGATCCCGATGGATGACCTTTGAGTTCTTAGTTACCCGAGTTGGGGAGGCCCTTCGAATAAAAACGGTATCTCTCACCGTGGCCAGATCCGGGAGGGGTGTGAAATAAACCTCGTGCTCATCAACCATGTCTTGAAGCTTGGCTAGTGACCATTCATTGGAATATATACATACTCCATGGTGAGGAATACAAAGAATCCGGGCAAACTCAACAAGGGTTAAGGTGTAGTTGTGCTCATTGATGATGAAGGCAATTGAGATGGTTCCGTCATCATTCCTTATGATCCTAATGCTTTTGTAGAACTTAAGAACAAATACGGGGCATATTTGTTCGTGGATGTTGAGGAGACATTGAAAGTTGATTCCTGAAAAGACCTCGGGAATGTCGGTATTATTGAGAAAGTATTGTTCGACTACACGGCCTTTATGAAACAACCGCTTTTGTAGCCTTTTGAAAGATTTTCTATCTTGAGGGCTAAAACCTTCCTTTCGGTGGTGCATTGGTATGTAATGAGCCGTATCTTGGTAATCTTGTTGTTTAGAGCTTGTCATGATTGATCCTAAACACCAAAACCACAATGTGGTGTTAATTAAGTGAATAGTTCCTTTTTGAGGTTCATCACAATTTTTGCTCAACACATCTCTTTTGAATTCATTATAAGTTCTAATTTTTATTAATAATGTTTATTCTTTGATTAGTTATCTTAGAAAACAATGTGATAGCAAATTGTGACAAACCCACTTGAATCAAAGTTCTCAAGATGTAAAAATTGCACTACTAGGAACTAAAGAATGGAAATTACAATGTAGTGAAGATAATACTTACACAAGTGATTGAATTACTTGGAATGATGAAGAAAGATCTCCTAGGAACAGTAATTATGGGTTTATGTTCGTATGTGAAAGATTAAAGTAAGGGGTAGAAGTGCACAATGATCATTAAACACTTATTATGTCTTACTGATGTGTCGGTTCCCACGGATCCCTTACAAAAGGGATCTGAATAGATAAAACGAAGGGATCCGACAGTTCAGTAGAGAAACAGTTTGAGTAGGTTTGATAATTTTTACACGAGAGTTTTTGATTTTGATTTTTATCAATGGTATTGCTCTATATCTTAGGGTTTGTTTAAGGTTCAAGGTTTTGACGAGTCTTCGTGTTTAAAAGACACTTTTGACGAGATTCCTTTTTACGAATAAGTCATAAGTCGAGAAACTAAGAATCATGTCAAAATTCTATTTTATCATGATATGGAAAGTTTCGAATTGAAAATATTGACATAGATTACTAATGCAATGCCAATATCTCTATGTGAGAAATGATGAATCAAAACTTTTGATTAGTCAAATTTCTTTACGAGGTAAAGATGTATAATGACTAGTTTATGGTTTTGTCTATGGAAATCAACCAAGAATACTATTCCTGATGATGTGTTTAATATGAAGAACGACTTTTTGGAGAGTTGTGATATTGAAGTTTAAGCATTAAATCTACGAGTCTTTTCATAGTATATGTAATAAAATCATAATACTACCTAATATAATTAAGAAGCATATATTATTAATTTATCTATAAACAATTAGTATTAACTAATTATAGTTAGAAGAACATACATTTGTTATATATTTTTATTATGATTTTTGAAAATCATAGAAGCAAAATACTTCATAAGCTTTTAAAATACTTACTCGTATTTTGTAAAAGAAAATAGTAACTACTTTGGATTCTTCTTTGGGTGTTGACTTCATTTTTCTTTAGATAGAGCGAAGTTATTGAACGAATCATAGGATGAAGAATTCTCAAAAGAAAATGTTAGAATGATCTATTACTATCCAACATTTAAAGTATAAGAATTTCTAAAACATGACTTTTTGTTTTAAGAAATTTCCTTCTCTGTAGTTTTCAAACATACACAGATCATATCAAGTTTTTAAAGTACAATATACTCTAAGAAACTGGGTAACGAAGCTCTGATACCAATTGTGCAAAACTAGAAGGAGGGGTTGAATAGTTTTACCGATTGAAACTTCGTTTTAAAGTATTTAGATCGACTTATGTCAATCTATTTAATATGTGTGTTGGACAATGATATATAAGCATATAAGTAGGTAATGCAAAAGATAAAGAGTAAGAAACAAAAAACCACAACATGAGTATTTATAGTGGTTCGGCTACAAGGACACCTTCCTTGCCCTACTCCACTCCCCGAGTACCCTACTCGAGAGTTCGGAAGCACTACACAACACAAGCTACTAAATGTGGCGGAGAAGCCTTCACAACGTCGCCTACTCTTTATCCGGTACAAGGCTAGACACCGGGTTCTTCCATGAAGTAGAACCAAATATCACTACGTCGCCTACACTTTATCCGGAACACGACTAGATACCGAGTTCCATTACAAAGGAGGAACTACTACCCAACACTACACGGCAACATAACTACCCCAAAGGAGACACACTCCTTGTTACAACACTAGAAGGATAACAATATCCTTTAACCCAAACTATCTATCTTGTACATCGATGCACCATATCGAATGTACACCCTTGGCACCTTTCACTAATGCCTTCGACACCTTTCACTAATTCCTTCAACACAACACTTCTATGGAGGGAGGAAAGAACTATCAACAAGATACACTTCAGTGGTCTTGATGATGACGAAGCTTAGCAACTCATGACTTGAGCTTGCACGTCTTCAAGAGGTGGTGATATTGCCTTTAAGAGGAACCTAGAGAATCACACAAACATAAAACTATATGGAATGATCCTTTGGATTAGAGGTTAGAGATGTTAGAATACTGGGAGAAAGTATATGTGAAGTGGTAGTGAGCAAGAGAGAAATGGCTCACTATTTATAGACAAAACTTTTCATTGTACCACGGTTCCCACGCAAAACCAAGGATCCATCTAGGGATCTACTGGGTTAGTTTAGTCCGGATTTTGGGTTGCAAACCGGGTTATGGGTTATGAGTTATGAACCATGGGTCATGGGTAATGGATTTTGGATAACTAATAAGATGCAATGTACCTATTCATTGGGTTATGGATCTTGGGTCATGGGTCATGGACTTTGGGTCATGGATCATGGATAATACCCAACATGACTTCATGCATGATGTCATGCAATGGGTTATGGGTTATGGATCATGCTCCATGGGTATGGGTTATGGACTTTTGTTTTTACCCAACAACATTCATTATACCTAGTCAATGGATCATGGGTTATGGGTCATGGGTCATGGACTTTGGTTTTTACCTATTACTTTGCCCATTACAATATATACAAAGTATATATACATTTCTATATTATGTAAACACTAGTTGTTATACATATGCATTTATATAAGATGTAAACAATATTACTTGTTAGTGTTTATATAAATATGTCTTTGATTTTATATAATTTATTTATATAGTTTTAATATGTTTAGTAAAAGTGTGTTAGTAAACTATTAGCTCAAACCTTTTACGTATTTTATTTGTTTCATTAAAATGATTTTACGTTTGTTATCGACAAAACATTAGAAGATCGTAAAATATAAATAAACATTTTTATGGTTTATTTTTATTAACAGGCCTTTTGGGTGTAAATCCTAAAATATTTCCTTCTTGAACTATTCCTCCCAAACGCATCAAGTGAACTCAACACACTACTCGTCTATGGTCCCGAATGATGTAAAACCCAAGTTCTAAAGTTTACAATACTATCGGCACACTAATTTGGTGGATTAATGTCATATGAGAAAACGGATAGGCAAATCCTTACCAAGAGAATCAAGGGTTATAGTTGTGCTCGGCCAAGATCTGTTCTAGTTAGGTTAAGAAAAACATCTCAAAAATTTTAGAATGGCATAATTTTTCAAAATAAAATAGAAAAACGTGGGCAAATAAAGTTCAAGTTATAATTTTAATCCCATCCCCCCACTTGAAATGTAAAATATTCCTATTTTACGTAAATATAGAGATTAAAAGGAGAAAAGTAGAATTGGAACGAGAACTCCCTTAAAATTTTCTCAAAAATGGTAAAAGGATCACGTGAAAAATGTGCCTTGATTTTGCCTCCATGAGCAAACTTCTATTCCCCAAATCACATTACTAACAACAAGCATAAAAAATAAAAGATAAATAAAAAGAATTAACACCTAACTCACTTTTGTAGGAATCACGGTTGTATTTAGCGTATGCAACAAGCCTTTTAAAGCATTCGGTGTCCCAATTGGACGAGTGAAGTCTCGTGAGGGTTTACAGGGAACACACCCACAAAGTTCATTTAGTTACTATTACAAGGTTATGGAATGTAAGTTATTTTAAAAATACTTTTAGCTATAGGGAAAAGTTACGGCGTAGACTCAACAATTGAGTTACGCCATAGGTAATTAGACCTGAAAAAATTGCTAATGTCATTACGGTGTAGCCAATAGACAGGGTTACGCCATAGAAATAGATGTGAATGATTTCTTGGAGTAATTAACTCCATAGTGAGTTCCAAGCCATCCTACTTCCTCTAATACCTGCAAAAAAGCAATAAAAAACATACCAAACCATCTAAATTAATAGAAGGAAGGGAAAGAGATAATTCGGGTTGTCTCCGGAAATAGCACTTTTGTTTATTAACAAGTCTTTAAGTTAGTCTAAAAGCTATGGGGCTTCAAAACTGTTGCCGATGGACCCGCCCTTCTTCATCCATCTCTCTCATCAAGTTGTGTCTAACCCATTCAACATTGGTTGCGGTCCATGGAAACTCGTTCCTTTCAATACTTCAGACCTTGGCGAACCTCTACTCCAGTCCTAGAGAGTACGTAGTGATTTCAAATTTCTCGTCAACTATCAGTGGTGGTATCTTGTAAGGTATACCCAATAACTTACATCTCTTCTATTCATAGGCTTCGTCATCAAGATCGGTGAATCCATCGTAGCCTGGTATTTTAAGGTAGTCCACGCTCCCTTCCAAATCATCATCATCGATCTCGGTTCCCTTAAACCACTCATCATTGAGTTTATTCTTGATGGGTTCCATCGGGGTTTTAAATTTATAATCAAGAATTACCGATTAACTAGGAACACATTCAGGCAAGTATACCCTAGTCAAGTTGTAGTATAGGTTTTGGTAAATCAAGTTCGTCCCAAGAGATTTTATGTTCGAAATTGTTTTCTTAAAAAGATTTGAAACAAGAAAGATTTGTCAAGGCTTCCTCAAAAAGTGATGTTATAGTGAAATTCAACAATAAGAAATAAATATACTTGTGTGTAGTCTATAGGCAATCATAGGTAGTGTTCATGAAGGCTTGGTGTAAACTCTTGATGTGATGCACAAATCATAAGCAAATGATTTCCAACCATGGTTTATGTTTGTAAAAATTATTCTAAGAATAAAAACATATAGGTAATCCTTTCGGTCCTTATCCCAATGATTATCCTTTAGAAAATCCATTTGTTTATAAAATGTTCTTATTAAACTCGTTCTTACGAATCTTTCGACCTTTCATGATGAAAATATTTCTAGTTTTGTTTTAATAAGTAAACATGGTGGTTGTCAATCACCATATCCCCATACTAGTTTGTCACTCAACTTTTTGGAATAAAACACAAGAGAAATCCTTTCGGTCCTTTTTCTTAAAACATGTTTTACCGACAAATCAAACCAAGACTAGTATTTTTCCAACAAACTCATTTAAACAAGATCATATATACATGCATCACATATGAGAACACTAGTATGATTTCCTACATCCCAACACACAAGTATATCCAAAACTACTCCATGATAATAATAACAAAACACAAGAAATAACAAAGTAATTCCAATAACTCAAGAGAATAGAAATCCATAACAAAGTTCATAGAATACCTAAACTTTTGCGATTACAAGAACTACAATTCGTGGCTTGTAGCAACCACACACCTCCAATCACCTAGCTTAACCGTATAACTCCAAATAACCAAAACAATGGATGAGAATTGCTCTCTCAACCTCCGGACGCTTTTCTGGTGAATACTAAACTTTGGGATGAATAATATGGTTGGTAATAGTTTTGGTGTAAACTATTACACTTTGGGTTGTGTCACACTTAGTAAAACTAAGTCTAGGTTTAATATATAGCCAAAGAAACTTGTCTAACTGGCCAAAAACGTTCCCAACAAGTTAATATCAAGAAATGATCGGCCTCCAATGATTATCGGGAGTTAAGGCAACATTAAATGCATCTTTGTGTAACTGCAGACCATGCAACCGGATCGGTTGTACTGGCAACCGGATCGGTTGCCGTTTTGACCATTATCCAGCCGGATCCAGTTACGGAGCACGACCGAACGGCTGGATGCTGCATTTTTTACTTTTGTTGACTTTCTTGATTCATGCCTCACTCTTTGCTCTCGCTGATGATTTCCAAGCCAAAACTTGATCTTTCCTTGCTGTAGATACTTAGAAATCATTGCGCTTCCTAATCATTGAGTCCAAAACCTTCCTTGCTCGACTTCCTACCTTGGGAATCTTCCAAATGTGCATAAAAACTTCATTTCTTCATCATTTGTGATACCTAGCTACATATAATTACACAATACGCATCTTTTGCACTTTTGCAACAGTGATGAGTAAATATAGCCGATTATCATGCACAAAAACAACAATAACGCTACTAAAAACATGTTCATTTTAGGCGTTATCAAATTCCCCAGCAGTGGCGCCAAAAACTTGATGTGTTTCCCGTGTGCAAGTTTTAAAAATTTATAAACACGTTTTAACCGTCTAATACTATAAACACATACGAGCAAGTATACTCGTTCGCGATAGCAAAGGTGGGTAAGTCGAGATCGTCCCAAGGGATTTTGTGTTCGAAATTGTTTTCTTAAAAAGATTTGAAACAAGAAAGCTTTGTCAAGGATTCCTCAAAAAGTGATGTTATAGTGAAATTCAACAATAAGAAATAAATATACTTGTTTGTAGTCTATAGGCAATCATAGGTAGTGTTCATGAAGGCTTGGTGTAAACTCTTGATGTGATGCACAAATCATAAGCAAATGATTTCCAACCATGGTTTATGTTTGTAAAATCATTCTAAGAACAAAACATATAGGTAATCCTTTCGGTCCTTATCCTAATGATTATCCTTTAGAAAATCCATTTGTTTGTAAAATGTTCTTATTAAACTCGTTCTTACGAATCTTTCGACCTTTCTTGATGAAAATATTTCTAGTCTTGTTTTAATAAGTAAACATGGTGGTTGTCAATCACCATATCCCCATACTAGTTTGTCACTCAACTTTTTGGAATAAAACACAAGAGAAATCCTTTCGGTCCTTTTTCTTAAAACATGTTTTACCGACAAATCAAACACAGACTAGTATTTTTCCAACAAACTCATTTAAACAAGATCATATATACATGCATCACATATGAGAACACTAGTATGATTTCCTACATCCCAACACACAAGTATATCCAAAACTACTCCATGATAATAATAACAAAACACAAGAAATAACAAAGTAATTCTAATAACTCAAGAGAATAGAAATCCATAACAAAGTTCATAGAATACCCAAACTTTTACGATTACAAGAACTAGAATTCGTGGCTTATAGCAACCACAATCCTCCAATCACCTAGCTTAACCGTATAACTCCAAATAACCAAAACAATGGATGAGAATTGCTCTCTCCAACCTCCTGGAAGTTTTACAGTGAATACTAAACTTTTGGGATGAATAATATGGTTGGTAATAGTTTTGGTGTAAACTATTACACTTTGATTGTGTCACACTTAGTAAAACTAAGTCTAGGTTCAATATATAGCCAAAGAAACTTGTCTAACGGCCAAAACGTTCCCAACAAGTTAATATCAAGAAATGATCGGCCTCCAATGATTATGGGGAGTTAAGGCAACATTAAATGCGTCTTTGTGTAACTGCAGACCATGCAACCGGATCGGTTGCCGTTTTGACCATTATCCAGCTGGATCCGGTTACGGGGCACGACCAAACGGTTGGATGCTACATTTTTGACTTTTGTTGACTTTCTTGATTCATGCCTCACTCTTTGCTCCGTTGATGATTTGCAAGGCAAAACTTGATCTTTCCTTGCTGTAGATACTTAGAAATCATTGCGCTTGCTAATCATTGAGTCCAAAAGCTTCCTTGCTCGACTTCCTTCCTTGGGAATCTTCCAAATGTGCATAAAAACTTCATTTCTTCATCATTTGTGATACCTAGCTATATATACATACACATCGCATCTTTTGCACTTTTGCAACAGCTTATGAGTAAATATAGCCGATTATCATGCAAAACCAACAATGCTACTAAAACATGTTCATTTTAGGCGTTATCAAATTCTCCCACACTTAAGTTCTACTCGCCCTCGAGTAGGTCTAATATTTGCAAAAATTGATTTCAATGGTCTTGACACCGTGGTTCCAAAAATTTAACAATCATCCCAAAAGAGATAATCATTAATTTGCTTTTAATATATGAAAAACTTTAAAAATGAACCAAACACTTTAGATAACATAACTAGAACACCTCATGAATGATTTTAAGAATTCACTCAACACTCATATATTGGTGGGTATTTGTAAATCACTCAATGCCTAGTCATGATCAATGCTTTTTACCATAAGCTTGTACAAGTATCAAAACAAAGAAAATAAATTCATCAAAGAGTGCTTTTATTCGGGTTATATCGTTAAGGCTACGGGTTTATAAAAGGTATGGATAAGGCATGGGATGGTTTATGAAATTGGTGTTAAAAGAAAAAAATAAAGTCAAGTCTAAACCTCCATGTTGCTAGCCATCATACAAACCGCAAACCCGTAAATGATTATTTTTCCTCTTCGCATAACGATCTCCACAAATATGTATAACTTAATTTAGCTTATTGGCTAATCAATATTCTTCATATAGCTCATTGGCTATAACCATTTTTTTTTTTTTTTTTTTTTTTTAACTAACAATAGTTCCCCACACTTAGTGTAAGCATACACCACAAAAATACAAATGAGAAAGACGTCTCCTTCATCTTTGTTGGAGAATGGTACACACTATAGACAAAGTGTAGCTTCTTCATAATAATAAAAAACAATCCAACACTCCAAACAACTAGCAACAAACCAATAGACATGACAAGGGTTGGCTAAGGTTTAAAGTGTAAAATCTTTTTGTATTTTTATGGATTTAACAAATGAAAATATTGGCTCAAAGGGTGTAACTAAGGGTATCTAGTGGTAAAGATGAGCACTAACAAATGGGTCCATATAAGGGTGGTTAACTAACCAATGTGGTTAGCTAATATATCATTAGATGTAAAATGGAAGGCCATTTGTGTTAAATCCTACGATGCCTCTTATCACTTGAACATATTTTTATCACTCGAGAGTGATTTTAACCGTAATGCATAACTAGTACAAGTTCTAGAATCGACATAATCACCGGCACACTCATAGCAAATATAAAACAAAAGATGTGTTTTATAAAAAAAAAGAAACATCACAATTAAGTGGAAAAAGGCTATAATGCGCGCTAGAAAATGCTATCGAATCCAAAATGAATTACTTCCGTAATTTGGTTCAAATCAAAATTTTTCAAAACCTCATTTTACCATTGAAATACCCAAGTTGTTTTTAATATATCCCCATAATGTGTGAAAACAACTAGACAATCAAGGGCGAATTTCTTCTAATTACTTGCATCCAAAAGTTATCTAAAAAAAATATAAAAGCTAAAAATTAAAAATGCGTATCATTTTTCCTATTTTCTTCCCTCCCCCATACTTAAGTTTTGCATTGTCCTCAATGTAATAAAAATGAACTTCAAAGTAAAGAAAATGGGAAAAAGAAATAGTTAAAAGATACCACGGGATAGAATATGCAATACGCATATTGGGTCATAAGAAAGCATGTGAGTTATCCAACTCCAAATATTTGACCATCAATAAGCTTCCGACACATCCATCCTGCAAACAAAACTGCAATACACAATACACAAACAAAACAATCCAAATGCTACTAAAAACAAAATAAAACAAAGTATGATAATCATCCTAGAGAAATAGTTAAGAGATAGAGATAATATTGTTTAACACATGATAACCATTGTTTTTGAAACCATAAATCAAGAATGATCCACGATCACATCCATGTTCTTAAAGGCATTACGTCGAGTTCCACTAGTAATCCTATGAGCTTCCCACTTCCTTCTTCTCTCAATTGAGCAAATCCTTCAGCTTCCGTACGTCCTGGTATAACTGGCTCACTAAACAAAACCATTTCCATATGGTTGAATAAACCAAGGCTTCTTGCAATCTTAGTAATCAAGTGTCCCCCACAAATATAGTTAACACTTCCTAATGCGGCCCTTTGATGTAGGTGCTTGGCAATCAACCACGCTACATTTAGCGATCTTAACGGATGTCTTTCCTCAAAAGCAAATAGTACCCATAAATCATCCTCCAAAATCCTATCCACATCATGTGCCCTGTGTAATAGAGATTCGACTACTATCCTATGAAATACTTGCAAGAGTGGTTTTCTAATCGATGAAACCCTACTTTCTCTATATGTTAGCTTACTTTCCGAACTTATTTTCTTCCAAAACTTGTTTTCATCAAATCCTTCTTTATTCCTATCACTCAACATAATTATATATTTAAAATCCCGATTTCTCAAATCTTCGTCCGAATATAATCCTAGCAAATTTCCAAAATCCCATAATGTGACAACATGTTTTCGACCACCTAACCTGAAAGTTATACACTTGTCCGAGCAAACCCCTGCGGCTGTAACATCTGGCTTCATTTCAAGGGAACACATAAATTCTAAACACCATTCTTTATAAATTGGCTCATTGATGTTGAGCGCTCTCTTCCACATTTCTGTAGTTAGAATCTGCTTGTTCCACAATGTTCTTATCAACAACCTATCTTCTAAAATTTCATGGCAGCCCAAACCTTGCAATACTTCCCAACTAACAATCCGAGGTCGGTGAATTTCCTTTCCTCCAATAGATAATAAGGTGTCATTGAGATGTTTTCGACGATCATGATTCTCTCCACGCCAAAGAAGATTCGGGTGGCATTCTGGGATGGGCATTTCATCTCTCTTCTTTCGTGCTCCTCTAGTTCGTGACGCGATCCCTTTTCCTAAGACATTCTTCACAACATAATCAAATTGGATTAGCCGTTAGAAACATGCAATATTATTGCAGAAACCACAAATATAATCCAATATAAGAGTGTTAGAGCAAACGGGAAGGTCCATGGAAGCCTCTAAGGTCCACTTCAAAATTTCAAAAAAAATCCAACACAGAACCTAGAACCGGATTCGGTTGCAGAGCAACTGAATCGGTTACACCTAATGGCCAAATCCAACCGATCGGTTGCGCTTCGCAACCGGATCGGTTACTCATTCTGCATAAGGCTTTTCCTTCTAAACCATCACCCACTCAATTCTTCTAAATCCAATCCACTCCTAGAATGCATTCTAACATCATCAATGATTTCTACATCCTCAAATTACTCTAAATTCGCTTTTCCAACCTCGAATCATCACACATTCATCAACTTAGAACTCAACAAATAAGACCTCAACTCTTCAATCACTTGTTCTAATCAACAATGTGGCATCTATTACTCATTAAAAAAAGCATCATCTACCACTAGGAATCACCAATTGCAACTTAACTTGATTCAATGGCATAACCTAATTAAATCCGAAAATTCAATCATCTAATACTCATTCCATGTTGAATCAATCACTACAATTCTTTTTGCAATGCATTCCTATATCAATTACCCACTTAATCCTAAAATATTACAACTTAATTGAATTATATCAAAAACCCCAAATTAGTGACCTAATTTGGAATTCGAATCAAATGCTCTAATTAAACCTCAATTGAGTTAATTGAATGCAGATGCTTACTTGTTTGGGTGCCATGATGATCTTCTACAACTTAAACAACCTTCAATTAGCTTCTATTGGTCGAATTTTGCAAAACCCAGCTGGAGGATTAGTGTGTGTGTGTGTTTTTCTGGAAAAAATGAATTTTTGGTATATATACTTGTATGCAACCGGTTCAGTCATGGACACAACCGTTTCGGTTTGCATTTTTGCCAAATTTTGCATTTTTCTCGTTACTTAGGCATTTTACCTTCCAAGCAACAATTGTTTACTCAAAAATCCTATTAAAGATGCACACAATATTCATCTACCATTTGGAAATTTCAACAATCATCTAATCTCAAAACTCAAATCATCATACTTATAAACTAAAACTAAAACTCAAACTAAAACTCATAATCATAATGCATTAACCAAATAACCTCAACATAATAATAAAGATAAAACTGAAATGAAAAACAAGAAATCCTAAATGGATAAAATTAAAAAGAAGTTCATGAAATTCAAGAAAACAATTGCTTGTTTATTATGGTGTCTTGTTTCTCCATAGAAATCCTCGAAATACTCATGCCTTAAGATGTCCTCACTTAGAAATTTCCGGTCAATTCACGGTATGTTTCATAAGTTTTGAACTTCCTTATGAATCTTCTCCCATCCGGACATAGTATATCAAATTTGACGTGCCATTCTCCATCCCCATTTTGTCTCTTGTAAATGCCCGACCCTCGGGTCTCCATTCCAAATTCTTGAGTTGAGCGGTAAGAACCTAAGAAACCTTCTTGTAAACTAGGATGTTTTGAATGGATTGTAAAATGCTTCCACCGCTAGTGTGCGTTCCATCTCATCCTCTATATCAAAGTATGGTGGAGCTAGTGGTCCATACATCGGGTTTCCTTGGACATCACGTCCTACTTCAAAACAAGTCAAGTCCTCGTCCGCTTCCATCAATTCTAAATCTTCCATGAATTCCACAGTTGGTCCCCTTGGTTTGGGATAATAGGTTTGTTTCGAGATCCCATCATCGATAGTTATCGTACCTCTACCCATGTCTATGATTGCACCACATGTGCGTAGGAATGGTCTTCCTAATAGAAGTGGTAAACTCTTATCAACCGGAATGTCTAGGACTAGAAAATCAGCCAAGTATGGTTGGTAACCAATTTGAACTCTTACGTTTTTCACCTCCCTCATTGCTTTTGCTTGGGAATTATCCCCCATGATAAGTTTCGAATGATTTGGTTGCGGCTTACTAAGACCCAACGTCTTAAACAATGGATAGGGCATAACATTAACACTTGAACCCGTATCGGCTAAGGCATAAACTGGTGTAGTCCCATTCACTTTAATTGGCAAAACAAAATTTCCTGGATCTTTCTCCTTACGTGGCATACCTCTAAACAAAATCCTATCTCTATCCTCCTCCGATAGATCTTTATCCTCCAATCTTGCTCTTGCTAGCATCACCTCATCTAGTTTCTGTTAGGAATTAGAAAATTCAGTCGTTAAAGAGTCGGTCACCTCAAGTATATGTATTCGTTAGAAAGCTCGTAGTCGTAGTCAAGTTATCTTAGTAAGTAGTTTGTTATGTAACACCGTGGAGGACGGATGGGTCTTTACCCCTTGTATGCGATCCATGACCCGTAGGTGGCGTTTATTTGTAAGACACTATAAATACCTCTACCTCCCAAGGTAGAGGGTTGGAGCTTCAATACCATTTTTCTTTGTTTCACATAGTTCCCAAATCTCTTCCCTTTTTCTCTCTAGAACTTTCTCTCTCTAAGCATCTTTGTACGCCCCATGTGATTATGGTTTAGTGTGTTTGTGAAATCCTATATCTTACAATTGGTATCAAGAGCCATGGTTTGATCACTCATCTTTCATTCTCTTTGTTTTGGTGGATTTCATAAGGTTTTTAGGGTTTTAAGTGTTTAGGAGAGTTTGAATCATTTGGACAAATTCTAGTGTTAAAGTTTGGATTTTGCTTATACTTTTGTGTTTAGGATCATCATATGTGTTTATGTTTTGAATTGGAAGGCTTAAATCATTGTGGTTTGGTTGTTTTTGATTGATAAAGTGGTTATTTGTGAAATTTGTACAAAGCGAGTTGAGTCTCGGACTTTTGTTTCTTCGAAGCGAGTTGCTTTGTTACTGGATGCGAGTTGGTATATGCGACTTGGCTATTTAGCGAGTTGACTTTTTATGCGACTTGGGTTCTAAGCAAGTTGTTTCTTTAAGCGACTTGGGTACTAAGCGAGTTGTTTCTTTAAGCGACTTGAGTTCAAAAGCGACTTGGCTATTAAGCGAGTTGTACTGCTAGCGAGTTAGTTTAAGCGACTTGGTGATTAAGCGAGTTGTCTCTATAAGCGACTTGGCTATTAAGCGAGTTGGTTCCTTAAGCGACTTGTTTCTTTAAGCGAGTTGGGTGTTTTGCGAGTTGATAACTAAGCGAGTTGATTGTTTAGCTACTTGTCTACTGAGTCTTGTTTCTTCTTCGTGCTACATTTTTACGGTTGTTCTTTTGGTTTAGTAAAATCCCGTGAAAGAATCAATTTCCCGGTTTAATCAAGGAATATTAAAATCCCGTAGAACTTGTAATCATGTCAAACATCGTACCTACTATCGTTTCTTACATAGTCGAGGACGTTCAGCGGTGGATCGGATACTCGTCCACCTATGCTTGATGTAGGCGATTATGACTCATGGGCTCAACGAATCCGATTGTAGTGTCTTGGAAAGGAAAATGGGGTCAACATTCTCAAATCAATTGATGAAGGACCTTATCGATTGAGACTACAAGAGATATAATTGATCTGCTGGCGATGGAACAATGATCTTTGGATTGGATAGACCAAAATGTATGATGAGCTCAATGATAAGGAGAAAAGAGATTCGATGATGATATCGTGGCTTCTAACATTATACTTGTGGTCTTCCAAAGACATCTACAAGCTTATCAATCACAACACCGAAGCCAAGGCGGTTTGAGATAATGTCAAGATGCTTCTCTCGTGTTCGAATTAACCAAGGAAGACAGAGAATCACAAGCTGTATGATGAGTTTGAGCATTTCAAGATGAAACACGATGAGAGTGTCTATGAGTACTACGTGAGATTCCATAAGCTTGTAAATGATATGAGGAACATCAAAATGACCATGCCAAACATTCAATTTGAACTCAAAGTTTGTGAACAACATGAATCCCGAATGGCACAAATTTGTCACTACGTGAAGCTAACCAAAGGACTAAAGAATACAAACTATGAGCAATTGTATGCCTTCCTTCTTCAGAATGAGAGGCATGCTATGTTTGAAAAAAGGATTCTGGATCAGTTCAAAACCAATCAGGGAGAATCAAGCTCACCAAATGATTCTACAGCTTTCTACACTAATGTTGGTATTACCACCAAAGCATCTCAAGTCATACCCATGGGTAATGGTAATCACAAACTCATTCTTGATCCAATGTTCAAACAAGCTGATGCTGATGCAGCCGTGGGACACTTCATTAATCAATTGGCTCTTATGGTTAAACAAAACATGACTCTCAATCCACATTCCAAAAGTCTTCACACTAACAATGAGATCAGAACTGCATCCAACCTTCAAAATCATGCAGTTGTCAGAGATGGAAAAGTTATGGTACAACCAGTTCAAGGAAGGCAATATGATCAGGGAAGAGGTGGAGTAGGTGGAGGTTATGTTGGAAATCGAATCGGGAAGGAATGGAAATCGGTCAAGCAAAGCCAATTAAGTGCTACAACTGTGGTGGTGAGGACACATTGCTAGGGCGCACATCTCCAAAACGTCCACGTAATGCGAGAATACTTGAGACAAGATGTTGCTTGTACAAGCTCGGGATAATGGTGTTGCTTTGGATGAAGAGGAGTTGTTGTTTCTCGTGAGGGCAATGCCAAGACCTATGATGCGAGATGTGGATGAGCGACCAATTCGGGAGATAGGTCACAATCATCGAATGCTTTTCAAGTCGCCGATTGCGATGCATACGACTCGGCGTCGATGATGAACCTCTTGCACAAACAATTTTCATGGCTAGCATTTCTCCTATGGTCTCTCCAAAGGTCTCTCCACCACAACAAGTTGGTCCATCCAAAGACAAAATCATTTCGAGGTATTAAAACTATATGATGAAGTTAATGAGCAAAAGATGCATAATAAAGTACAATCTCTTGAAACTTATGAATCGAGATAGTGATGATGAGGAAATAGCATTATTGTCCCATATGATCAATATGTGAAGCAAAGTGAAAGTGAGGTTGTACCAAGTAATGCATCTTCTGCGATCAATGATGACTATGTTTTTATGAATACACCGCTTGTGCCTCGATGATTCTGTTATCTCGAATCGAATGCCTATAAAGAACAAGTTTCTATTTATGAACAACGTGCTAAGTTTGAGTTAACTACCCGTGAGTAGGAAATGGATGACCAAATGCGTGCAATTATTAGAAAAAGTAATTTTAGAGAAGAAGTATTAAAACAAAAGTTAAATTCCTTACAAGAAAAGCTTTCTAAAACTGCTAAGCAAAAACAAGAACTTCAAGAAAATGTGAAAATGCTTAAGCAAGAATTCAATGCTAAGGAATCAAAACTTTTGAATGATTTTTCCAATCTAAAAACTTTGAAAAACAAGCTTGAAAATAAGTTGTATGTACAAGGGAATACCATTCAGACTGCTCACTTGATCACTAAGCATAGAGTCTTAAGCGATAAGCATAGCATTCCCCTTGTTGTGGAACCAAATCCAGAGGTCATTAAAAAGGCTAGAACTGCTCATAAGGTAATTTATGATGGAAATGAAATCCTTAAGCCTAGGCAGAAACCTAGTTGTGCTAAGTGCACTGAGGAAGATAAGAAATCAGATGAAGTCACTAGGGAGAAAATGGATAAGAAACTCAACAATCCTACATGTAAAGAGAAAAACATAACTATCAAGCATCATGATTACACTAAGGAAAATTGGATCTCCCTTAACATGTTTAAGCCTCAAACTCAATTAACCCCAAAACAGATTTTTTGGAAGAAAGATATGGATAAGCAAAAAGCAGAGAATCTTGTTGTAACAACCCCTCCCCTTAGGAAAATGCCTTCAACGATTTGTGTATCCTCCGAATACACCAATGCATTTAGTTCCTAGAACTATTGCCACTAAAAGCAAGACCTTAATCAGTCAATATGTTATCTTTCAATTATTTGTTGATTTTGAGAAAACTTGTAAGAAAAGGACCACACGGACTGGGATAAGCGAAGGGAAAGGGTTTTGAGCAAACTAAAGAATGTTTTTAAGCGAGGTCATGCCTTTCTTTGAACAACTAAAAGATCAATTTGAAAGTCTTAAAAAGGGGATGCATTCAGATAAGAAATGGAAAGGGAATTTGATGCAATGATAGTTGAGGTTAGTGACTATGAGCGTGAATTAAAATATAATGAGATTGAGAGGAAGAACTTGCATACATTGAATGAGAATCTTATTTCTGAATGTATTACTCAAGATGTGTTTTACATTGCTACGAATCACTCCATTACTGCTTCTCGATTCCATGAATTATCTATTGCATTGAAAGTTTCCCATGATCGTGTCATTGAGCTTGAAAAAAAAACTCAGAACTTAGTGAAGAAATTGATCGAGATGATCACGATAATTTGGTAAAACATCTTTCTAAACTAGAAGTTGAACAATTTGATTTGCAACTAAAATATCAACATCTCAAAGAAAATGTTAAAACCTCAAATATCAAGACATCCTCGGATGTTCCGAGTTTGATGCGTTTTCGGATAAATAAGCGTGACGAACAGATTCAAGCTCATTGTTGCATGATCGAAAGTTGAAAGCCCAAATCTCTCAATTAAAGGGTGAAAAGAACAATGTGGTGGCTCCCAAATGCCTCCTCCTTTAGATTCTCGGTATTCTCAAACTTTTCATCTTCAAAACTTGGTTAATGTTTTACAAAAGAAAATGAGAGTTTTCTAGAAGAAAATGAAAAGTTAAACGACACTTTAAAGAGTTATATGATTCAATGAAAGTCACTCGTGACAAAAACAACGAAAAATAACTTCTTTACAAAAAGAAATTGAGAATATGAGGAGTCGGAAAAAGGAAGCGCCACTTGTCTTTAATGAGAATGTTGCATCAAAGTCATCCTCGGATCGCAAATATCTTGATTGTTAAATACATTCCTCCTCACCTTAGGAACAATGAACTTGTGTTTCATAACTATTGTGCTCACCTTAAGGATAGTCTAGAATGTCTCCGTGAGATTGTGGAAGAGGACTTCATCAATAAGCCTCTTGATAGAGAAATTAGGTTTTCTTGCATACAGGCCAAACGATCTCAGGAGCTGCTAGAATGTTTAATTGCAACATGTCCTAAATCCTTAGGTGCGAAAGGTAAAACTGTGATGCCTTGCTCTATGCCTAGTGCCAAGCATACAAACCACTCTATGCCCAGTAATATGAAAGTGAATTCTAAGGTGCCTTCTAGTAGTTCAGATCCTTGCACATCTAGCTCCAGAATGCAAGAAGTAGCTCAACCAACTAATGTTCCCATAATTCCCTCTACAGGAGTAATCAGTGACATTAAAGCAAGCGGGTCAAAGCCTCCAGGCAATACCAAGAATGATAGGACCATGCAAGCTAGGAATGTTCAGTGGAAGAAAGTAGAAGATCACCTTAGGGAGAATTTGAATAAAATGAATCGTGTTGATTCTAGTATTAGCTCTAAGCGTACTGTAATTAATGCGAATTCTGCTACTTTTGGCAAAACATGTAATGATGATTGCGTTGTTTCTGTTACTAATTATGAATGTGGTGTGAATGATTTATCTAATGCTGTTAAATACCCTGTTAAAATTGTTAATGTTATAAATCAAGATAAAAAGGCTAAAAGGCAAAGGCGAAAGAAAGTTAGAAAACAGTGGAAACCCACAGGAAGAACATTTAGTAAGATAGGTTATCAATGGATACCTTTTGGCCATAAGGTTAATCAGTGCTGCCCTAAATCTGCTAAGACAATGCCCACTAGGAAATGGATGCCTACTGGTAGAACTATTCCTTTAAGAAGTGAACACACATTGAATAGGTCGAATACGAACATTAGCACTGCATCTATCCCTAATGATTCCATTGCTTCTATTTCTGATCTGAGTGTTTCTATTTCTGATGTGGGTGTTCCAATCATTGTTACTAACCAAATGGAACCCATTCTTGCATGGGGATCCCAATTATCCGATTATCCATTCTTATGCATGTTCAGCTGCGGATCGTTCAAATCGTTATGTGGTACACGGACTCGAGTTGTTCCAAGCATATATTTGGAGACCGGTCATGGCTCATGAACTTCGTGAGTAAATTCATCGGGACTGTTAGATTCGGGAATGATCATTTTGGTGCAAGTATGGGTTATGGAGATTATGTTGTCGGTGATAGTGTTATCTCCAGGGTATATTGCGTAGAAGGTCTTGGTCATAACTTATTCTCTATCGGTCAATTTTGTGATTCTAATCTAGAAGTGTCCTTCAGAAAACATACTTGTTTCGTTAGAGAACTTGATGGTAAGGAACTTTTAAGAGGAACACGTGGTTCAAATCTATACACCATCTCTATCGAAGATATGATGAAGTCTTCTCCAATTTGCTTGTTGTCAAAGGCTTCGAAAACAAAGTCATGGTTATGGCATCGTCGTCTCAATCACTTGAACTTCGGCACCATCAATGATCTCTCCAGAAAGGACTTAGTTGTAGGTCTACCTAGACTAAATTATGAAAAGGATCATCTTTGTTCAGCATGCCAATTGGGAAAAAGCAAGAAATATGCCCACAAAGCCTACAAACTCAGTTACAGAAGTTCTTCATACAATTCACATGGATTTATGTGGACCCATGAGAGTGCAGAATATATTTGGGAAGAAATATGTGTTAGTTGTGGTAGATGATTACTCTCGATTCACCTAGGTTAAGTTCTTAAGGACAAAGGATGAAACTCCGGATATCATCATCAAACTTATCAAGCATTGCGAGTTCGACTTAACAAAAGCGTCGAATCATCCGAGCAGACAATGAACCGAGTTTGTTAATAAACAACTTAGTGAGTTTTATGAAAGTGTTGGAATCAGTCATCAAAGAAGTGTTCCATGAACTCCTCAACAGAACGGTGTAGTTGAAAGACGAAATCGAACTCTTATGGAACCCGCAAGAACAATGTTGATTTACTCAAAGGTTCCAATGTTTCTCTGGGCTGAAGCCATTGCCACTGCATGCTACACTCAAAATAGATCCCTAATTCATACAGCTCATGGAAAAACTCCATATGAACTTGTCCACAATAGAAAACCTAATCTCTCATTCCTTCGTGTATTTGGTGCATTGTGTTATCCAACTAATGAGGGTCAAGACTTAGGCAAACTTAAAGCTAAAGCGGATATTGGAGTATTTGTAGGACATGCACCAAACAAAAAGGGATACCGTATCTATAACAAAAGAACCCGAAATATCATGGAAACAATTCACGTTACGTTTGATGAGCTGACCGGTCCAATGGCTCCAGGACAACCCAGGACTGGACCCGCATCATCATGTAGTCCCATTAGTTCTACTATTGTTTACGACTCCTCGCCAACAACTCCTTATGTACCTCCTTCAGAAGATGACTTGAAGAAACTGTTTGATCCAATGTTTGATGAACACTATGAGCCAACTGCTAATGATCATCAATTCCATCATCGAGGTCGCTTCAATCCACATCAATGAAGTTAACCCTTCGGTTTCTATGACACTAAGTCAAGAAGCGCCTGCTGCTGATCACTCTGTCTCATCAATAAATCATCAATCATCGAGTGTACATCATGGAAATGTTTATGGCACCCTTGATGGAGAAAATCCCTTTGCTACTCCTGAAGATGCACCGTTTGAAAATATATTTGCTCCTGAATCATCATCAAAACCATCATCATCAGGAGAAATCGAGTCTGCTACTTCAGTTCCTCAACAACAACCACATGAACACCTTAGGAAATGGATACACGATCATCCATTGGAAAACATCATTGGAAACCGCTCTCGTCCAGTATCAACACGGAAACAACTTGCAACCGATGCCTTATGGTGCTTCTTCAACTCCGTACTCTCTAAGGTCGAACCAAAAGATGTTAAAACTGCCATGAATGAAGGCAATTGGTTCAATGCCATGCAAGAAGAAATTCATGAGTTTGATCGACTTGATGTATGGGAATTAGTACTGCTCTAGATTGTGCTATGATCATTGCTCTAAAGTGGATCTTCAAAGTGAAGCTTGATGAGCATGGCGATGTTTTAAAGAACAAGGCTAGATTGGTTGCAAAGGATACCGTCAGGAGGAAGGTATTGACTTTGAAGAATCATTTGCTCCTATGGCGCGCATCGAGGCGATCGAGAATCTTTTGGCTAATCTTGCAAGTAAGAATATGATTGTCTATCGGATAGATGTAAAGACGGCTTTTCTTAACGGAGATCTTAAAGAAGTCGTATCGTCACCAACCGGAAGGTTTGTGAATCGAGCATCCTACTCATGTCTATCGCTTGAAGAAGGCTCTTTATGGCTTGAAGCAAGCTCCAAGGGCATGGTATGATATGCTATCAAAGTTTCCTCTATCTCTTGGATTCAACAAAGGAGCGTTGATCCGACATTGTTCACCACAAGTCGAGCAAACATTTAATTCACGTTCAAATATATGTTGATGATATTATCTTTGCCTCGACTGACCCCAATGAATGTGATCATTTTTCTAATGAAATGGGTTCCAAATTTCAATTGTCAATGATGGGACAAATGTCATTTTTCTTGGGATTACAAATTTCACAATGTCCCGGAGGCATTTTTATAAATCAATCTAAATATGCAAATGAGATTTTAAAGAAATATGGATTTGATTCTAGTGACCCTGTTGACACTCCCATGATAGAACGTACTAAACTGGATGAGGACCACTCAGGGATCATGGCAGACCAAACAAAATATCGTAGTATGATTGGATCCCTTATGTACCTCACAGCCAGTAGACCAGACATTTTGTTCGCTGTTTGCATGTGTGCTAGATACCAGGCTGTTGATCCCAGTTGAGCAAACGATCTAATATAGAAACTGACTTAAACAAAGAACTTATCAAGTATTATGCGGAATTTAACACTTAATCTTAAGAAGAAGAACAGTAAACATTCAACACCTCAATATTATTATTAATACGAATACTCTAACCAGTATTAGGGTTTTACAACCTTGAAGTGTATCGACCTTAGATATAAAACATACATATATCTAATCTAACCTAGGACCTCCTTTTATAGGCTAAGGGGTCCTTTACATTATACAATACGTAACCTACAAGATAAATATCTTTTCCATATTTATCTAATACAAAATACTAAACCGACTATAAAAGACTAGCAGTGGTTACAATAATCTATCAGTAGTTACACAATACTACTAGCCGCGGTTTGTCATCATCCGTGGTTACATTATTCTATCCGTGGTTATATCAACTCTGTCCGTGGTTCCAGTACTTAGAATAATTCTTGATCTAAGGAACCAAAAACCAACAATCCTCCCTAAACTTGATACATTCCAACGTAATTCTCAAGTTTCCTTTAAGCTCAAAACATCTGGATTGGAGGATGTAGCCAAACACTTATCGGTTAAGAATATTTTCATACTTGACAACAAATTGTAAGCTTGACCATCATAGGGTAACAACATCTTGATAATACCGAGATTCAACATCGAGCAATAAGCTGCTTTGGATACTTATTCGATTGAGGATAATCACCTTCTACAAGCATATGAATAACTTCTCCGAAAAGCAGTTAAAACATGAACTCCACAAGTTTGATATAAAACCATCTTGTAACTTGACCATTGTAGAGTCCTTTCCATTCGGGTTCATCATGAGTAGGCTCAAATAAAATCTTCAAATGATGATAAACCGTCTCTCATATTATCGTGAATATGAATTCACAATTCTTAATAATTTTCATCAATACATTCCTCATCTCATGCAATTGAAGGAGGTTTCTTTCTTATAACTTTCTTCCTTTCTTTACCAATCCTCCTTGCCCATAGACCCAAAAGTTTAGCTCTTTCCTCATCATCCAACAATGCCCATTCTTGTGCAGTATATTCATCATTTATTTGTTGAGAAGCTTCAAGATAGTTTTGTGATTCATACCATGTAGCCAACCATTTCTGACTAGCTTCCTCTTCTTCTTGCTTCCTTTTCTCTAAAGCTGCTTGTTCTTCAGCTAACATGTTTCTTACATACTCTGCATCATAAGCAACTTGTTCTGCTTGACTTTTAAACTTCAGCTCTGGTACTGCAACCCCTTTACCTTTTCCAATATCAGATTGAACCACTTTCTTCTTCAAAGGTTCACCAATAACTAAACTTTTTCCTTTGGGTTTAGTTGCAGTAGATTGAACAGATAAAACAGGTGCAATGATGGGTGTAGAAATAGATGAGGTTTTGCTTAGATTTATCAATGTACTTGCAGCTTCTTTCTCAACTTCTTTAGATTTAGGTGGTGATACAGAGAGAGTTGTGACAACAGTGGAAGTGGTTATGATAGCAGTGGGTATGATAGTAGTGGGTACAATTGCCATGTCTGAAACTGCAGCAGTGATTTCAAGAGTACTAACCGTGGTTACATACATACCTTCAGTGGTTGTGACCTGCACTACTTCATCTTCTACAACATTCTTCAAATTTTCAAGAACTGCCTCATTCCCATCTTTATCAGATACCAAAAATTCTTGATCTCCACTATCAACATCTTCTTCCATAGATCCATCAATGACCTCCCCAATTCATGCCTTCACTCCTCCCTATTTGGATACATCCTCCATATTCGTGAGTGGAGAGAGTCCACCTTCTTTTCTTTCTTCTCATAGCTTTCAAACAAAGAACCCTGTGTCTTCGTATTTTCTCCAATACCAATACCCGTGCTTCAATCGCCTAATGTCTTTACCACAAACACACGACTCCTTAAAACTTGAGATTGTTTCCTCCATTTTGGCACATTTATCCGTCAATTCATTAAAGCGTTCAAGAATATCCTCCCACTTCGACTGTGTGAATCGGTCCGAGAGGTGGTTCATTGGAAAAGTCATCATGTACCGACTTAGGATCCGTCAATTCATGTTCATGTTTCAAACTATCCTCATCACTTGGTGTGTGACTGCCGAGAGGTGAATCCTTGGATAAAGTAAACATCGACCTTTCCCGATCTCACTGTAGTTGAGGTTGGCTAGGTGTTAAGTTCCAAAGAACTTTCCACATTAGGAGTTTCCAAAGGTTGGGTCTTATTTATGTTTCCACTATCTTGACCAGCATCTAAGCATGAATCAATAGTGGAAGCCCTTCCAATCATGTCACCTCCACTCCATGTGACAGCCTCATTAACAACACCACTAACACCCACTGAGGTAGCTTGGTGCCCTTGATCTCCTAGTCCATACAATTGGTTTAACAATGATTTGGGATTGACTAGAAGTAAGTAGAGTGTCACTAATGTGGTTTGAGGTGAACTAGCGGTGGGTTCGGATGTACTAGCAATGAGGTTCGGTGACTAGAGGTTGGGATTCAAGACCTTCATCAAACTCGTAATCGATGAGGCAAAATAAGCATATGGGAAACAAAGGACCATCTCGATCCGAACATTTGGCTTCGATTCCTCATATGTGCAAAACCTTAGGAAGCATATGATGTACTTCATACTCTAGAATGCTCAACAGGTTACGCTATTTGACTTTCCACAATAAGTTGAACAAACCTAGGATACAAATAGTATTTACCCTTCTTCCTAATGTTTTGTACTAACCCTCATAAATCATCATAGACCAATTGAACTTTCTTCCATCGGACAAACAAATAACAGCAGAGCAATTTTGGAAGGAAAGTCATTAAACCCGATGGTCTTATTACTCATACACATCAACAAGGTATGAATAAGAAACTTCCATTGTGGTGAAAACAAACTCTTAAAAATTTTACCTTATCACCTTTGTGTGTATATCGTAACCTCTCTAAACCGCCTACAATCTCAAAGATCGAAAGATTATCAATACCATCAAGATCATCAAACTTTAAAACTCTCCTAATGATCTCCTCATAAACCGAAATAGCATTTTCATCCACAACAATGCTAAACACTTTGCTACTCCAAAGAACCTCTTCAAGCTTAGCATTCCTCCGGCGATGTATGTAGGCTTTAAAAATGGTTGGTGTGACAGTTAATGCATAGTGAATAGGACTGTGAACAAGGAAATCAATCATTTGATGAAAACCTTCAGATCGATCTTTTTTGGTGAGAATAGCAACAAGGTTATGTGTGTTGGAATACTTTTCCGCCATTGTTTTTAATGATGGGTATGATGTGGGTTTTGTGAATTATGCAAAGTAAAGTGATTAGGGTTAATGTGGAGCGCCAATTGGAAGTGGTTTGAAGATCAAATAAATGATCCATCCGTGATTTGGGGAGATAATATACTTTTGCTAAAGTTACCAAACAGCCCCTGTAGTATCCAAAACAAAGCAACATGCTATCCGAGGTTTCAGAACAGCTTTCCGAGATTTGAAACACACCATCAGTGGATACATTGCAGCATTTCAACCAAATGTCCAAAAGATACAACAAGCAAATCTGTGTTAAAATAAGAGAGATCTCACAAAAATATGAAGGATTACACAATTTTTTTTAACAAACACTAGCAGCTAACATATCACCAGCTCCAATGTACACTAATCCTTCATACGTGCAAGACAAAAAATATCACCAGCTCCAATGTACACTAATCCTTCATACGTGCAAGACAAAAACACAAACCAAACACAGAGAAGAAAGTTATTGTTATCAGTGGTAAGATAAAGCCAACAGTGGTTACAAATGACCTATCCGAGGTTAGCCAAAGTGCTTAATGCAAAGTCAAGCTGGTCAACGTCCGAATTAATATTAGTTCAAAGCCCAATGAACTCATTAACTCCCCAACCACATTTAACCTTCCCCTCATTTACTCACATAAGCCATATCTTTGCTTATAAAAAGAACCCAAATCTCATCTCACACATATCAATCAAAACCAAAACCCTAATTTCTCCAAAATCCATAATCAACCACAATCACCATGTGGAACCCTAGTTGGAATAAACCAGAAGTCATTGATCTAACATCCTCCTCATCCTCATCATCATCATCATCAAGTGAAGAGTCGATCCATGGCGTGCTGACATCCCTCCACAAGAACCACGATCAAGAAAATCCCATTTCTTCCATCATCGAAGATGATAGTGTGTTGAATCAAGTGAGGTTTCGAGGACTCGATGACTCCTCTAAGAAGAGAACTTCAAACCTCCAACCTTCATCATCCCAACCCCAACCAAGACCACGAGCAAGAAATCCACCACTCCCAAAGGACGTAGAGGTGATTCTTGGTCTTCCGCACCAAGTTGTGGTGCTTCTTCACATATCGTAAGGGGAAGGGAAAAGGAAGATGGAGTGATGCTTTTGGTGAAACCAGAGATGAAAGTATGATATGACTATGTCCTTTGTGCTTCATCTACTGTATTCATCTTCATCATCTTCGGTTTCCTTAATCCATCCTTTCCATTTTGATCCTTAGCTCGTCATGCATATCCAACAGCTGTAATAGATGTTATGGGCTAGGATAGTAGTAGGAAATCATGTATAGAACTAGTCTTTTAATTTGCACTTGAAGTTTCATTGTAAGCTGTAAGCTGTAAATTGTTTCTTGAATGAACAATTTAACTTCAGTACTTATTTTGCTTCTATAATGAACTTTCTTTTATCTGAAAAATTGTTAGTGGAAACACAGAGCAACAAACAATGGTTTGAACAAAACTATCAGTGGTTAGAAACAAAAATAGCAATACTAAGATTACATAATAACAATCCAATACTTATACAAACTGGTACAAAACAATTTGAGAGTTTAGAGATTAATCATTCCAATACTAAAAACAAAGTAATCGAAACCTCCCACATCAAAAGCTTTGGTGAGAAGATCAAGAACATTGAAATCGGTATGGATTTTACCATTTGAATCACCTTTTCTCATTACAATCTCTAATGAAATGATGCCTTATCTCAATATGTTTAGTTCTAGAATGTAAAGCAGATTTTAATGATGCAAATTGTCTTGTTATTATCAATGTAAATCTTAGTATGCATAAATTGTACCCAAAATCCGACAATTGATTACGAATCCAAAGAACTTGACCACAACAACTAGCAAGAGCCACATATTCAACTTCGGTTGTAGAATTTGCCACAATAGTTTGCTTTTACACCGCCATGAAATTAGTGCGCTTCCCAAAACCGACATCCTCCAAAGAGTAGACTTCATATCCAAACTAGCACCAAGATAGTCACTATCTCGTGTAGGCCACCAAATCAAAGGGAATCCTTAGAGTACCAAAGGCCCAATTTAGGATGACCTTTAAGATATCTAAAGATCCTCTTAATAAACATTCATGTGTGAGGTATTAGGTGTGACTTGAAATCTTGCACACACACATACCGAGAACATAATATCCGCCTAGATGTTGTGAGATACATCAAAGATCCAATCATGGATCGTGCAACTTCAAATCAACTTTGGGACTTCCATCATCCGTAGCAGAGGTTTCTGAGTCTCCATAGGTGTACTTGCACTCTTTACATCTTGAAACCCAAACTTCTTCAAAACATCTCCTACATACTTGTCTTGACTAATGAAAATACCATCAGTCCTTTGTTGAACCTGTAGCCCCAAAAACAAAGTGAGTTCTCCCATAGAACTCATCTGAAACTTATCATGCATAAGTTTCTCAAAATCCTTGCATAGCTCCTTGTTTGTTGAGCCAAAGATGATGTCATCTACATAAACCTGAACCAATAAAATATTATCTTTGTGCTTTCTAATGAACAAAGTTTTATCAATCAGCCCTCTTTTAAACCCACTATCCATCAAATAAGTAGATAGGCACTCATACCATGCCCTAGGAGCTTGATGCAACCCATACATAGCCTTTCTCACCCTATAAACCTTGTCAGGATGATCGGGATCTTCAAAACCGGAGGTTGACAAACATAAACCTCCTCATCAATTGTGCCATATAAAATGCACTTTTAACATCCATCGATACACAACAAAATTCTTGAATGAAGCATAAGCCAAAAATAATCTAATAGCCTCTATTCTTGCAATCTGGAGCAAACACATCCAAACCTTGGTTTGTGTGTATCCTTGAGCAACCAATCTTGATTTGTTCCTTACAACAATTCCTCTTTCATCCTCTTGTTTCGAACACCCATTTAGTCCCAATAGCCCTTTTACCATTAGGAAGATCAACCAATGTCCAAACCTCTTGAAGCTTAAAGCGTAAAAGCTCCTCTTGCATTGATTCTACCCACCTTCTTGATTAAAGCTTCTTCTACTCTCTTGGGCTCCTTTTGAGACAGAAAACAAGCAAGCAGACAATTTTGCGAGATCTTTATGACTGTTTCTTTTGTGAAGTGATCTTGCAAAGAACCCATGTTCAGAAATGGTTCGATGTTCTTAACCACGCTTCTTGTTTGAGCTGGAGTATTCAAGTTTCCAAGTATTTGTTCCTTGGGATGAATCTTGTGAATCCTTGTAGTGGTGATTGGACTTTCATGAATGACAGTTTCCAAATTAGACAAATCAGCATTGAAGAAATCATCCATGTCTTCATCATCAGTAGGAGTATCAATTTCTATCAAAGCAGGCATGTTAGGATCATGTGGATACTCCTCTTCACCAAATAATGGTTTGCATTTGGTCCAAAGAAAATACTATCATCGAAGCTTGCAACGGGATTTCACTTGACCTATCGGTGGTAGAAGATGGCTTAGCGTTGCTTTCGGTTGGCTTAGCGATTGCTTGCGAAATTCCTCTTCTTCCTTTCAATTTCTTCTACCGACACCGAGTTATCTTTCAACAACTCATCCTTATCTTGATGATGATCAACATTGCCTCCATTATCCAAAGACATCATCGCAGTGGGACCTTGCTTGTGAATGATTGGTGAAAGCAATTATGACTTTCCACTTTTCAACCAAATAGAATTCCTTTGGAGAATCGACTTCCTTAGAATTTGTTTCGCATCGAATCCTTTTGTGTACATGCATTAACATTAGTGGAAGTTCCCGCAATGATAGGCTCATAATTCATAGATTTGGTTAGCATATCAATGTTAAACAACCGATCTGGTCCTTTGGTCTCAACACTAGGAGTCTTTTCTTGAATTGAACATGTAGATTTTCTTCAACAAATCTAGTCCTCCTATTGTATACTCTAAAGGCTTTACTATTGGAAGAGTAGCCTAAAAGTATCCAAGATCGACTTTTCTTGAAACTTGCCTAGGTAGTCTATGGTATTCAAGATAGTAACAGGACACCCAAAAGGTTTTAGGAATGCAATCATTGGCTTCCTATCATGTAACGACTCATAGGGGTCTTGTTATGAGGCTTCACTACCTTACTTCTATTACGAACATAACATGCGGTGCCTACGACTTCATTCAAAAGGTAGTTGGTAACTTAGATTCGACAACATTGTCCTAGCGACCTCAATTAGTGTCCTATTTTTCCTTTCACTACACCATTACATTGTGGTGTTCTAGCAACACTAAACTGTCTTTCTATACCTTTAGCTACATAGGCGATTCATCACATCATTCTTAAACTCGGTTCCATTATCACATCGATTACCTTGACCTTATGATTGACTAGATTTTCTATCTTAGTAATGAAACTCTTGAGGATCTCACTAGTCTCACTCTTAGCGACCAAAAAGTATACCCAAGAAAATCTACTATAATCATCAATAATAGCTAGGCAAGAATGTTTATGGTTCAAACTTTTAACAAAGGTAGGTCCAAATAAGTCCATATGAAGCATAAACAAAGTGGTTGTGTGATGGTGTTTATAGTTTTGGTCTTACAAGAAGCTCTATGTTGTTTACCTTTTGATAGGCCACACACAGTTCCTTACACTCAAAAACCTTTGAAGGTAACCTCTCACTAAGTTTCCTTTTACCGTTTATTGATTGTTTTGTAATTGAGGTGACCTAGCCTTCTATGCCACAATTTTGACTCATCTACAGATGCTTTAGCAAACAAACATGTTAAGGACCTATTTGGAAGAACATCTTAAAGATCAAAACAATATATGTTTTCCTTCCTAGGTACCCTAAGTTGTATAAACTTCTCATCAGGCATCTTAAACTCAGGAGACAACACCACACACTCAGTTTCACCAAAAAGCTGCAAGTACATTGATAAATCTAAGCAAAACCTCATCTATTTCTACACCTATCATTGCACCTGTTTTATCTGTTCAATCTACTGCAACTAAACCCAAAGGAAAAAGTTTAGTTATTGGTGAACCTTTGAAGAAGAAAGTGGTTCAACTGATATTGGGAAAGGTAAAGGGTTGCGCATGCAGTGAAGTTTAAAAATAAAGCGAACAAGTTGCTTATGATGCGAGTATGTAAGAAACATGTTAGTCAAGAACAAGCGACTTTAGAGAAAAGGAAGCAAGAAGAAGAGGAAGCTAGTCAGAAATGGTTGGCTACATGGTATGAATCACAAAACTATCTTGAAGCTTCTCAACAAATAAATGATGAATATACTGCACAAGAATGGGCATTGTTGGATGATGAGGAAAGAGCTAGACTTTTGGGTTTATGGGCAAGGAGGATTGGTAAAGAAAGGAAGCAAGTTATAAGAAAGAAACCTCCTTTAATTGCATGATGAGGAATGTCTTGATGAAAATTATTAAGAATTGAGCATTCATATTCCTAATAATCTTAATAGGTGTTCATTTGAAAGAATTTATGAGCTTTATGAGAGATGTATGAGGATTAATAATGATGATTTCATCCAATGAATTCTAAAAAGGAAGAAGAGTGGATTAAAAAGGATGAAGAGTGGATTCAAAGTAAACGAAGAGAAAATATGAGGTTCGTGAGACATCCGATTCTAAAAGACCGAAAGTAGTTGAAGATGTTAATAAAATTATTTCTTATGAGTTTAAGCTTAAAGTTGGAAGTGAAGGAGTTTGGAAAATTCAAAGACTCAACAATGAAGTTTATGAGTATAATAAATTTTCACGATGATTCAAAGATTTTGATAGAGATGATTTGATGAATCTTTGGATACTTTACAAGAATAAGTTTGGTGAAGTACATCTAAATGATTATCATGAGAGACCGGTTTATCATCATTTGAAGATTTTATTTGAGCCTACTCATGATGAACCCGAATGGAAAGGACTCTACAATGGTCAAGTTACAAGATGGTTTTATATCAAACTTGTGGAGTTCATGTTTTAACTGTTTCGAGAAGTTATTCATATGCTTGTAGAAGGTGATTATCCTCAATCGAATAAGTATCCAGTGATTATTGCTCGAGATGTTGAAGCTCGGTATTATCAAGATGTTGTTACCCTATGATGGTCAAGCTTACAATTTGTTGTCAAGTATGAAAATATTCTTAATCGATAAGTGTTTGGCTACATCCTCCAATCCAGATGTTTTGAGCTTAAAGGAAACTTGAGAATTCTGTTGGAATGTATCAAGTTTAGGGGAGGATTGTTGGGTTTTTGGTTCCTTGGATCAAGAATTATTCTAAGTACTGGAACCACGGACATAGTTGATATAACCACGGATAGAATAATGTAACCACGGATGATGACAAACCGCGGCTAGTAGTATTGTGTAACTACTGATAGATTATTGTAACCACTGCTAGTCTTTTATAGTCGGTTTAGTATTTTGTATTAGATAAATATGGAAAAGATATTTATCTTGTAGGTTACGATTGTATAATGTAAAGGACCCTTAGCCTATAAAAGGAGGTCCTAGGTTAGATTAGATATATGTATGTTTTATATCTAAGGTCGATACACTTCAAGGTTGTAAAACCCTAATACTGGTTAGAGTATTCGTATTAATAATAATATTGAGGTGTTGAATGTTTAATGTTCTTCTTCTTAAGATTAAGTGTTAAATTCCGCATAATACTTGATAAGTTCTTTGTTTAAGTCAATTTCTATATTAGATCGTTTGCTCAACTAGGATCAACAAGTGGTATCAATCTATTATAGAAACTGGGTACTTTTTGGTAGACAACACCACACAAAAGCACCTTGAAGCGATTAAACGGGTCTTCGGTACCTCCAAGGAACCATCAACATGGGACTTTGGTACCCAAAGGACACCGGTATGTCACTAACAAAGATATGAGATGCAAATCATGCGGTGTCAAGATACTCGTTGAAACGCCCGAGGTGCTCGGTTTTGGGTGATAAAATTGTGAGTGGTCTTCAAAGAAGCAAATGAGCACTTCTATTTCCTCTATAGAGGTGAATACATAGCCATGTCATCTTGTTGTGCTCAAATCCTATGGATGAGATCCTAATTATATCGACTATTGCTTTGAATTCAACAAAATCCCTGCATCTTGTGATAATAAAAGTGCTATTGCTCTCTCATGCAACAACATACAACACTCAAGAGCAAAGCACATCGACATTCGACATCATTTCATCAGGAACAAGTGGAAAAAGGTGTGGTGGAACTCTATTTTGTGAGGACCGAATACCAATTAGCGTACATCTTCACCAAAGCTCTTCCTAGAGAACGTTTGAGTTTATCCTTCCACGCCTTGGTCTAAAGAGTCTATAACCGGAAACACTCAAGCGCCTTCAAGAGGAAGACGAGGAGTAAAGGTCTTTATTCATCTATCTCTTGTATATATTTATTCAAAAAGCAAAATATAAAAATATAAATTCTCTAAAATCCATAAAAATTTGAAAAATCTTGAAAAATTCCAAAAATATTGTTATTTTGTCATGTTTTTCCTTATTCGATTTCATCTACGGACTTTGTGTTGACATTCAAAGAATGTCACGGGTCTTTAGATGTTCTTCGAATGTACATAGTTTTGTTAAAAAATGAGGCGGAGAAAAATGGTGGTTTATTGTCATTTCAGGAAGTAACCCGTTTTAAAAGTAAAGAACAGAGCCATGCTTTATCTTATTTTTCAAATCTCATGCTCTGATTCTTAAAACAAATGTTTGTCATCAAAAAGACAAATGTTTCTCTTTCCAAATATTTTTCCGTCTAATGATTCTTCTGAAAAATATTTGCCATCTAATGAAAACTAAATTGCTTTGAAAATACCTCGTACTCTATTATTCGTGTAAATCATTTGTGCTCATCATCTGTCAAAATCTCTATCTCTCAATCAACAACTTGTGTCATTGATTGAGGGGGAGAATGATTTTATTCGAATTAAAAAGGTTATTTTGAAAGGTCACTTTTCAAACAATTGGCACGTAAATGAGCAAGGTTTATTGTGAAAAAAATCAAAAAGAATAATGTTTTATACAGTTGATTCAAAACCTTTGCTAATATTATGTTTTCATAAGACAATCTTGCATGTTTAATCAATGGAGTTTAAAGTCTGAAAATCTGATCCTTATCAGTTAAAAGTTTTTTTCAAAAACAAGTCACTATTCTCCTAAAAGAGCTTTCAAAATTGAATTTAAATCAATAGAGATCACAACTCTCAAAGGAGTTGAAAAATGTGATCGGGGGAGAATTTGTGATTTAAATTGGATTTAAACTGATAATTCGATACATGGTTTTATAAGGATGTACAAGCTCTCCTTCCCACATGTGCCAAACGATTTCAAATTTTCCATGCACATGTTGAGGGGGAGCATCTATCTTAAACCACAAAGATTTGAAACGTGATCAATTTATTTCAATGTGCAGTCTTTTCCTAATATGTGCAAAACATTTTCAAATTTCTATGCACATATTGAGGGGGAGCAACTATTTTGAAAACCACATTCTTTATATAACTACTCTTAGATGCAAGCCAACCCCTCCAAGATGAAAATTATTTCTATAACAAAATGATGCTTGATGCACATGTTGAGGGGGAGCTCTTGTTCTAATAATATCAAAAACAATTCAGGTACAAAATGCTTTGATAATATATCACAAGTATTTGGATTGATTTTAAAATGGTTTTCAATTGGTTCCAATGGCAGATGAACAATACCAAATAGACCGACCAACTTAACTTTATGTATGGTGATATAAGGATGATAAGGTTAGGTATTTGTTCCCATGATCCGCCGAACTTGAGGGATCTACCAGGACAATCCACTAGATAGTGTAGAAGTCCTTAGGTATGATAAAAAGGAGAAATGTGAGATATGGGAAGAGTGCGGATGAGACAGAGCTAGTAATGGAATAAACCCAACAAGGTTCTAGTTATGAAGTCTCGGTAAGCAATCAAGGGTTGAAGAATGAAAAGAATTGAATGTGAAAAGGGTGAAAATAAATAGCCCTCCGATAATTCAACCTTAGGCGATACGGGTTCAATTCATATGCTACTGGTGGTTACTAAGGTAACACTGGTATTGAAGACAAGACGTCATGGACCCAAAGTGACGCCTCTGCACTACAACTTCCCAAACCACTCAAGTTCCTCTTAAAAGGACTTGTTTCATTCTCACGGGAACCGACATTGTCTATCGACTTTCTCTTAGAGTTTGTTGATATTGAAGAAGGAGACCCTCTCCCTAGTCTCCCAAGATAGGAACCAAAATATGCACAATTGAGTCTAGAGCCACGAGATCATCAAATACATCTCTTTAGGACATCACAATGAAGACTCTCCGTTTCACACAATGTGGATAGAGATTATATCTTTGAGTCCTACGATTATCCTTGTGGCATTGCGTAATATTTGAGTGATATGCAATCATATTCACAATGAAGATGGAAAGCCTTCGGAGCCAACATCAAACAAGCTCACGGTGGGTGGCATGTGAGATCTATACAATAGATCAACCATGTGACAAATTAATGAAATAATGGGGCGATTCAATCTTTTGAATCAATCCTGGTTCAGGTTATGGATTGACGGATACCTTTGAAAAACTGGTCGTTGTGCTTAAAAACTCTTTTCTTTAGCACATCTACTGTGTACTAATATTTCAAAATAAAAGGTGTTTACGATTGATAATTGATTTTCATTAAAAGCTTCGTTGTATTGCAAAAACAATTTCTATTGAGCAATACACGATTGTTTATCAAATCTCTTTTCATCAATCAGTGAGTCTCAATTTGCTGGTTCACTCACTCCGTGTTGTCTTCTTTGAGACGCTCCGGTTTGAGAACGACTAGAGTATTGCGAAACCCCGTCAAGGAAATTCTTCGAATTTGACCGATCACAGCAAGACTTGTACCGATCAACGAGGAACCGTGGGTCGTGTACCTCAATTCAACGAAGTGATCAAAGACACTTTCGTGCACTTTATTGCTAAGTTGTATGCGTACGCCCCACGCTTGCAAAATGATCGTAATGAAGCGGTCAATCCATAACCGCATGCTCACACTACACATTCATCTCAAAAGAAATCATGATAAGTGCTTCAACGACTCGATACTTTCACTCCATGCTTCCGATATGTCACGCAAATATCATGATCCAAAGAAAGCTTCCGCTACTCGATGAGAATATATCATGATCCGAATGTGAGCATGTCGGTCCAATTGTCACAACATCACATAATACCAACACCACAATGGAAGAGTCGAGATTTATGTTAATGATGATCTCAATCTCGGCTCAAAACTCTTCATCACGTGGATCGCTTAAAGACCTCTAATCGAATATATCCAAACATGCGGATCATGAAGAATCAATGACTATGGGCTCATCGAGCAAAGAACTTAATCAAGAATCCTAGAACAATCTAATGTAATATCTGTTTGTATTCATTGTAATTGAGGTGACCTCCTTAGGGGAGATTGTTAGGAATTAGAAAATTCAGTCGTTAAAGAGTCGGTCACCTCAAGTATATGTATTCGTTAGAAAGCTCATAGTCGTAGTCAAGTTATCTTAGTAAGTAGTTTGTTATGTAACACCATGGAGGACGGACGGGTCTTTACCCACTGTATGCCTGATCCACAGCCTGTAGGTGGCGTTTATTTGTAAGACACTATGAATACCCTCTACCTCCCAAGGTAGAGGGTTGGAGCTTCAATACCATTTTTCTTTGTTTCACATAGTTCCCAACTCTCTTCCCTTTCTCTCTCTAGAACTTTCTCTCTCTAAGCATCTTTGTACGCCCCATGTGATTATGGTTTAGTGTGTTTGTGAAATCCTATATCTTACAGTTTCTTACGGTAGAGAACGTAATCTTGTAGTACCTCAATCACCGGCTTTTTCTCATTTAGCTCAAGAAACTTTTGTTCAAGGTTTTCCAAAATAGCTTCTTTTTGTTCGTCGGTTAAAGGTTTGAAAGTGTTTGATGTAGTAGGTGATGAAGGTGTGTAATCATTTTTGTTGGTGGATGTGGTAGGAGTTAATTTGTTGGATGAGGTTTTCTTCCTATTTTCCTTCCACATCTTCCTTTTCCACATTAGCACATAACTCCACAAGCATCTCGTTCACTCCTTTTCCTTCTTCCAAATCGGTGATATTGATCCTCATTTCTCCCAAAGCAAAATCAACTTGGCACTTGGTTGTTACAAGAAAATCTCGCCCAAAACATACATTGGGTTCATCAGCGTTCCCTTCTTCCAAGACAACAAAATCTGTTTCAAAAATGTGACCATGAATGTTAACCTTAAGATTCTTAACCATTCTTCTTCCGTATGCTTCGTAATCCAAACGTACATGACCAATTTGATCAAGAACTTTCTCCACAATGTAATTTTCACCATAAGCCATGTTAAGTTCAAGCGTCCCAAGCACTCACCCTTCTACACTACAAGGTGTACCGAACCTCATAAGTGGCGAATCATACTCCGTTAAAGGTGCTTGTGTGAATACCACAACTCTTCCTTCTTAGGAAGTTGAACTTTGTTTTCACCGTTTCTTCCATACTAACCGTATCAATTCCCAAATCTTTCTTACTTCCTTCTAAGATATCTCCAATCTTCTCTAATGAACTTCGGTGTCTTTGAACATCTCATCCAAGTTACGAAGGTATTCCGAAATTCCGCTTAAACTATCCATAATAACTAGCTAATCAAGACAAAACAAAACCAAAACAAAAAAATCCAAATCATTAGCGTTAGAGTTAGTAAAAACAAAAGCAAACTATAGAAACATATACTAAGCAAGTAAAAACACTTAACAAAACTGAAAACATAAATTAACATTCAAAATTTAAGAAGTAGAAAAAAAATTTACCGAGAGCTCCAACCGGATCGGTTGGTGGTAAACTACTTAACCCAAATGTCCAACCGGATCCGGTTGCGGGTTGCAACCGATCGGTTAGATCGATACCAAAAATATATATATATTTTTTAAAACTTGAAAATTAATTAAAATTAAAAACAATTAAGTGTACTTAAAACTCTTAATTAATTAAGACTCCTCATTATCCTTTATTAATTAATTAATTAATTAAGCTATTAAATGAAAACTATATTAACTACTTATTAAAACTACTCTTTAAGATTACTAAAACCATAAAATGAAAATTAACTATATCTAATCATTAGAATTAAGACAATTAATCTAAAAATTAATAAACTAAAAATAACTAAAATAAAAAAACTAAAAATCTAAGAAAACATAAACAACCAAAGATATAATCTATAAAAATCAAAAATAATGACAAGAATTAATCTAAAAACTATAACACAAATCATCGAATAAACTTAAACTATGAAATCAAAATACAAAATAAATCCGAGAGCACTAACGGATTCGGATGCGAGCACAACCGAATCGGTTAGTTCGACAATTTTTTTTTATTTTTTTTTTTTTACTTTTCACGAAATTCAATTTTAAAACTACCAATTTTGAAAATGAACAAAATCAAATTGCTTAAATCAAAAATCAAAATCAAAATCCCGGCAAGCGCCTAAAAACTTGATGTGTTTCCGTGTGCAAGTTTTAAAATTTATAAACACGTTTTAACCGTCTAATACTATAAACACATACGAGCAAGTATACTGTTCGCGATAGCAAAGGTGGGTAAGTCGAGATCGTCCCAAGGATTTTGTGTTCGAAATTGTTTTCTTAAAAGATTTGAAACATGAAAACTTTGTCAAGGCTTCCTCAAAAGTGATGTTATAGTGAAATTCAACAATAAGAAATAAATATACTTGTGTGTAGTCTATATGCAATCATAGGTAGTGTTCATGAAGGCTTGGTGTAAACTCTTGATGTGATGCACAAATCATAAGCAAATGATTTCCAACCATGGTTTATGTTTGTAAAATCATTCTAAGAACAAAAACATATAGGTAATCCTTTCGGTCCTTATCCTAATGATTATCCTTTAGAAAATCCATTTGTTTGTAAAATGTTCTTATTAAACTCGTTCTTACGAATCTTTCGACCTTCGTGAGGAAAATATTTCTAGTCTTTTTAATAAGTAAACATGGTGGTTGTCAATCACCATATCCCCATACTAGTTTGTCACTCAACTTTTGGAATAAAACACAAGAGAAATCCTTTCGGTCCTTTTTCTTAAAACATGTTTTACCGATAAATCAAACCAAGACTAGTATTTTCCAACAAACTCATTTAAACAAGATCATATATACATGCATCACATATGAGAACACTAGTATGATTTCCTACATCCCAACACACAAGTATATCCAAAACTACTCCATGATAATAATAACAAAACACAAGAAATAACAAAGTAATTCCAATAACTCAAGAGAATAGAAATCCATAACAAAGTTCATAGAATACCTAAACTTTTGCGATTACAAGAACTAGAATTCGTGGGTTATAGCAACCACATGCCTCCAATCACCTAGCTTAACCGTATAACTCCAAATAACCAAAACAATGGATGAGAATTGCTCTCTCCAACCTCCTGGACGCTTTTACAAATGAATACTAAACTTTGGGATGAATAATATGGTTGGTAATAGTTTTGGTGTAAACTATTACACTTTGGTTGTGTCACACTTAGTAAAACTAAGTCTAGGTTCAATATATAGCCAAAGAAACTTGTCTAATCGGCCAAAACGTTCCCAACAAGTTAATATCAAGAAATGATCGGCCTCCAATGATTATGGGGAGTTAAGGCAACATTAAATGCATCTTTTGTAATCGCAGACCATGCAACCGGATCACAGTTACCGCAACCGGATCGGTTGCGCGTTTGACCATTATCCAGCCGGATCCGGATACGGGGCACGACCGAATGGTTGGATGCTGCATTTTTGACTTTTGTTGACTTTCTTGATTCATGCCTCACTCTTTGCTCTCGCTGATGATTTCCAAGGAAAAACTTGATCTTTCCTTGTCAGAGATACTTAGAAATCATTGCACTTCCTAATCATTGAGTCCAAAAGCTTCCTTGCTCGACTTCCTTCCTTGGGAATCTTCCAAATGTGCATAAAAACTTCATTTCTTCATCATTTGTGATACCTAGCTACATATACATACACAATACACATCTTTTGCACTTTTGCAACAGTTATGAGTAAATATAGCCGATTATCATGCACAAAACCAACAATAACGCTACTAAAAACATGTTTATTTTAGGTGTTATCAACTCTCGATAAATTCGAGTATACAACGATATATTTCTTCTCCCTACCTGGTTGCGTACTCATTTCCATCGTCGTGCTCCTCGTCCTTTTGTTACACGCGATTGCTTAAGGTGTCTTCATGCATGCAATCGCTCCAAATCTTTTCTCTAGTCAGATTGTCCGCTCTTCCATATTTGACTTTAACCCAATCATCAAAGCCTAACTTTCCTACCCATGGGACATCTACTCTCTCATTGTCATTTGTGGAGGTCCATAAATATTCCATATTTCCTATCCTTGCTTTGTCTCCTCCTCCATTACATTCTTCTTTATGTGGGTCACAAGAATCCCAAAATGTGTATTCATTGGTGTTTCTAATCTTAATCTTTTCAACCAATGTATTCTTCCATTGGTGTCTCTTGGATAGTCTGTAGGTTCATTGAGAGGTTTTGTCACTTCCTCTTGTTTTGAGTTCCCATTATGAGCAAATTCCATTTTTGGAGGTTCAGGGTCATCTTTGGTGATAGGTGTTTCATCATCAAGAGAGCGGTTCAGGTTCCCCCAAATCTTCCCTTTAGTTTCCCTATCAACCTTATCATAAACAATCCGAATCCAATCATCGAAATCAATCAACCTTCCCATTTTAGATTTTCCCTATCAAGGTCGTTGTTCGAATTCCATAGTTACTTGTTATTGCTGCTCAAGCACGAATGCAATGAAGATCTGGGAGTATAGGGTTTCCCGGTCGTTATGTCCCAAATGAGCTTCTAACGAATAGTGATCGAATTTGAACCGATAATGATTATAACTACGGGAAAAACCAACATACAACGCTTAAACAAATTAAAGGAAGTTAAAAAGATAAAACTATTAAATAAACGCATCACTATTTTTAAAATTATGGGTAACGTAACGTACAAAATAAAAAGTGAGATCTAAGAAATAAAAGTCCTAAAAATATGAAAATACATTTTTACAACCCATAAATTGTATGACCTATTTTAACTACATGATCAACAAGAAAATATGAAATTAAGCTAGAAAAATAAAAATAAGACTTAGAAAAATCTAAAATATCAAAATAGAATTTTCAAAACTATTTTTATTATTTTTCTATTTTTTAATTTTAAAATTACTTTGCACCAATGAAAATTACTTTTTAACTTTTTACCAAATAATACATTCGCTCCGTATTTTTTTCTTGGAGTATATTTGAATTTCTTAATGATCGATGTTGACTTATCCAATAAGCTAAAGTGAAAAGCGAAATGCAGTCCTCAAGACCACCTGCCACAAGCCTCTAACTCTTTGAAATGAACCTAATGCAACCAAGATTGAGAGCGGGTGATTTGACTTTCGGATGCTATGTTTGACTTTGATGAGATTTGTTACTTTCATGAACCGAGATTGATGATATTTAACTAATGATGATGACGAGCTAACTATTTTTCCTTGTGCTAGATCGGTTTAATGTGAGATTTGACTATATGAGTGTTTAGGTGCCTTCTAACGATGAATGCATTAAACCTTATTGAACTTACGACAACAAAAACAATCCACTGAATTAGCCTCTTTCACGACAAATGATTCCATCCAAACACTACTTCTATAACGGTTTTGCACTTCACTTTATCAAATCCTTAATATCAATCTATAGAAGCTAAAACTAATCATCTACTGTCAATAATAGAGCTTATGAAAGTAAAGCTAACAAGAATAACCAACAAATTCAAGCTACACTAAAAAGTAATCAGTAGTAGCAGTAATAGAGTTTATAAGAACTTACAAATGATCCCGCCACTATGGCACGAAATTAATAAACAAGAACCTATATCTATCATCAACCCCACATAACTTTCGATTCAAACCGGATCCAAGCTATATCACCAATCAAAACCACTCCCGCAACTTTGACTTTCGTTGACCACAATGTTCGCAACTATGGCATGTACTTGAAATGAATGAAACGAGACCAAAATCGCTATCAACTCGGACCATGTCCAAACTTAACCCAATTCCTAAGCTATCTTGGCCTTCCAATTAGTTAAATCATTGTTATAGTAGGTTGACTTTTGTTGACCATGTGAGATTTTGAATTGCAAACCATGAAACATCACTAATTCACTTTATTAACCAAAAACAAGCTTAAACAAACAATTTTAAACACCTTCATCAACTCGATCCGTGATTTGATGAGAACACATTTTTAGCGGAAAATTAAAACAAGCAATAAACCGGACTTTAATCTTTGAAATCGGTGAATTATTACTTGAATAACTTGTTTATCACATAACAACTTGAATCCCAAGCTAAAATATTACATTAAAACTTAAAATGATTAAACATGATATTAAGAATTTGGTCTAAAAATAGTGACACTTGCTACTTGGTCTTCTATCTTCTTATAGCTCCACAAAAGTCTTCTCTTCATTCTTGGCCATTGGATTTGTCCCACTTGATCTCGACCATTGATTCATGAATTTGGCGCCAAATCTTGCAACCGGGTCCGATGACTGGGACAGGGAGGATGTAATAATTGTATTTTGGCTTGGGGTGTTTGGAGGGGTAGAGTAGGGATATGATGGAGGAGTGTTATCGAGGATATCGCAGCAATGGTGATGATGAAGAGTGGGTAACCGTGAGTGAGGGAAGAGGACGATCAACCGGTGTTTGACTTGGATTATTAAAGGAGGGTCCAAAGGTGTATTTGTGGGGTCCAATTGGATTATGGCGGGGGTCAATGGGGTTTTGACAAGGGACCGAGTGCTTAAAGGTTAATAATTATCAAGGGCCTCTTGTGCAATTTCTACGGCTGTAAGGACCTAGGCGCCAATATCTCAAAGTTGATCCAAGGGCTGATTTTGACAAGTATCAATAGTACAAGGACCAAAGTTGCCATTTTCAGATTTTCTAGGGACCATTTTGCCAAATTTCAAAGTTAGAGGACCAAACTTGTAATTTTCTCAAAACTTTTATATTTTCACCAAAGGACTAATTTTGACAAGTTATGATTTAAAAGGACCTTTGGTGATTTCTCTTTGAAATTTTGACTGTGGACTATTTTTGACAATTTTTGAAACTTGGGGACCTAAAGCGCCAATTATGCAAACTTTGCTCATTTTTCATCTAATTTTAAACATTTGCATCGAAACATATATAAATGCAATTTTAAGATATTTTCGAGATTTTGATACATTTTCGAGCATTTTAGTTTTGCGATTCAGATTGACTAAAAATGATGAGTATTTACACACTCATCAATCCCCACACTAAACTATTGCTAGTCCCTAGCAATCTTTTGAGAAAAACTTAATGGATTTGAATCTCTTTACCAAAAGCCATTACTCGAGTAGCCAAATGTTTCGGTTCAAGTAAGAACCTTGGTACATCGATAACCAAATGATTTTGAGCAAATCATAAGTCAGAACGGATTTGATTTGTCTTTACCGAAGCCGCTTGCTCTGGACTAGCCAACTCTTAGATAAATTATCAATATTATCTTTGGTGAGTGATTACCAATTATGGTTTTTCCATCGCCTTTACCACAAGCCATAAACTTGCGGGCTAGCCAACTCTTCACTTTTTAGGATATGGTGGTGAATACCATACAATTTGGGCAAATTGCAAGCCGTAAACGGATTTGATATATCTTTACCAAGAGCCGTTTGCTCTGGATTAGCCAATCCTTTTGTTTATTAGACGGGCGGATGATAACCAATTGAGTAAGTCAAAACACTTACTCCAAAAACAATTTTGGCCAAAACGGGAATTGGGTGGTATAATTACATGATAAAATTCGTGAGAATTCCCCACACTTAGAAATGAATATTGCCTCAATATTCAAAGTACCAGCGGTTATGCGAAACAAAGAACGTAAAAGGAAATACTACGCCATTATTTAGAAAGAAGATTTTTTTTTTTTCAAGATACTTATATATATATATATATATATATATATAACATGGGGCACTCCCACACTTAGGTGGTAGAAAGGGGTAAGAAGACGAAATATGGGTGAAAACCCATATGGTGCGTACTCTTGCTTTTTGATTTCGAGTCGCTAGCTTGACTCGACCCCGAATTCATTGGTTCATGGGGAAGCAAAGTGGAAGCAACAATCTCCATCGGACTTTCATTCAAGATGTTTGGATAAACATTGAAGTACGTGAAAGTTCCACACCGATGAGATATACATAGAACCGGCTCAAAAATGATATATGGAAATGCCGGGGTCAAAGATAGTGTCTTCATTCCCGAAGGAGTGAAGATGAAGGGAAATCACAAGATATTTGAGGAAAGGAAGAAAGGTCTTGATAACAATCAAGATCCATTCTTCATCCTCAAATGTAGGCATATCGGGAGGAAGGGTGAGGGTAGTATTATCAATAAGCAAACTCGTATGATAGAGTACACCTTCCTCCGAGCTAATATCATCCTCAAGATCAAAATAGAAATGATCATGTTCGGAGGAGATATGTCATGAGAGAGTTCAGGAGAACTCTTCATGGAGAGAATCATTCACATGAGGTGAAATTGTGAACTCTTGTTCCATTGTGAGCTCATCACTATCCTCAATCTGAGTATCAAATAGTGGATTCTCGAAATTAAAGTGAATTCGAGTTGAATTCAAATAGAGGATTGGTGAAAGTATCTTTGAATGTTTCGGGAACAAAGTGATCAACATTCTCATTTGGATTGTTGGGATAAGAAGTGAGTGAATGATCATCATCAATGAGACTTCGGTCTCTCCCGGATCGGCTTCAAATCAAAGAGTGGATTGATGAGTGAGTTCACCGGAGAACTCCTCAAGAAGATGATCGATGTCAGTTATGGAAGTGATGCCTCAACATACTCGATGTTTCCATAGGAAGCACAATCTTCGCTACAATTGGAGAAAGTTTCAAATTGATCATTTGAACACTCAAGAGGGAAGAGAATCACACATATGGTCAAAGTTCCTGTGACTCTCTCGGGATTGGGACAAGGTCCTCAACACTAGACTTTATGAATTCGTCCGATTCCTTTTCGTGAACAAAGTGTCAAGATGCTCGTCCCCATGTTCGGAGAGTGAGTGGGAGCTTTGGGTGTGATAGCGGTTGTTTGAGATGGAATCTCAATCTGCTTTGGAATATCAACCGATCGAGGGAGTTGAGAAATATTATCTCTAAAGGATAAAACTCTCCTCGTCATCATCATATAGAGTTGCCTTAAGAAATTGGGAACATTTAGAGCCGCATGCTCTAGGACTAATAATTCTTCCCTAGATTGGCGGGCCTCTCGCTCTTCTGCTAACAATTCTCCCATGGTCTTTTCACCACTCACTTGATTCTTAAAGTTACTAATCATATCATCAAGTGTTTTCATTGCGGTTTCAAAATCTCGAGACTTCTCGAGACAACGCTCGGTGGAGTTTGAACCGTATAATCTTTGTGGAGGTTGGAAATTTTCAAATATGTGAGAGTCATGATTGTTACAAGGAACCGGGTTCCCTATTTGACAATCGAGTGAAATGGGACCTCCATAAGACTACAACAAGAAGCTGTTGAGTTTGGAATGGTGAATCATATGGATTTTGGTCATAACCAAAGTTCGAGCATCAACTCGAAAACTGCTCATAGACAAACGTGTTTCGGATTGACACTCAAATCCTTGGTGAGGACCTCCACAAAATTCACAACAAGATTGTTGATCATATGAAGATAAGTCGGGTGTGGTGGGTAATTGGAAAATTTGAGGGTCGTTAAATGAGTTCGATTAGGATCATAATCAAATGAATTCCTCGAACCACAAAACAAACAACTCCGTTATGAATATCATTACCACATTGTACACAAGTACACCAACGATGTGGTGAACCAAAGAGAGGCTCACCACAACCGACACAAGGAATAAACGATTGCATTTTAGAGTTATGAAGAGGAATCGGTTTATTCAAAGGATCAACAAAACCAACATGGTGATCGAATGACTATCAAGTCTCAAGAACATTCGAGAAAAATCGGGAGGTGGGACAAGTGGTGTGCTCGAGAGCTAGCAATTTCCACCACTTCCATTATGGTCTCCGGTTCGGTTCTTGAGAAACGTGAAGATTAGGCAAGTCATTCTTGCTAGTCACCGTGTTTGAACGGGTTCATCGTAATCAATTCTAATTCTCGACCTTTTTCATCGGCTTGAATTTGTTCGATTAGATTACGGGCTCTATCTTCAAAGAAAGTGTCCTCGTAATCCTCGGTGGGTGCTTGGGGTAGCTCCGACGCTTGAACCGGTTTGTCAAGATTAGAATGTATTTCGGGGTTGTGGCGGGTGGTGAAATAACTTTGAAAAGAATTTTGATGGATAATTCGCACGAATTGCAAAATTCGCTGAACTAGTCCCTCCACACCGCTCACACACATTTGTGACGATGATGTTGACGATTGTCGACATAAGAATTAAACATATAGAGGATTAAGAAGAGAATCAAATGGTTGAGAGGATACGAAGAATAGAATTAAACGGCAAAAGAGGGTAAGAGAAATGAATCAACGAATAAGAGGATGAGAAGAGTGTTTTGGTATTTTGGATAAGAAAATATAAACATATACAGATGGATGGTATGAACAAAGAGTGAATATCTAAATCACTAACTGCTAAACGTAAGATAATCAAAGACATGACTTCGGTGGCGCTAAAATTTTGATGCGTGCCAAACAATCAAGCTAAATCACCAAGCACGCCACTTGTGAATGATGATCGTAATCACTTTAAACCGCTCAAGCACGAATGCAATGAAGATCGGGGAGTATAGGGTTTCCGGTCGTTATGTCCCAAATGAGCTATGCAATGGATTATCAAACGAATAGTGATCGAGGAATTTGAACGGAAAAAGGATCTGATAATGATTATAACTACAGGAAAAACCAACAAATTACAACGGCTTAAATGCAAATTAAAGGAAGTTAAAAAGATAAAAACTATTAAATAAACGCTATCACTATTTTTAAAATTGATGAACGTTTAAAACTTAAAACTTACGTTTAAATAAAATAACGTAAACGTACAAAATAAAAAGTGAGATCTAAGAAATAAAAGTCCTAAAAATATGAAAAATACATTTTTACAACCCTAATGATAAAAGAAAATTTATAGAAAAAGAAAATTATTTTTATGACTATTTAATTAATTATTATTAATTAAAAACTATTTTAACTATTTAATAAATACCTAAAATACAAGAAAATATGAAATTAAGCTAGAAAAATAAAACTAAGACTTAGAAAAATCTAAAATATCAAAATAGAATTTTCAAAACTATTTTTGTAATTTTCGATTATTATTCTATTTTTATGGATTTTAAACTATTAAAAACTAATTAAATTACTAAAAATTACAAAATAAACTATGAAAAATCTGGAAAATTACTTTTTTACTTTTATATTTATCTAAACCTAAGAAAATGAAAACTTATTTTTTGAACCTTTTCATAATTATTTGCAATTAAAGCTATTTAAAAGGATTAAAAACTATTTTAAATCAAGAAAAATAGTAAACTGCACTAAAATTATGAAAATGCAGGAAATTCTAAAATGTTATTCTAAAGCTATGAAAATATAAAAACATGGGCTTATGTATGAGAATTAAGAGTCGCAGATAATGGAGTAATAAAATAAGACTTAGAAATAAGCTAAACAATGCATTAAGCTACCAAACAAAGAATGAAACTAATGTATGCTAATATAAGCTAATAACAACTAATTAACACTACTCCTAACCTCTAATGATCAGTTTACCAATGATTTAAGCAAACAAAGAACTAAAGCAAATAAGCAACGCGACCCACTATTTAAGTCACGCATCACCATCCAATAAGCTAAAGTGAAAAGCGAAATGCAGTCCTCAAGACCACCTAGCAAGCTACAATTAGACCAAATTTAAGCCTCTAACTCTTTGAAATGAACCTAATGCAACATCCGCAAGATCCGAGGAAAACCGGTTTATGCATGATTTGACTTTTGAAAACAGATGCTATGTTTGACTTTGATGAGATTTGATTCACTTTCATGAACCGAGATTGATGATATTTAACTAATGATGATGACAATAAGCTAGATCTACTTGCTTTAAGCTAATATGCAAATTTTAAACTCACGATTTTAATGATGATAAGAGCTAGATCGGTTTAATGTGAGATTTGACTATATGAGTGTTTAGGTGCAATTCAAAGACCGATATGAATGCATTAAACCTTATTGAACTTACAAACAACAAAAACAATCCACCGAATTAGCCTCTTTCACAAGAAATGATTCCATCCAAACACTACTTCTATAACAGCTTTGCACTTCACTTTATCAAATCCTTAATATCAATCTATAGAAGCTAAAACTAATCATCTATCATCAATAATAGAGCTTATGAAAGTAAAGCTAACAAGAATAACCAACAAATTCAAGCTACACTAAAAGTAATCTTAGTAGCAGTAATAGAGTTTATAAGAACTTACAAATGATCCCCGCCACTATGGCTCGAAATCAATGAAACAGTAACCTATATCTATCATCAACCCCACATAACTCAGATTCAAACCAGATCCAAGCTATATCACCAATCAAAACCACTCCGCAACTTTGACTTTCGTTGACCACAATGTTCTGCAACTATGGCATGTACTTGAAATGAATGAAACAGCACCAAAATCTGCTATCAACTCCAGACCATGTCCAAACTTAACCCAATTCCTAAGCTATCTTGGCCTTCCCAATTAGTTAAATCATTGTTATAGTAGGTTGACTTTTGTTGACCATGTGAGATTTTGAATTGCAAACCATGAAACATCACTAATTCACTTTATTAACCAAAAACAAGCTTAAACAAACAATTTTAAACACCTTCATCAACTGATACTGTGATTTGATGAGAACACATTTTTGGCGGGAAAATTAAAACAAGCAATAAACTGGACTTTAATTGCTGAAACTGGTGAATTATTACTTGAATAACTTGTTTATCACATAACAACTTGAATCCCAGCTAAAATATTACATTAAAACTTAAAATGATTAAACATGATATTAAGAATTTGGTCTAAAAGCGATGACACTTGCTACTTGGTTTCTATCTTCTTATAGCTCCTCAAAAAGTCTTTCTTCATTCTTGGCCATTGGATTTGTCCCACTTGATCTCGACCATTGATTCATGAATTTGGCGCCAAATCTTGCAAGCGGGTCTCGATGACTTGGGACGAGGAGGATGTAATAATTGTATTTTGGCTTGGGGTGTTTGGAGGGGGGAGTAGAGGATATGATGGAGGAGTGTTATCGGAGGATATGCAGCAATGGTGATGATGAAGAGTGGGTAACCCGTGAGGAGGGAAGAGGACAACAACCGGTGTTTGACTTGGATTATTAAAGGAGGGTCCAAGGTGTATTTGTGAGGGTCCAATTGGATTATGGCGGGGTCAAATGGGGTTTGACAAGGACCAGGTGCAAAAGGTTAATAATTATCAAGGGCCTCTTGTGCAATTTCAAACTGTAAGGACCTAGGTCGCCAATATCTCAAAGTTGATCCAAGGGCTGATTTTGACAAGTATCAATAGTACAAGGACCAAAGTTGCCATTTTCGATTTTCCAGGACCATTTTGCCAAATTTCAAAGTTGGAAGACCAAACTTGTAATTTTCTCAAAACTTTTATATTTTTCACCAAAGGACTAATTTTGACAAGTTATGATTTAAAAGGACCTTTGGTGATTTCTCTTTGAAATTTTGACTCGGGACTATTTTTGACAATTTTTGAAACTTAGGGACTGAAACGCCAATTATGCAAACTTTGCTCATTTTTCATCGATTTTAAACATTTTGCATCCGAAACATATAAAATGCAATTTTAAGATATTTTCGAAGATTTTGATGCATTTCGAGCATTTTAACCGCTTTTGCTCAGATCAGTTGACTAAAATGATGAGTATTTTCACACTCATCGTTACCTACTCCATCGCACACATCACTATATGGGTCACAAGACGTCCATAAATTGTATCCCTTCACATGATCAACCGGAATTACTTTGCACCAATGATACATTCGCTCCGTATTTCTTGGAGTATATTTGAATTTCTTCTGATGTTGTGCCACAATCCTTGAGAGGGTATCAGTTTCTTTGTTAGTCAAGGACGAGCTAACTATTGCCTTGTGCTCCCGGTTCCCTTCTAACGAAATACATTCGGTATTAGGTGGCGAATTAGATCTTATTGTGTCAGAACCATAGTTACGTCGTGGGACCTGTGCCTGGTTATGTCGTAACTTGCGTCTGACTCCAAGTCCAACCTCATTTTCTTGCATAGCATCACTAAAATGTTTAAATCATTAGTTTCGTAGTGCTCATGTGCTTTGTCATGATCAAGAATTATTTCCTTACAACTAGGTACAAACTTCCTCATATCTTTCTCTTTATCTTTTAAAACACACGTTGTTTCAATTGGGTGACATTTCCCCCTTCATCCATGTTAAAAATGAGTTTTTTTATCACCAATTTCTAGATAAATGAGTTTATTAACCACATCAATCTCAGCATGTGCGGTAGCAAGGAGGGGTCTCCCTGGGTCTTTTTCCTTTGTAGGAAGCTAATTTTGAATGACAGCTGAACAACGTGCATTTAGCTTTATCTCTTTTCGCTCTTCATTTGGTCCATCTTCACATGAGCTCTTCTTTTCAAGAGATGGTTCCTCTAATGAACTAGTGAGTGCCATGTAAGCTTCCTCTTCATATTCATCTTCTTGATCATCCTGTCTAGACAAGTTAGAAAAATAATTAAGTTCTTCTTCAGACTAATGAAAAGGTGTATAAAGGGGTTTCCCATTGTTGGAGAATATCGCCTTGCATGCCCCAGGACTTTGAGAAGAAGTTGCCTCATCCATCTTATTCTTCTCTTTAACCTTGCTTGCCAATAACCCAATTTTAGCCTTAAGAATTCTAAGGGTCTCGTCATGGGCTTTTAGATTCAAGTTGGTTCCTTCCAGAAAATTCTTCAACCATTCTTCATGATCAGCTTGCTTTTTTGCTAATTCTTCAAGGTATTTATTAATTGATTCCTCAAGGCTAGACTTTTTCTCCTCGTAGGGAGGTCGGTTGTCTATCCTTGAGTAATAACCTGGAGGTCCTACACGGTATCTTGCTCCATTACCACCGTTCCCTTGAAACGATCTACTACCTTCTCCATACTTGACCTCTTCCACTCTTTTAACTTCTTCCTTTAATGGACAATCTGTGGCGAGATGAGTGCCTCCACAAGTGTCGCATCCTACCTGAATAGCATGCACATTCTCTTTCAACTTCTTCATATCTCTCCCCAAACTTTCAAACTTGTTGGTAATAGCATAAATACCATCCAAACTACCTCCAATGCTTCTACTACTGCCACCATCATTCCATTTATGTGAACGGTTTTCCATGTCTTGGATAGCTTCAAGGGCTCGAATAGGAGTCATCCCAGGGATCGGCCCCTGATAGTCAAGAATTTTCCTCATGGAAATGTTAAGACCATTGTAGAAGATATTGACTACCTATTGTTTGTTGAAGTCACGAGTCAAGAACCTGTAAAGATGATCATTGTACCTATCCCAAGCTTGGTACAATGTCTCGTCACCATCCTGCTTGAAGTTGTGGATTTTGTGGAAAACTAGAAGGGGGGGTTGAATAGTTTTGCCAATTAAAACTCGTTTTAAACTATTTCGATCGACTTATGTCAATCTATTTGGATGTGTGTTGGATGTTGATAAGCAAACATATAGAAGTATAAGTATGTAATGAAAAGATAAGAGTAAGAAGCACAAAACCACAACGCGAGTATTTATAGTGGTTCGGCTACAAGGACACCTTCCTTGCCCTACTCCACTCCCCGAGTCACCTACTCGAGATTTCGTAATCACTAGACGACACCGACTCCTTATGGTGGAGAAACCTTCACAACGTTGCCTACTCTTTTTCCGGTACTAGGCTAACCACCGGGTTCTTTTACACCAAGGTGAACCACACCTACCACAACGTCGCCTACCCTTTATCCAGTACTAGGCTAGATACCGAGTTCCATTACAATGGAGGAACTACTACCCAACACTACACCAACGACTAAGCCCAAAGGAGACCAACTCCTTATTACAACATCATCAAGGATATCAATATCCTTGGATCTAATGGTAATTTATCTTGTACATCGAAACACACCATATCGAATGTACATCTAAGGCACCTTTCACTAATGCCTTTAACTAGATCTTCAAGACACCCTTCACTAATGTCTTGTGACTTGACTTCTAGGCACCCTTCACTAATGCCTACAATACGGACGATCGACACCTTTCACTAATGTCTTCGTCTTGACACTTGAGACATCTTTCACTAATGTCTTCAACACTACACTTCTTAGAAGAAAGAAAAGAATCATCAACAAGAAGACTTCAGTAGTCTTGATGATGAGGAAGCGTGGCAACTTATGGACTTGAGCTTGCTTGACTTCAAAGGTGGTGATCTCGCCTTTAAGAGGAACCTAGAGAATCACACAAAAACAAAACTATAAACATAGATCACTTGGATTTGGGGTTAGAGAGTTTTTAACTCAAGGAGAAAGTACTTGAGAAAGGGGTCAAAAACAATGAAGAAATGGCTCACTATTTATAGAGAGAAAATCCCACGGATCCCTCCCACATGGGATCCGTCTAGCGTAAAGCTAGGGATCCGTGGGACGCTCCTCTTTACCCATGGGTATTTTGGTTATGGGTCATGGGTCATTAGTTCTGGGTTGATCCATGGGTCTTTTACTAGATACAATGTATCTTATGAGTGCAATGCACCTAGTAACATGGGTATGGGTCAATACCATGGGTTATGGATATTATCGATATATGACATAAGCATGATGTCATGCAACGGGTTATGGGTCAAGCTCCATGGATATGGATCATGGACTTTGGGTTGTACCCAACTACATTCAATGTATTTGGTCAATGGGTTATGATACTTAAGTTTCTACCCATTTATATTACCCAATATACTACATACTAGTTATGTGTATATTTTACCCAAATATGTAAATACTAGTTGTTTGTACATATGTAATACTAAATCATAAAATCACTTATACTTGTTTTAGTGTTTTATGTGAAAGCGTAAGTGTGTTAGATACTATTAGTTCAAAACATTTAAATATTTTATTTGTTTCGTTAAAATGATTTTATGTTTGTTATAGACAAAACATTAGAAGATCGTAAAATATAAATAAGCGTTTTACGGCTTGTTTGTATTAATGATTTCCTCAAGTTGTTTTGTCGTCTTCGATGGAGGGCAATAATGTTGAATAAAAGCTCTTTTGAGGAGATCCCATGTGTTGATTGTTCCTGCAGACAACCTATCAATCCACCTCTTCACGGCTCCAATGAGGGCCAACGGGAACACTCAGAGCATAAACGCATCATGAGAAACACCCTGTGTGTTAAAAAGGCTCACGATGTACAAGATATTGCCGACATGCTCGTGTGCATCTTCGGTCTTGCTTTCGGAAAAGGAGTCTTTTCTTAAATCCCGCATAAATTGATTCTGTATCCCAAAATGCACATATGCTTCAATGATCGGCCTAACAATTCCCGTCCCTTATTCCTTGATGAGTGGCCTTTTACTCATCATTTTAAGCTCGGAAAACCCACAAAAACTTCTAAAAACAGATAAATATACCTAATTATGCTACATATATCGTTGGAGTGTGTTTTTATGTGTTTCAGGTACAAAGGATCGAAAACAGGGCAAAAATGGACAGAATTGAGCTTGGATAGGAAAAAATGCTTTGCGGACGGAGCCGGGAGTGGATTTTCTGCATTTTTGGATCCTGGGACGCGTTTTTGAAGTGAGATGGGGAAAACAGATTCAAAACCGAACCCTAAACCCAATATTACATTTTCACCCTTGAACCCGAAACCAGTTTACCTTTTTACCCCTAAACATTTTTCATTAAAAACAATTATTTTTATTTTAAAACCAATTTTTATTTTTAAAACAATTATTTTTATTAAAATCACTTTTATTTAAAACCAATTTTATTTTTTCTTAAATACCTTTTCATAAAATAAATATAACATAAAAAAAAAATTACACTTCAACATTTTTCTTAGTTTTAAAGTTACAAATACATTTTAACTTTTTAAAATACTTAAACAAAAAAAAAACCCTTCCTAATCCCCATTTGACCCCTTCCAAACCTACCTTGAACCCTCCCCATTTGAACCTTCCACATCTCCCTTGACCCATTCACCCTTTCACCCAAGTCTGTTCTTACCCAATTTACAAACCCAGCACAAGAAAACCTTTGGCTCCCAAAATCCATTTCCCCCTCATGTCCTTCTCACCCAGATGAGTCCAAGAATATGTTACATGACTTCCATTGCCATGTTGGCAATCCAAACCCACAAATGCCATCAATGGTTGTGAGAGAAGAAGTGGGAACCAAGGGATTATTTGATAGTTGAGATGCAAAGGACTAACAAGCACATGCTCTCTCTCTCATTTCTCTCTCACAAAGAAAGCACAGCTGCATCGAAACACACACACACAAGCATGAAAACAGAAGCACATAAGACTTTTTTTAGTATAAATAGAACCTTAGTGCTTTTGTAACATTTTGTCTAGAATTTTTGAGTTCCAGTTCCAAATTTTAATTTCATTGTCATTTAATTCCCATGTAATTTTAAATTTTAATGCAATTTAATTTCAGCTTTTAATTCTAGTTTATTCAAGTTATGCAGTATTGATTTTTTTATGTTTTTGAAATTTGTCCAAATTGTTTAAAAGTGTGTTTGAATTCATTTTTGAAGCTTTTGTTATTGTTAAAAACAAGTTTATCAATCTTCAAAACCTTTCCTGTGTTAAATGGTTATCACTGCCCTTTAAGGGAGTGTTTGGAAAAACATATAATTTGGGTCAAATTCATGTTTTTTTTACCCTTGTTGGTGTTGCACATAGAGTAGTTTAATCATGATCATTTTTACCTTATACTTGGATTTAGTACTCAATTGATAGCTTAGAATTTCCTTTAAAAATGCCTCTTTTGCCTTTTCTTGCGGTCACAACAGTCCCTCAATGTACCTTTTTAATCTTCATTTTAGGTATGTTAGGCTTAGGATTAGGATTTCCTTTTGGTTTTGCAATTAGTTTATAGTATGATAGTAATCTGATTCAGCTTATTTTGCTCCTTAGAGCTTATTTAGTTGCTTTTAAATCCTCTCAAAACTGCCTCCCTATGCCTTTTTTTTTGTTACGTGTTGGGTCCAACTATCCAATTACTTCTTTTGCACAACACCTTAACAAGCTCTAACAAGCTTGTTAAGCTCTCAAATCTAGTTTTTAGGATACCTTGATGTATGAACTTTAGTTTTTTGGGTTTGCTTTAGCTTTTAGCATAGGATTAGGTAGCTTCATTTACCCCTCAATACCCTCCTTTATGCTCCTTAATTCTGCTATAGCAGCAGACTTACTGTGCTTATTGCCTTCTCATCTCAGCTTATTTGATTTGATAGTTAGCTTAATTAGGGGTAGTAGATTATTAGATTGCTTTAATCTCCATTTTAGTTCTAATGTAGTGATAATGTAGTTTTTAGGAAGATTTTAGATCTTGTTTTCATTTCATAAGATATGTTTTGTTTTACTTAATTGTTTCTGTCTTTGAATCTGCTTATTAGTGTTTTTCAAAAGTTAGTTTTTGTTAATTTTGATTAGTTTAGGCTTATTTTTAAGTTTATAAATAGAAAAGTTCAAAAAAAATAATAAAATGGCAAAAGTGCAAAACCTGGGATTCGAACTCAAGTCTGTCAAATCTTCCACGCCCCACACCAACACACACTACCACTTTGCCCTTGGGTCTTGTCATGCCTTTTCTTGCACAAACAATTCCTTTATACACGTTTTTCATTTTAAGCCTAGTTTAGCTGAATTTCTTATTACTACTTATTTTTTACTGCTTTTTCAGAGTTAGTATTTTTCTTAGGTTTAGAATCAATCAAAATATTTTCCATAAAAATTTCATAATTTTCCAAATAGTTTTGCTATTTTTAAATAATTATTTTCTTAAATCTAGTTTTTAATTCGTAATAAATAAAATAAAAGTCAAAAAAATACCCGGCTTTTTTCTAAAATTATTTTTAGTCGTTTAGAATGTAGAAAAATTGGTTTTGCACCCGTAGGCTTTAATTTGCAACATTTTCACTTTTGAAGCTCAGGATTAGCCCCGGTTTTTGCGTTTTTTAGTTTTAGTGCCCTAGGACGTAATTTAGATTTGTTTTAGTTTAGTAGTTGTTAAACTAGTCATTTACTTTATTTACTTGCTTTATTTTCATTCCTGTTCTTTAATAACAAACCTCAAATGTAACCGTCAATTCACTCCTCGTTGAGAAACGACCCGGGTAATCACTTGTCGGGTATCAATTATCGAGTATTCGCGGTTTTGCATGTCGATATTTTTCCTAAAGGGTCGATTCGTTGATTCTCTCGCTTATCACATATGTATTTGGTATTTTCCTATATTGTAATTGACTGTTTGACGCCTCAAAAGGCCGATATCAAATTTTGGTGCCGCTGTTGGGAGGTTGTGTTGCGACAACATCATTACGGTTTGACGATTACTGACTTGAAGAACCTTCCTCGTGAAGTTATTGCTTTCCCAAAAACCCTAAAACACAAAAATATTTTCCTTTTCTTTTTGTATATATATAAAAGTTAAAAACCCAAAAATATTTTATTTTTATGTTTAATAAAAGACATCAATCATATAACATTCTCAACTTGAATGTTATCATAATAAGTTCCGAAACAAAAGATTCAAAACTTGCCTTTGTGTCACTTGTGTGAATACGCTTGTGATTATTGGTTTAAGTTCCTTGTGTTTTTGCTTCAGTATCGTTTTTATTGATTGGTTTTTGTGCATGTGCACTCGTTTTCATTTTAAAATCCTAAAAATATTCTTCTTTATTCCTTTTATCCATTTGATTCTATTTCTTTATCCCTCTTTCATCGTTTAATTCTATTCTTCGTTATCCTCTCGATCGTTTAATTCTCTTCTTAACCCTCTATATGTTTAATTCTCATGGCGACGATCGATTATCGTCGTTGTTTTCACTGTAAAGGCCGTATGGAAGAGGATCAGCTTTATTGTCAGAATTACGATTGTATATGTGAGCAGTGTGGAAGGGCTTGTGCAAGAAAATATTGCTATTGGTGCGAATTATTCGATAAAAACTCTCTCGATGATTCTCTAAGTTTTTCTGACCACCCACCTCAACCCGATATAAGTTTTATGGTTTCTGAGTCCAAAGTGACTCCCGTTTGTATTCTAAACTCCAAATCGTCTAGAATCGATCAAAATGTTTCATGATTCACGGTTAAGAGTTTGTCGAGTAAACGTGTTGAGCATAAAGTGATTGCTAAGAGAAACGAACAAGAATTGGAGACCATAACGGAAGTGGTGGAAATTACTAGCTCTAAGAGCACACCACTTGTCCCATCTCCGGAATCTTCAAGACTTTATAGCGAAGATTTCCTTAGGGCTGGAATGAACATGATTGAAAACTACCTTAATGAACTTCATCTAAATTCAACTTCGGGAAGTACCGCTGCAACTACCATATGTGATATTGATGAACCCTTGGTTCCTACTCCCGAACCCGAGATATCTTAGTTCGAACATGATTATTGCTACGGTTTTAGAGACGTTTTACCAAAAGGTTTTCGTTGTTACAAATGTATGTGCGAGTGGTGTGGAAACTATCTTACTAATGGATTTTGTTCGATTTGCACTGAGAATTCATTCGCTTATGATTCTAATCCAAATTCCTTCAATTATCCTCAAAAGGATTTCAACTACCATCTACATAATTCATATGAACCACAACCGTACTATCAAAATGTCAATGATACATCGTTTCAAAATTTCTCTCCTCAATACCTTTATTGTTCAAATTGCGGGGGTCCTCATTATGATTATCAATGTCAATCATGGAATCGAAATTACTATGGACCTGATCCTTGTTATAACACTTCCAGTTTTGACAATTTCCAACTCCCACAATATCCCGTTATTGAACAATATCCCGTCATTGATCAACATCCTCGTGAAAAAAGTATGCTAGAAGAACTTGCCGAAGATCAAGCGTCTCGCAACGAAAGATCTATGCTAGAATTACTTGAAGAAGAGAAACGAGCAGCTCAGATTGAGAAATGTATTGAAGAAATACGAATCGAAGAACGAGCACTTGAAAGACGTGCTCTGATAACGCTCAAAATGAACATGTTTTTAGTAGCGTTATTGTTGGTTTTGTGCATGATAATCGGCTATATTTACTCATAACTGTTGCAAAAGTGCAAAAGATGCGTATTGTATATGTATATGTAGCCAGGTATCACAAATGATGAAGAAATGAAGTTTTATGCACGTTTGGAGAATTCCCAAGGAAGGAAGTCGAGCAAGGAAGCTTTTGGACTCAATGATTAGGAAGCGCAATGATTTCTAAGTATCTACAACAAGGAAAGATCAAGTTTCATCTTGCAAATCATCGGCGAGAACAAAGAAAGAGGCGCAAATCAAGAAAGTCAACAAACGTCAAAGCCGAGGCACCCATTCGGTTGGAGCCCGCAACCGATTCGGTTGGGCGATGGTCAAATGCAACCGATGCGGTTGCATCGTAACAGTTTGGTTGCATGGGCTGGAGTTACACAAAATGCATTTAATGTTGCCTTAACTCCCCATAATCATTGGAGGCCGATCAATTCTTGTTATTAATTTGTTGGGAGCGTTTTGGCGATTAGTAATGACTCTTTGGCTATATATTGAACCTAGACTTAGTATTCTAGGTGTGACACAACCCAAAGTGTAATA